>CM077023.1:50100778-50553888 GCA_039090855.1 Macrothele yani | reverse complement strand
ACTCTGCAACTAAATGGAAAGCATTAAGTTTCAATATTTATCTTGATGCCATGTTCTCACCAAGAAATTTAGTCACTCATTGTTGAAAAATGAAGTACATTATTAATTAATTTATAAAATTTTTAGGTTACTGAATTTCAAGATCTAATTGGATTATTGGAATGCAAAATTATAAAGCCGATGTCTCATTGAGAAAATCATCCCCTTTTTTCGTTAAGGTTTTGAAGGGCAAAACATTTTCTTTTTTTAATATTTATTTTATAATGTAAGTTGATGTTTCAGTGATTGTAAACTGCATATTGGCAGCGTTTTTTCATAATGTAACCCATGTATGACTAAACCTTCCGAAATATCTAACATTAATGTTGACGTTAGCACAGTGCAAAGCTTAACTTAAACTACGATACGCTTATTAATGCATCTTGAGCACCCCGTTCGTTCGTTCTTTTTGGGGGGGAGGGGAGGTGAACGAGGTGTGTTGATTATTTCGTATATACTTAAGTTATCTGCTTATAAAATAACGTTCAAGAAGTACACATAATACTGACGAGCTAGGTGTGTGTCATAGAAAGATGTGCGTTTTCGTCGTCCTTCCTCCCTGAAAAAGCGACGTGACATCTGATGGCAGCGCCATCTACCGCTTTCATGATTCCGGGCAGCAAGTTTTTCTGCGAGCACGACACACGATCTCTTCTAGGCACTGTATTATGGGGCTAAGATGCAGACGGATGGTCCCTGTTACCTATGCTAACGAAGGCGCATCTGCAGAAAAGGCTTACATTTGCACGGCAGTATCGGAATTGGACCACCGTTGATTGGCAAAGATTGCGTTCTCCGATGAGTCACGTTTTCTGCTTCATCGAAAGGATGAACGTTGGCGTATAAGGCGAGAAACTTCAGAGAACAAATGCACTCTTCAACCATTTCTGGAAGAACGCACGCCGGTGGGGGCAGCGTTATGTTCTGTGGAATGTTTTCGTGGCATTCTTTGGGTCCACTTATACCTGTGGAAGGCACTTTGGATCGAATTCGGTGTGAATCCATCCTTGCAGACCACGCACACCCATACATGCTGATTGTCTTCCCTGGGGCGGATGGGATCTTCCAGCGCGACAATGCTTCGTGTCAGACAGCTAGAAATGTCCTAGAGTGGTTGGAAGAGCACGATGAAGACTTAAGAGTACTTCCCTGGACCCCTAATTCCCCAGACTTAAACTCAATTGAGCATCTGTGTGACCACCTAGATCGTGTTGTTCGCTCTATGGATTTTTCACCGCGCACCGCCCAACAGCTGTCAGATGCACTGCAGTAAGCATGGCTCCACATACTTGTGAACACCTTGCAGCACCTTATTGAGTCACTCCCAGCCCGTCTTTATGTTGTCCGCGCTGCACAAGGCGGTTATTCTGGATATTGGCTGATGGTCACAATAATGTGACTCGACCGTGTATATCTGACATCGAGGAAACGAGGATATCCAGAATTATATATATACTATTCATAGTGCAAACAACTACAAAATTAAATTGTGAATCATTCGAGTGCTGTATTTGTGTTCTGATAACATTTATCCATGTAGAGCAGCCAGAGTAAAGCCAACTACTGGATCATTTAGTTCCATGCTGTATTACATTAAATTTTACAATTTCTAACTAGCCGAAAACAGTCAAATTCAATAATTCGCTAATAAATGTTATTATATTTATAAATAAGAGTACATATGGCAGTTTAACCAAATAATAACTAAAATAAATTCAAAAACCTGCTCTGTCCCAGTAAAACTAATAATATAAATTTCCATATACTAAAAAAGCGCTACGACCTATATATGCACATTTACTCAATACTTAATTGGACCTAATCTGTCAGCAAAGCAGGAATACGCAATTCTCATGTCATGCACAAATAAAATAGGTTTTATAATAATTTTATGATGAAATTTAAGGTTTCAAAACCCTTATCTAAATCTGAATGAAAAAAATTAAATGAAATTAACTTGGTGAACGAAGTAACTTGATACACTTTGGGGGAAAAATGAAGGACATTTCGTTACATAAATAACTCTCTCTCCCTCTCTCTCGGGGGTGGGGAGAGTTCAATATTAATGGGAAGCACTGACATTCTTATCTGATGTTGAAAATATAGATAGGAGTAAAGCGATGTGCATTATTTTTTCCTTATTCACCTAGGGAAAATTTGCACAAATGTTCAAACACGGGCCGGGCCATTCATAAATAATAATGTAACGGACCCAGGCTTTAAACGTCCGGGCCTGGAATGGACCCGGGCTATAAAAAAGGAACTCTTACTAGCCTCTGCTTTCCACACAGCACCTGTAAAGAGCAGTGTGCATTCACATTGGCAAATGTGTTTACTAGTGTTGCTAGCGCGATGCCTTCGAAAAGCACCAGTTCTTCGAATACATTTTCTAGTGACGCAAACACTGTTCATGCAGTTAAACCACTGATTCCTAATTTTGAGCTGAGAATATAACTATACTCCGAGTCAACCTAAGAGTGTACCACTATGAAGGGTACGAAACAGCTACCTTCACTACGAAAAATAGTCCCTAGCGTCTAGAGCAAAAAGCAGTAGAATTATTGCTTAGAATCCATTTTTGTTTTCTCAACAGTTTATCAGACAAAATTGCTATCTAAAAAGAATTCCAGAAAGAAGTTCGAGCGCTTTTAGAAATAAATTTGATATGAGAAGTTCTTCAATCCAGAGCTTCGCACTCTTGACTGTTTCTGCCCATTTGGCATAGAACTCAGAGAGAAGGAGGGAGCGGTAGAAGATTTGCAACACAGAGGCAATAAATTGACGATCCGGGAAACGCCCCAAGTAGCACATGACGTTTAAAGAACGTCGCATTTCGGTTGCAAAAGTTGATATTTGGTTTTCCTTTCAAAGACTATCTTTGATAAACGTTTGTTAAATGTTACATCCGTTACGTTGCGATGTTGGCACATGCATTACTTGGTGTTCAACGTTGCATTTTCGTCATGTTAGGAAATTTTATTTTCTTGCTTTTAATAAGGCATTTTGAGGTTTATGCAAGGGGTCCAGGGGGGGGCAGGGGCTCTATCCCCCCCGCCGTTGGTATAGCCAAATTTTTTATAAATTTAAAACACTGGAAACCTTTTTTAAAGCATTTTTAAAAAGAATAAGATATCAATGATTGATTGTATCAATTATTTTTGTTGTATTTTAGTATCTTGTACATTTACTAAAATGTTTGTTAGCCTTGAAGGAGGGGTAAGGATTTTTCTTAGACGCCCCCGCCCCCACCCCAAAGTACTCATACTGGCGCCATTGGGTTTATGTGCATACAAATATCGTTTCAGAAATGATCAAAAATTTAAATAGATATATTTTGGGTATATAAACTAGTCTTCAAACTTATATACTAGCAGGGGTACCCTGTATTTTCTGGATAAATATTACTATTCGTGGAATCACCAAGTTCAGCCGATGAAAGTTAATGAATGAGAAAAATATTCTTGTAATTTTCTAGAATATATAGGTCACAGCTAATCTTTGGCGTGGCGTCACATACAGGTATAAAAAAACTAAATTTTACAGTTCATAAAACAGTAAGCTTGTGTATAATTGATAAAGATTATTGAACTCCTCATTTTATTTGTTTATACGCCTAGAAGCTTTTATTCCATTGGTTTCAAAGCAGCTTATCGTCTGCGGCTGCGTCGTGCCCTGATGTGGCGTCACTTGCAGTACGGAACGGGCGGTAATTATGGCGGCCAGTGCTGCACTGATAGGAGTGTTGTCTCCATAAAAGGTAAGTTCTTTTCCTGTTTCAATTCATAGGCTTCGAATTGGAACACAATTCATGTACCGTTTTGTAACTTGTGGAGATTCTCGTAACACGTGAATGCATTCATGTATTCGTTTCGTAGCACGTGAACACAATGTATTTTCTTAACACGTATGTATATCCATCCATAAAGGAAGGATATGTAGAGAAGACACTGGCTGTATTAAGCTGAAACTCATGACGTCATGAAGTCGACTGCAGCGCACCAGTGACCTAAAACAGAACTACAGTTGATTGACATCTGGTTTCCCAGGGAACACCCACGAAATACGTGATTTTTGTCCGTTGATGTCATGTTTTTTACTTTGACTGTTGACTTTTGGCTTGCTATCCGGCAGTGTTGAAGATTCTTTTTGGTTTTCACTTCCTCTAGCGTTCTAATAAGTGGTATTATTTTGCTTATTACTTACTGATCGTATACTTTTCCTTACAGAATTCATAACTTTTGGGTTTTTACGTGTCTGTTGTTCATTTGATTGTTTCTTCCATACCCACTCTGCTTCACTTTCAATTCTAATTTGTATTCAATTGTCATCTGCTTCGACATCTACGTTATTGGCTTATCTTTTTTTACTCGGCATTTGTGTAGCCTGTATTTCCATAATTGGCCAACATTTGTGAAAATTGTTTTCCATCTTCGTAATTTTTTGTTTTTTAGAAGTAAAGGCATGCCTTCCAAGATGGTGTGGTGGCGCTGCGGTCGCCTGCGCTTGGTTGCCGTAGCAACTATTGCCGACGTCACGGGGTCACGTCACATTTTGCTTCTGTTTTAGGTCCGTGGAGGCGCCACTTTCTGTGGGAGGAGTTTCCATGGGCTCCTATGTCTGTTTCCACTCTATAGATCCTTCTTTTTATGATGTATATCATAGACTGCATTTTAAACTAGGAGTAGTAACGAATTTGTTAGATTTTCGAATCTAAACACAGCTGTTTCGTTTTAATTTATTTGTGTTTTCGTGAAAGAGTACCAAAAATAAATTTTAAGGATGGGGGAGGGGGGGGGGTATGTCAAAACGAAATTTTAAACCTTTTTCGTTTTTATGAGCAACTGAATATTTGGTTAGATTTTTAAATAACAAATGCAACTAGTTGTAAAAGAAATTCTAATTCTTCAGATGTTTAGAGAGCTGTATTGAATTTGTACTTAATTACTCAAATGTGCTTCCATGTGCCTCTGTGTAGCAAACATTGTTACAAACGCAGCTTATTGGTATGTTAGCTATAAAGGATACTTTATATTGCTGTTATCATATATTAGATCAGTATTTCTTTGGGCTCATTCAGCCAGTTTTTTTTGCAAGAAATATATTGGGTGTAGAGTATTAGAAACGGAATAAGCTATTGGAGAGGTACTTATTAAATCCAGAAAGCTTCAAGGTTCAAAAAAATTCAAAATCCACCCTGTACAGAGTCCTGTGGCCAAGAAGTAAATTGTCAGTCACAATTCAAAATCTACATAAAGCATGCGAAAAAGTAACTTTTTTTTGTTTTGAAGATGCGCGTTTTATATCAGATGTGAATTAACCATACTGGAAATCATAATGCAGTGATGGAAAGTTTGCGCCAATTGCGCCGAACTGCGCCAATTTCATTATCTTGCGCCAAACTGCTACAAATTACGAAAAAATTTAATATTTGCACCCAACTGCGCCGAAACGGCAATCCACAGCAAAAATTGCGGAGCGAAAAAAATGTTTTTACGGCAAAAAAGCCATTTTAAACGTCGAATCGAATCACGCTTTTTTAAGGTCTACGGGTAATTTGGTGAAAACGACGCTTAATCAACATACCATACCGCCAAACCCAAAATTTTGGAATGGTTTTCACCTACCTTCTAATTCGTTGTTTTTTCGGCAAAAGTGACGAAAAAAGCAACGATTTTCGCGATGTAGGAAATTCAATTGTTTTTGCTTATGGAGGAGTAGTTTTGTTGTAATCACGTGGTATGTAGGAGAAACGATGCTGTACGTTATGAAATCCTGATGAAGATTGTTTACTGATAGTTTGGTGGTCTTTCGAAGTGCTGTGCAATTGAGATTGTTTTGTATGTCGTTCCCTGCTCTTTGGGATAGCGCAGCTATTTGATTCCGGGTGAGGTGCGCGATTACGTAAATACAGCGTAAGGTCAGTCATTAGCTATTTTCTTGCCACGGAGGACGACTGAAAATGGCTCTCCCGTGGCAGGATACAATGGTTCTGTTTCTAAAGGATTCATAGGTATTCAGAAATCCCAACTTTTACGGATTTTCACTCCATCTTACGGAAATCTCCCGAAAAACTACGGAAAAGCCCTCGCAAGATCCCTGCACGCAATTTCTATTTTTTTACTGTCTTTTAGTCGAAAAACGCGCTTTACAGATAGTCCCTTATGCGCCTTCGATGTTCTTACTTCCCCCGCCATCGGAGGCGGAGTTTGTCTCGTGATTCCTCATACAGCCATATTTGAGAGTACCGTGCGCCAAAGTCGAGAGAGAACTCAGCTCAGCGCCTTTTGCCAACTCTTTATATTGATTGCATGTGGCTTTGTGCTTGTAAATTTCGGTGCAAATGTTTTAACTCTTTCCACCCGACATTACGAAATCGCCGAATAGCTCACCCGCTACGCCGATGACGCCTCTATAACTCGCATGTCGGTTGTCGCGAGACATTTCTTTTTCGTCGAATAGGTCGGGTGTCACTCGCCACACCAATGACGCCCCTATAGCTCGCATGTCGGGGCTCGCGAGACGTTTCTTTTTCACCGGATAAAGAAAAATACGTCATCTGCGTGTCGGGTGTCACCCGCCATACCGATGACGCTTCTATGACTCGCATGTCGGCGCTCGCGAGGAATCACCGAATAGCTCGCGTGTCGGGTGTTATCCGCGACGCTTATGACGCCTCTACTATAGCTCGAATGTCGGCGCTCGCGAGGAATTTGTTTTTCGCCGAATAGGTCAGCTGTCATCCGCCACGTCTATGATGCCTCTATAGCTCGTATCTCAGGGCTTGCGAGACATTTTTTTCGCCGAATATCTTGCGTGTCGGGGGTCACCCTGCAGGCCAATGATACCTCTATATCTCGCATGTTGGCAGTCGCGAGACATTTCTTTTTCGCCGAATATCGCACGTGTCGGGTGGCACCCTCCATGCCGATGACGCCTCTATAGCTCGCATGTTGGTGCTCGCGAGACATTTCTTTTTCGTCGAATAGGTCGGGTGTCACTCGCCACGCCGATGACGACCCTATAGCTCGCGAGACGTTTCTTTTTACCAGATAAGGAAAAAGAAACGTCATCTGCGTGTCACCCGCCATGCCGATGACGCCTCTATGGCTCGCATGTCGGCGCTCGCGAGAAATTTCTTTTTCACCGAATAGGTCGGCTGTCATCCGCCACGTCTATGACGCCTCTATAGCTCGTATGTCAGGGCTTGCGAGACATTTCTTTTTCGCCGAATATCTTGCGTGTCGGGGGTCACCCTCCATGCCAATGATGCCTTTATATCTCGCATGTTGGCACTCGCGAGACATTTCTTTTTGCAGAATAGGTCGGGTGTCAGCCACCACGCTGATGATGCCTCTATAGCTCGTATGTCGGGGCTGGCGAGCTAAAGCTGAGCTTTCACTGCTAAGTTGTGGCTTCTACTGAAGAAAAAAAAATGCGAGTTCTGTGTGAATATGGGTGAACAGTTATTTGAGTGGAAAGGGTTAATTTAGGTTAAAACGAAATGAAACGTAGCAGTGAAACAGCTATGACAACAAAAAGAACGAAGTCAGATAAAACTTATCGTCAAGTGTATCGCAGTATGTATAGTAAAGAATGGCCTTTTTATGAAGCATCTAAAGTTTTCCTGAATCACGTTTTATAAGCCATGTGGCTGCGATTTTAGCCTGTCGCAAGGCTGCCGCGATGATTGTAGGCGTCATGCGGAGAGCAAGAAGCACAAAGATCATGTCAAAAGATTAAATGGAGATGTGAGTAAAATTAATGTAACCAAAAACTTCTGACAGCTTATAAAGAATCCTGAAAAAAATATCAAGAGCAGATTAGTGCTGGAAAAATGCAGCAAAACAAGCAAAAAGAGAAGAAATTGAATGTTCACAAGGTGATTTGAAATGGGAAGAAGCTGAACATTTGCAGCAGTTGGATTCCTTCATAAAATGTTAAACAATGCTGAGATGAACATTGAATGTGGCATAAAAAAAAGACATGAGTGCAATAGAAAGTGGACAGATACTTTTAAAAGAAGCAAAACATTGTTAACTATCTTAAAAAATTAGAAAAGAATAGAAGTGAGCAATTAAATATTGAGAAAAGCAGCGAGAAATTAAAGATTTTTTGTAAAATAAATGATTAATAATAGAATCCTGTTATGGTTAAAAAAAATTTTGATCTATTTGAAAACTAAAATGTTTGCATATGTGTATTTCAATGCAAGATGTTTTAAATTTGAGTAGGGTGCATCTATTTCCAAAACATTTTTTGCTTAAGAGTTTGTTCTATCTACTAATATTTTACCTGCTCTAAAAATGTTTTCTTACACCAAAAATGTATTTTATCTGCTCAAAAAATGCATTTTGTTGCTCCAAAAATGTGTTTCACCTACTCCAAAAACACATTTTGCTGCTCCAAAAATGTATTTCACCTGCTCCGAAAATGTATTTTACCTGCTCTAAAAATATATTTTACCTGCTCCAAAAAATGTATTTTACCTGCTCTAAAAATATATTTTACCTGCTCTAAAAATGCATTTTATTGCTCTAAAAATATATTTTACCTGCTCCAAAAATGTATTTTACCTGCTCTAAAAATATATTTTACCTGCTCTAAAAATGCATTTTATTGCTCCAAAAATGTATTTCACCTGCTCCAAAAATGCATTTTGCTGCTCCAAAAATGTATTTTACCTGCTCCAAAAATGCATTTTGCTGCTCCAAAAATGTATTTTACCTGCTCCAAAAATGTATTTTACCTGCTCCAAAAATGCATTTTGTTAGATTGTGGGAGTACACACTTACATCCAAATGTGACCATCTTCCCCTTCCAGAGCTGAGACGGGCAGAGCCCGGGCCCGAATCGGGCTCGGGCTGTAGAATATTTACTGCGGTTCGGGCTCGGGTTCTTAGAACAAGGAAGAGCGAGAGATTTTTTTTATATATAAATGTGATTTTATATGATTTAGCAAATGAGACACTTTATAGTTGGTAAAGGGAATTCTTCGGCAACTGGTTCTGGTTGGGGAGCGGGCATTCCAGAAGGCTATTTATTCCGGGCTTTGGTAGAAAATGTCATAGGCCGCGCATTTGTGTATTTGTGTGTCTTGAATCTTCTTCAAAATAAGTATTGGCATATTTAAAGAAAAGCAGGTAGTATACCGGGGAACTTTATTGAGGATCTGCCAATACAAGCGCATGCAATGATCACTTTAATCGCAGGAATTTTTCTTTGTTATATACTATATGAATGCAGAATGCGTAAGGTACAATGTAGACGCTATATCAATCCCTATTTAACCAAAAATCTACCTATAATTTGTGACTACACACTTGTGGTGTTGAGATAGAATGAAAATATCAACGTTTACCACAATAAAAGGTTTATTATACATCGACTATAGTTTCGCAGAGCTTTTGGTTCAGCATCATCAGGGCAAATGGCTATTCGTCCTAATGATGCCATCCGCCATGATGATGCCAAGCCAAAAGCTCTGCGAAACTATAGTTGATGTATAATAAACCTTTTATTGTGGTAAACGTTGGTATTTTCATTCTACCAAAAATCTATCTTTCGGAGTTACTTTAAATACGTTAGAAAACAGCTTTTCAACGTTTCATAAAAGTGAAAAATGGGTTTTTCGAATGGTTGATATAACCGTTTATCAACCAGATATCCTGGTGTTTTTTAAACGTATTGTTTTTAAAGTTCCTGCAACCAACACGTTAACCATTTCTGAACGTTGAAACAACCAATCTGTGCTACATAGGATCTAATTACATCACTACGGCTTCCGTAGTGATGTAATTAGATCTTATGACCCGATTCCTTTCAGAACCACGGTGCATTCAATGACATCTCTCACAAGCAAAAAAAGTAATCGGTGATACCAGTTCAGCGTCTGAAACGCGGAGTCAAACCAAAGTTATCGAAGAAGAAGCATTCCGAACAACTTTAATAATGAACAGGGTATAAAATTGCAATCTTCCGCTATTCTGTTTTGGGCACCCAAGTAGTTCCAAAACTTACGATAGGCGGCAGCACATCTGCACAAAAGTTTTCGTTGTATTCGATTGGATGATGCTCTTGAGCAAGAATATAGCTAAGTAAAAGCTATTATATTGTCGATCCCTTGTTCTATGTAATTTATATCATCAGAGGCATAATGAGGACATAACGCACCTCAAAATTAACGATTCGTGGTTTAAATAGTAAAAGCGACGATCTCAAAACTACACAAATGCGTTGGCACACGGTGCACTCTGACAGAGCTTGAACTATTTCTTGGGGGCAGAATACGGAAGCTTAACCCAATCTGGTAGACAGGGGTTACACAGTTAAATTATATAACTACAGAAGAAGCTAACAGAGATATGTAGTTCAGAACAAGTTACTAGCTTTGCAATCAGAAAGTCACATATGAAGTTCTTTTTTTAATTTTTTTATTGGAGGTTTAAATGATTTATTGGACCTGGTGGTACAGAGATATGACAAACAGGCAGACATGGACAAGGTACAGATATTTCACATCAACAAGTACATTGCAAACATGGTTTTTACAGTATGCCAAATGATCAATGAACACAGAGAGCCAGTGTTCATCAAGTAACACAATAATAGCCAGTGCCGTAAGACCAACACAACATCCATGCCTCACCGGGATTCGAACCCGCACCCTTTCGGACATCAGAGGCCATCGCTAAGACCACTGCGCCATCGGGGCGGGGGCGGCTTAGTGAAGTTCACCTTGTTTATTCAGAAGTCAGTTGAGAAGCCATTTCGCGTCGCAGTTAAACTGAAGTTATGGGATGTGAGACGAATCCTTGGAAGTCGGGGTCACAGCCAGTACGGTTTAAGTGATGCTGTGCTATGAACGTCTTTTTTCCAATTCCTTTTGAGACAATGGCGTGCCCAGAAATTTTTTCGAGGAGGGGGGATAAGATTTTTTTTTTTTTTGCAACTAAATGTGTTATGAGTGCATTTTTAAAATGTATGGAACATCCGCGCACAAATATGCAAATGAATATTGCTGGAAATTAATTATTTGGGAGTTGAAATAAGCATTCAAGCAGATGCCACATGCCACCACGGAATTCTCAGGTTGCTTTCTGAATGTTGTTCAGGGTCATAACTGTTATCTGTCGAGTATTCTCATCTGTGTCCGTGTGCTAAAAAAATAACTAGGCGAAATCCCCAACCGCTTCTGTTCCTGCTGCACAACGAAGGGAATTCACCCCTGTAAGCAGGGGATGACCGATAACTCTTTAATTAGAATTACTCGGACTAGGGATGAATAGTGCAAACATACGATAGTGGCTAAGTCATAAAAAAGAAAAAGTATGTTTTCTGACCAGTGAGTCGGAGGATATTGGAACAGTGTAATAACTTGAAATAGTTTCATTCCAGTTGAGCCATTGAGTCAGTTATGTAAGATCAGAGGAAGAGTTATATGCTTGCCATTTGAGTGATGTAGCAAAGGAGCCCGTGTTTAAAGAGGATTTTTTTTGTTTAAGTGGCTAGTATTTTAGAAAATTCTAGAAACCATTAAAAGGGGAAATAAAATGCTTAAATTGTAACATGCAGCCCTTAAGGCTAAGTAGTAACTTTGTCTGAAGGTGGGTACTGGAGAAAAAAGTTTTTTCCGCTGCTTACTGTACATAGTATGTATTCAACATAAGTCGTATGGGAACCATGGATACAAATCTCTATGGCAGGTTACGATTTCCTGGCAATTTTAGCTTACTTATGTAGTTTTTTCCTTTTTTGCTGTGATAAGGCTGTTTATGAATTTCATTCTGTAAACTGACAAGGAAAAACTCTGTCTCATCTTTCAAGCTATAATTATAAGAATATCATGTTTGTAGTACTCTCTAATATGCTCAGATGACTCCGTGTTCAGTTGAAATACTGCGGGAGTCTAAAATAATAGTTGTGTGGGATATTTTTCTTTTCTTTGATTGCAGGTGTAACGACCACCGCGAGCAAGCAGTTGCCTGTCCCTAATTTAGGGTCACTGGTTACAGGGAAGGGAGGGAGCTAGTGCCTTAAGACAAACACAACATCCATGTCTCACCGGGATTCAAACCCGGACTCTTTTCGGACGAATGATCAGAGGCCGTTGTGTGGGATAGTAGTGTTGCCCCTCTGACTCTTACGCTCAGATGACTCCCTCCTAACAACTGAAATATTGCGAGAGGGAGTCTTAAAAGAAATAGTTGTGTGGGATAGTGTTGCATCTCTGACTCTGTGGTGAGCATAACAAAAAGTTACATATCAAATCACAATATTTTATTACCTTGTGAAAGAGGTGTTTGTTATATTATTATTACTGAATGGGTATGAAATTATGTCAACTAATTTTAAGTCCAGAAATTGAATTTTTCTAAATTGAGTTACGCTGTTATGCATAGGTTGTATCCAGTTGCTGTGCTGA
Source organism: Macrothele yani (assembly GCA_039090855.1). Taxonomy (NCBI): domain Eukaryota; kingdom Metazoa; phylum Arthropoda; class Arachnida; order Araneae; family Macrothelidae; genus Macrothele; species Macrothele yani. Next base: position 50,541,428 of record CM077023.1, on the reverse strand, counting down.
GTCAGGAAGGCCAAAAAGGTCATCAAACCAGAGTTATCAACTTGTATTTGTTTTTTTCAACTGTCCGCCCTGAATGTTGCGTTTGCAAATAAATAAAACTACTGAAAAATTTATTTGGCACTCATAATTTCTGAACCCAGCATGTGCCGCCCCGGTGGCGCAGTGGTCTAAGCGATGGCATCTGATCATTCGTCCGAACGGGGTCCGGGTTCGAATCCCGGTGAGGCATGGATGTTGTGTTTGTCTTACGGCACTGGCTCTCTCCCTTCCCTGGAACCAGTGACCCTAAATTAGGGACGGGCGACTGCTTATAGCCCATTGAGTTGCTCACGGTGGTCGTTAAACCTCAAAATAAAAAAAATAAAAAAACCCAGCATGTCACAGCTCTGACTGTGGCTTTGGGCTATGGATATGGGAACCTGGGAAAAAACATATTGTATAACCATTTTGTCCTGCTATTGATCTATATTGGCCACAGAACTAATACGCAGGTAAAATAAATATTGTGTAACACATAAGTTACACGTGTAACACAAATACTTTGAAGTACTACCAGGTGCAAGTGCGAGCAGCAACAAACAAAACCACAAACAAGAAAAAATTTAATAAGTTGTGTACACATTAAATATACACTCTTACACTTTTCTTAGTTTCCACCACAACACCTGCATGGCGATTGTAGAAAAGTACCTAATAGTAAAAAAGTGTCCTGCTTGATTTGGGAGGTATGAAGAGGAAGTTCTATTTCATTAAACAGCTGACACAAATTTCCCATTTTTAGTATTAACTAAAATACACTATACCTAATTTTTATTCAACCCTATTTTAGGGGGAGTTTGGTTTATATGGAACTATTATAAATATTATTTTGCATTGCAGATGCATCAGCATGGCCACATGATCAGGGGTAATCATCTGCAATTTGCACAGAAATACCTACAGATAACTACTTTATAGTAATACCCGGTTGCTTGCCATGAATTTCATATTTACAATATACCTTAAATGTCAAAGATGCTGAGGCCATTTTTGAATTTCAATGGGGTTCATGTTACCGTGAAGTATTAAAAATTGTTTTCGTGGAATTGTCAGAAGCATATGAATGGGTTCTCACAAAACGTACACGTTAGGTAGGAGAATCTTTGAGATTTACATGTGGCTTGTAACCTGTTATATTCTTTACTTAATGGCTGTGAATCCCAAGAAAACATAATATTGAGAATGATTCTAGGTAAAGGCGGGGAAAAATGATTAACCTCCATGTCAACATGCATACAATGGAACAATGTAAGGCTCAAAATGTTTTTTTTAATAACACTTAAAAACGGAATGGGAAAAAAACCCGTAATTACTCACCTAGTAGATTTATTATTTTCTTCCATCAAAGACAGACTACCAAAATAAAATTTTAAGTCCACTTGTACAATTGCAGATCACTGAAACGACTGTAACAAGAAACGCAGAGCTAGAAGAGAGAAATGAAGAAAGTCAACAAACAACCCCACCTCAACGCAAACGCGCATGCTCAGTCCAACTCATTCTGCTCCGGCATCAGCCTGTAATGTTGGCTTTTGTGCACTCCATGTTTTCCTTGAAGATACGGCTGCGCTAGTTACGTCTCGCTGAGCCTTAACTTCTTCTCGTTAGATATTCTTTGAGCAAACTTCGCCAACCGTAAAAGGCTAATTAATATTCTCACAAATAAACTTTGCAACGGAGTCACATCTGAATTCAGATTACGACATCCGTCGTTTTAAAATCCAGTTAACTATATATCGTAATACCAAATGAATGAAAAATTTCTTTATGAAATTAAAGTACCGCCCCGGTGGCGCAGTGGTCTAAGCGATGGCCTCTGATCATTCGTCCGTAAGGGGTCCGGGTTCGAATCCCGGTGAGGCATGGATGTTGTGTTTGTCTTACGGCACTGGTTCTTTTCCTTCCCTGGAACCAGTGACCCTAAATTAGGGACGGGCGACTGCTTATAGCCCATTGAGTTGCTCACGGTGGTCGTTAAACCTCCAATCAAAAAAAAAAAAGTTTTCAATAAAAAAGCGATAAATAATGTTGCTGACTGCACTACTCAACATAGCTCGTTAATAGTATTCTAGTAAAAGTGCTAAACAAGTAGAGCAGTTATTTAAATTAGACACAAATAATCATAGAGCAACCTAAGCTTACGTAGCGGAAAATGGCATTTGAGAGTTGCACTGACGTTCGATTGATTGTCTACTGGGATAGATAACTTCGCTTGTTTTCGTATTAAAGGCATTAGGGGTGTACATGCATTGATTTTATATGAGAGAGACGATTCGTGGGAAAAGGTATTCAGTATGGAAATGTATCTGGCTCTGCGCGTTCAAACATCTGCTTTTTCTTATCTGTTGATCTTTACAATCAAGCTGTATTATATCTTCTACGTTTCATTTTACTAGACACAAGGGTAAATGTGTACTTTAGCGTCCTAAATTATTTCGTCGGAAAAATTTAACTGTGTGGGAAAAGTGCGACGTACAATTTTTTAAGAATGCAAAATAATGGGGAAAGGTTTAAAAATATAGAATTTGTAGAGAACAGGAAAGAATTTACCTGGGAGTACGATGGTTTGGAAGAGTACCTGCTGTAGGCCAAGGACGACGGTGCGGCGACTGCATCAAGGTGTAGTCCGGTGAATGGAAGCTTCATTGAGAAAGGAAAGTAACGGTCTGAAGAATACAACAGGAAGCGTAGTCATAGAAGCGTTTTGTAGGAATACGCTGAAGGGAAAAGGTCGGCTTTACGCAGGCAGCATAGTAAGCGGTGTTAGTAGCTTTTTGAACAGTGTTAGTGGATCTTTCCAAAGTCGTGAGTCTCCATACTTCATTTCGGATTTCGTCAGGACTTGAAATTTCTTTATACGGCGCAATACGACAAGAAGCTCTTGGCCTCCCTGCCATGGTATGATTTCTGAATTGAAGAAATCCTTTATTTTCATAGATATCCGGTTCAGGACTAAAAAATATGAGCAACGATATACAGTATAAACAACACAACTACAAATGAAATGCTGGAAGACCCCAAGTACCCCTGTCAGTGGCGCACCCACGGAGGGGCCTTTGGGGGCTTTAGCCCCTTCAAGGAGATTAAGAGCAATGTACGTCACAAATTAAACATTAAAAAATATTAGTTTACATGTACAAAAAATTACATGGTGTCTTCTTCCGAAAGCCCCAAAGAGATCAAGAACGACGTACGTCACAGCTCTATATAAACTATAGGAGTACACTATATATGTACACAAATTGTGTACGTATTATATATATAGCCCCCCTCCAACAAGAATTCCTGGGTGCGCCACTGACCCCTGTACATCTTCGAAACCATAACCAAAACTTGAGGTTCAACCGGAGCCAATAGTTCTTACTCAACACTTCTGATGAAAGCATTTACATTCCTTCATTTCTTTCTATTCGGAAACATTGTGAAACTAATAATAACGACATTCCGCATATTTCTTTCTCAAAAATTAAGAAAACTGCTTGGAACTACTTCCACTTGCGCAGGATTATAGCACGCTTCACACTCTTCAGAAGAATTCACCCCACTCCAATTGTATTCTTCCGCGCGTTCACTACGAGCTGCTGGTCCCTTCTGAAGCACGGAAGCTTCACATCGTTGCCGTTAGCAACGTTTAAGCATCCCGCACCAACGTACTCGGACGCAAATACTTCGGTAAATTTCTTTCACGTTCTCTTAAATTACTGTATTTCTGCACCTTTCCCCATTATTTTGCACGCTTAACAAATTGTACGTCGCACTCTCCCCACACAGTTAAAATTTTCAGACTAAATAATTTAGGACGCTAAAGTACATTAAATTCCATTAAACATGCAGTCGGATTCAAGGAAAAGCCACCCCATCCTACAAAAGACGCCATTGGTTAACGAAGTGTCTCCTTCTAAACCTAATCAAATTTATAAATAGAGTTCAACTAAATATTAGAAACCATGCAAATAAACAAACAACCCCATTTCACTTATTGAAAGTCTGTTATTATATTACCTGCACGGACATACACAATCTTTGGCATTTCGTTGTGGATCTATTTATATGGCGTAATGGCACACGGAGAGTCACAACGATGGATGTAAACAAGTCGGCATGTCCCACCTCGGATGTAGAGCCATTTTCAGAAAACCAGGTTCGTTGTTTGTTTTTTGAAAAAAAAAATTTGGTCGGGTAGAAGAATGATACTTATAAAGTCATAAAACTGTGGGCCGTATCTGTTAAATCCAAAAAACAAACCTTTATGCAAAACAGAAAAACTATCTTACTGGAACATTTTCTGAAAGTAGAATGTCAAAAACCGAGCATGAAAAACGCTCTCTTTTTCATTTCACTTGTTATTGGTTAATTTAGGGTGATTATTATTAATCGTTTGGATTTTTAAGCCTTTACATTCACATGGACTTTAAATTTTGCTAATATAATTTCTTGTGGACTACCAGGATCAACATTATATTTGTTAACGGCAGTGGACATACACTATATTGACAAAATTCACCGGACACTTAGAAGAGAAACACAACTTAGCATTTAGTGATATACATTAGTACGGTGTCGGTCCACCTTTGGCCTTAATGCATGCACTGGCCTTTCGAGACATGCTTTCGACAAGGTTTTGGAACACAGCGATAGGTATGCGCTTCTATTTAGTACATAATGCTGCCGCTAACTGTTGCTTAGTAGTAGGGGCCTTGGTTCCAAACTTCTTATGCGGCGCTCTAATTCATCCCATGGTGCTCCATGGGATTAAACTCAAGGCTCTGTGCTGGACAGTCCACACACGATACGGGATTACACGCCGTAACCGTCCTTGCTTTATGGCTCGGTGCATTATACTGCTGGTACCAACAAGACTCGGTTCCGTAGTATTGCCACAGAGTAGGTAGGGCATAATTGTTCAGAATATCGAGGTAGACGTGCTGGTTAACAGGTTTTTCCACGATAACCAATGGGTCGGGACCATACCACGAAAAAACCCCTCACACGAGTACACTGCCATCTCCAAACTTGACGGTAGGAACAGTACACTGTGGTAAATGGGGTTCCGCCCAGCTGCCGCCACACCCACACACGGCCATCAGACTGATGGATCGTGTATCTGGATTCATCGGTCCATAGGACAAGTTTCCATTGATCTACGGTCCACGATAAATGTTCTTTACACCATGCTAAACGACGAGTAACATTCCGAGTGGAGATGAAAGGCTTATGAGCAGCCGCATGACCACAATAGCCCATGGAATGAAGTTCTCTGCAAATGGTACGTGCACATACCGAGGTTCCAGCATTTTTAATCACCTGTACACCGAGGTCTAGTTCAGTACTCCATCGATTAAATGCAACGACTCTCCTGAGGCTTCGACGTCCTCTGTCACTGATTTTCTTTGGCCTGCCGGTACTTTTGCTGCTTCAGGAACGCCATGTGTCAGCCACTTATTCAGTGCATCCAAAACATTTGACTTGGGTTTGTTTAAACGCTTCTCTGTTTCTCTTAGGGACAACCCACTAATATAACACTCAACAATCTTTGCTTTCTCAAAGTCAGTTCTCACCCGCCGCGACATTTTCTCTCAACCTCATAATGCGATATGATCGTGGTCAGCTGCAGGCTTGTTTTTATAGCGCTTGCAGCTGTACCGCGCATCTTAACAACGCAGCGGATCCGTGCCTTTGCTTTTGAACGGGCGCCCGGTGACTTTTGTCAATATATTGTATATTTCTTCATTCGAACGCTTTTCATTTATTGCGTTGTTCTTAATATTATGTATTTCTTAATGACACAGGAAATAAAAGATCTCTGATAAATATGTTAATCTATGAAGTTTGAAATTCCAAGTATTTGATAATATCATCCATCGCATTCGTTCTTTACATGTCTAGCTAACGTGTAATCCGTACAAGGGATGACTCCGTCCTGTGATCCTTTGCTTCCTGCATGACGTGTTTTCGGCGGCCAATAGCAGCTCGTGTCCGAAATGGCTCAACGTAAAGAGTTATCTGAGAAACTTGATTGTCCTTAAATAAGCCTGTGTTGTTGTTTGAACGAATACCTGCCACTAGTTCCACCCTGCTCTGGCATTACCACGAAACTACTTAAGAGTTTCTTTGTCAGGTTGGGATGACGGAGCTGCTGTATGCAGGCGTACTACCATTCCTATACTCCGAGTCAACTTAAGAGTATACCACTATGAAGGGTACGAAACAGCTACCTCCGCTACGAAAAATAGTCCCCAGCGTTTAGAGCGAAAAGCAGCAGAATTATTGCTTAGAATCCATTTTTGTTTGCTCAACAGTTTATTCGACAAAAGTGCTATCTAAAAAAATTTCCAGAAGTTAGAGCGCTTTTAGAAATAAATTTGTTGTGAGAAGTTGCTGAATCCAGAGCTTCTCACTTTCGGCTATCTCTGTCTACTTGGGATACAACTCGGACTGAGGGAAGGGGTGGAAAATGGCTTCCAACATTAACAACACAGAGATAATAAATTGACAATTGGGGAAACTCGAAGGGTGCATTACTTAAACAGGCAGTAGGGAAGCAGTTCGGCCTTTCACCAGACCCCACTCACAATCTCCGCTACTTGTGAGATGTGTGTGTGTGTGTGGGGGGGGGGGGGATCAGAAAGGAACCAGTAGAAGAGCACATTAACGCGGATGGACACCGTTCTTGCGTTCTACGACGAGTTGTGATAAGGCTCTCCAGCCTTTACCAATAGTACATTTTTAGGGTGAATTGGAGTATAAATTGGGGTTCCGAAGACCACGTTTTATACTACTCGGGTAGGGAGGTGGGCTATACTTCCAACTGCGGCCCGATAATGCACTGCAATTTTTAAAGCATAAACTCACAACTGTCATCCTTCTTTTACAAAAAAAAATTTTTTTTTTTTAGAAAGAAGTCATTTTCTGATTTTTAAGTATTGTTTAAAATCTTAAGGAAAGAAACGAGCTGCTTACTCTGTCTTCAGCGTTAGCCACATAGGAGAATTCTGGTCCCGTGACCTGCTGCCATGGTGTCGCAGCTATTTTTAGCACTCCCTTTTCATTGGGAGAAAGGACAGCCTACAATCAAACTGGTAATGTCGCAATGCTTAATGACGTAGCTACGCTTCTAAATTTCGGCGTTTTCCACAGGCATGCGTGAATACCTATGAAAATATAAGCTTTCGCCTCGTATATAAAATGCAAAGGGGGAAAATGTGAGTATGTTCATCCGCGAATTGTTCGACCACTTCTAAATGACCTATAGATCTGAAAATCGGCATGGTGATAGGTCTTGAAGTCCGTATACCTACAAAATTACGAAAAGAATAAAAAAAATAAAATGGCAGCTTTGGAACATTGTCTACTTAAATTTTTCTACCACTTCAAAAAAAAAAAGTCTGAAAACCAAAAAATTCAAAAGTGTGGCTTAGCTTTACTGTTTCAAAATGCTGATAGGTTTAAAGATCCTTTTATCAGAATCACTGAAATGCTTTGAAAATTTCAAATTTTTATTTAAAATTAAGAGGCGCCAAAGCCTGCTCCGTTTTACGTCAAACAGTATGCATTGACGTCACGACGCTGTTCTAAATCGTAAAGCAGTTACGATTGTAAATTACTTTTCTTTCCCTTAATTACTTTTCCCTTTCTTTAATTTTATATTCGAAAAATGATTTTATAGATTCACCGTTCGGAGAACGGGCATGATTGCTAGTTATTAACTATATTGCTTAATAATTTCTCATGTAGCTGCCCGGACGTCCCTACAACGCTTGTTTTGTGTCTGACACTGTTACAGTAGTTACTTCTGAAAGATAATTGAGAGAGCTGAATGTTGTCGAAAAATGATTTGCATGTGAGAAACAACTGAAATATATATTTCACTAATTGCCACTGACTCAGCGGCGAATAAATTAAGTACCAAAGATTTAATTAGAGAATTTACCAAGGCAAAATGTGGAAAAATGGATTTTTTTTTTGGTTGAATATCTACAATCTGTATCTTAAAATATAATTTTTTTAGTTAATGAAATAAACGTTTTTACGAGTTAAAATGTATGTATTTTTATTTTTTTATTTTTGTTTGCTAGTTTTGCCAAATAGAGCAGAAGCCAGAGTTGTATAAAAAAATGTATCTGCGTACACAACCATTGAAACAGAAAACTTGTCGCAAACCCGCGAATCACGATAACAATAGAAAAAGATAATTTAAAGAAAAATTAATATAACAATAAATAGTTATTAGATCATTGCAGATTCCAGAGAGGACAAAAGTACATTACGACTGCATCCTCAAAAATGTGTGTAAAATGGACCTTAAGGCCAAAACTTTAAAATATTGGATTATGAACCTCATAAAAACAAGACACTAATTACAGAAAGTTTTTATATCTAGAAAAGCAGTTCCGTTAATGAACCTTCAAAAATTATATGTAGCATTTTCAACAATTTAATTCAAAAATAGTGGACTTATAAAATACATAAGGAAAAAGATTTTAATTTAATAACTGGAAACTTCAAGTGGAACCTGGCAATAAATTTAAAGTCTTTGTGTGTAAACGAAACTTTTATTACAGTTCTTCTTATATATTGAGAACAGGCCTTGATAAAATCAAGAGGCCGCCCCGGTGGCATAGTGGTCTAAGCGATGGCATCTGATCATTCGTCCGAAAGGGGTCCGGGTTCGAATCCCGGTGACGCATGAATGTTGTGTATGTCTTACGGTACTGGCTCTCTCCCTTCCCTGGAACCAGTGACCCTAAATTAGGGACGGGCGACTGCTTATAGCCCATGGAGTTGCTCACGGTGGTCGTTAAACCTCCAATAAAAAAAAATCGAGCGGCCAGAAACGTCTTAAAAACACAAGAACTCACTATCCGAAGATGCGAAAAGTAGTTGAACATTCTCACGTTAAGATAGAATCAAATACACTGCCGGAAAGTGAAAAGAGAACACCAAGAAGGAATTGGCGGACGATCATGAAATTTACATATTTAATGGGGTCGAGTTTACGTAGGTGTGATGTTAATTTCGGGACCAACCGGTGAGCGCTTACGCCACAGCACGGCATAATATGCAAATTATCGTCGGTGGTATTTAAGGAGTACGGAGAAGTGAATGTAATCAGTCGTCGGCGTGCGCACACGTGCGCAGACCCTGAACAAGCTGCAATGCCTGGACATGAAAGACGTGTACGATTTCAGCAGTTATCGGACTTTGAGCGAGGTCGTCTAGTCGGACTCCGCGAGGCCGGGTGGTCGTATCGTCGTATTGCGGAGCAAATTGGACGGGAAGTATCGGTGGTGGTACGATGGTGGCGTAGATGGTTCGAGGAACATTCCCACACTAGAAGACGTGGAACTGGGAGTCACAGACGGACTGATGAGCTGACCGATCGACGCATAAGAGAGCCGCGTTGTCAAGCAGAACATCCACTGCGACGCAAATCCGAGCTGCCGTTGCTCCTGAGGTGACTGTGCGAACAGTCCGCAACCGTCTACTGGATGAAGAACTATGTGCACGTGTGCCTCTGGCATGTGTACCTCTGACTCTAGCCCACCGTCAGGAACGGCTGCAGAGGTGTCGCCAACGTCTGCACTGGAGAACGGAATGGCGATCTGTCGTGTTCAGCGATGAAAGCAGATTCTGCTTGGGAGCCTCCGATGGCCGTATGCTTGTTCGCAGACGCACAGGGGAGCGTCTCCACCCTTCTTGCACCCGCCAGCGACACACAGGGCCTACACCTGGTCTCCTGGTGTGGGGAGCGATCAGCTATCACTCCCGTACACAACTAGTGTTTGTACCGGGTACGTTAAACAGCACCTCCTACATCAACAACATCATTCATCCCGTTGTTGTGCCAATTGTAAGGTCAGTCCATCGTGGTGTTTTCCAGCAAGATAGCGCACGCCCACACACGGCACGTTCAACGCAACATGCACTTCAGGGTGTGAGACAACTTCCATGGCCCGCACGTTCACCGGATTTGTCCCCCATTGAGCACGTGTGGGATGATATGGGACAACGACTTATCCGGTCTCCACGGCCAGCCACGACCATCCTCGATTTACGCGTCCAGGTTGAGGATGCTTGGAACTCAATACCCCATACTTACATCCAACATCTGTACGACAGACCCCATGCCAGAATTGCACAGTGTGGCGCAGTTCATGGTGGTTCAACCTCGTACTAACCATGTTACATGGAAATGATATTTTTCAGTTTACCAGCAAATACAGCGGGTATTTTGCCATAATGTTTTGATGACGTTATCCTCTGTATTCCGTTATTATGCTGTATAAATTTCGTTGGTATCAGACGTCTCCTTCTTGGTGTTCTTTTTTCACTTTCCGCCAGTGTATATATTAATCTGAGTAAAGCCTTGAGTAAGAGTTTTAATTGCTATAAATAACATTTTATTTTTTTTAATCTACAAGCAAAAAATATCCGCAAAATCTGTTAATAATTTGGAAACTATCTGCGTACGGCGTACGCGTTGTACGTCTATATTCTGCGACTCTGGCTGAAGCTAGGGGAGTGTTTTTGCTAATAATTTTGCTTTAGAGTCGAAAAATTGTTTCTACGACACACTCTCCATACCACAAAAGACACTGTTTTTCTCATCTTTCACAAACCCAGGCTATAGTCATTATGAATCCCAGAGAGATGGTCTATGTGGTCGAGTTGTCAGATCAGCTAGTTTTTGGCTAGTTGTCCGAGACGGGACATGAGCGCTGCGGCTGTACCCGGACTCTGGACAAGGGACATAGCTAGTGCTCAGCCGCCCCGGTGGCACAGTGGTCTAAGCGATGGCTTCTGATCATTCATCCGAAAGGGGTCCGGGTTCGAATCCCGGTCAGGCATGGATGTTGTGTTTGTCTTACGGCACTGGCTCTCTCCCTTCTCTGGAACCAGTGACCCTAAATTAAGGACGGGCGACTGCTTATAGCCCATTGAGTTGCTCACTGGTGGTCGTTAAACCTCCAATAAGAAAAAAGGAAAATAGCTAGTGCTAAATTCTAGGGGAGGCTAGAAAATTTTTAGAGTCTTTCATAAATTAATTCATACTTACAGGGGATGGACAAAAATATGGAAGCACCTGATAAAAGAAGGAATTCTGTACCTAATATGGTGTAGGATCGCCTTTTGCATTCAAGAAGGCCTGGATTCTCCTGGGAATGAACAAATATAAGTCTTGGATGTTATACCATTCTTCCTCCAACACGCGTTCATGTTCCTGTAAAGATGCTGGAGACGGATAGTGGGCTAGAACCTTGTTCTCCAAAACGGTCCATAGGGGCTTATAACGAAGTAAATTTCTCCGTCATTTTTATCCGCGCCAGGATTCGAACCCGGGTCCACTCATTCCGGAATAAGTTGCTCTACCAATTGAGCTACGCGGACGCTTTATTCTGATTCCTATCTGCCTTTATGTCGTGTGCGTCCTTTGGGCAGGTACGTCACATCTCCTGGTACGTTACAGGCTCTATTGTATTGAGGTCTGGCGATTGAGAGGGCCAGGGAAGATAGGAAAACTGATCAGCATGCTCAGCAAACCATGATTGAACAATATGAACTGCATGAATTGGGGCCTTATCGTCTTGATAAATGGCATCGCCTGCAGGAAACATTGCTTGTACCATGGGATGGACTTGGTCGCTCAAAATGTTTAAATAGCCCTTGGCAGTGACACGACCTTGCAAGGTAATAATGAGTCCGGCAGAATACCATGATATGGCTGCCCAAACCATGACAGACCTGCCGCCATGCTTCACTGTCGGCAAAAGGCACGCCGGATCGTAAGTTTGGGCTGGTGTTCGCCACACGTAAACTCGCCCACAGGTTGAAAACAGTGTAAAGGTTGATTCAACAGTCCAGATGACAGTCTTTCATTGCTCAGCAGTCCACGTTTTATTAGTGTTGCACCACTCTCTCCTGCGTGCTGCTTTCACGTTATTAACCAGTGGTTTTGCGATTGCAGGTCGACCATAAATTCCCTGCTTATGGAGTTCTATTCGCACTGTTTTTGTACAGACACGGTTTGAAATCACGTTATTTAACTCAGCAACAACTCCTGCAGCTGTTGTCTTCTTATTTTTGGTCACAATCCTCCGCAATGTCCTTCTCTCTCTCTGTCATTCAATGTACACTTTCGTCACGCTGGTGTTTATGGGATGATGTTTTTCCAGAAGCACAATATGCGATCATACCTTTCGATACAGTACCTCGCGATACAGCAAATAAACTTGCTACTTTGGTCACGGAAGCACCCACAATACGGGCCCCAACAATTTGCCCCAGCTTTGAAATTCTGTAAGCTTCGACATAATTCACTTACAACGCACAGATCAATGTCTAGACAGCAACTGTGGCTACCTACTGGTTTGCCACATTTCGTAGCACACGTTCACTATCAAGACCTCCGGCGCCTTCTACATTTTCACGTGGAAAACATTGGTCGTTTTACCCATACGTTTTACAAGGTGTTTCTATATATTTGTCCATCTCCTGTATATTATAGGTTAGAATATTATATTATATTTATTAATTACTGAAAAATTTATAAACACAGCAATATTGTTCACGAGGGCGGATCAAAAAATTAGTTGCACTGTTGAATAAAAACAAAACAAATAAAGGGACCTACTCAGGGGATGTACACTGTCTGACAATAAAGTTCCAAGACAGTGGGTATTACTCTGTTAATGGTAGCGGTAAAAATATGTTCTATGGGTCAAATTGTAACTGTGTTTTCCTTGTCTTGCAGAACACATAAAAATCCAAGAAAGTGCAGACCTGCCCGATTCTGAAAACTGTTAATAGAAGGTACCCCGAAGACCATTGCTATGGATTTGAACAGAGAGCAAACATCAAGTTTCTCTGCAAGTCCGGGAAGTCAGCAACGGAGACCTTCGGAATGATCAAAACTATTTACGGGGACAATGCCTTGTCCCGTGGTCGCGGTTTGGAATGGCATGCTCGCTTTCGCGAGGGAAGGGAAGACATTGGGGATGACCCAACGATTGAAAAATCGTCAACCAACCGTTCTGAGGAAGTGGTGGAGAAAGTTTGCGCTCTGGTGTAGTCAGACCATCGAATGACGGTACGGATAATGGAGGACTAACTCCATATCAACCGTTAAACAATCCGGCTGATTCTAAAGGAAGATCTTGGGAAAAGGAAGATTTGCGCAAGGTTCGTGCCTCACAGTTTGACTGAAGAACAGAAAGTGCAAATAGTCGAAAGCTGCAAGGCGTTCATTGCAGCCGTGGAATCGGACCCTTCGATGCTGGATCGCATTGTGACAGGTGATGAGACGTGGTGCTTTCAACACGATCCAGAATCAAAGCATGGAGTGGAGGGTATCAAGTTCACCGAGACCCAAGAAGGTTCGCCTGCAGAAGTCGAAAATCAAGGCAATGCTGATCACGTTTTTTTTTACAGCAGAGGCATCATTCACAGGAAATGGCTTCTGAAGGGCGCAACAACCACCAGTGCCTTCTATCTGCAAGTTCTTGATCGCCTGAGGAAGAGAATTCATCGTGTGAGGCCGCAACTGCGAGCATGTGGAAGTTGGTTCCTTCTGGATGACAACGCGCCTGCCCACTCGGCACTGGGTGACACAGTTCCTCGCCAAGTCCGGAGTACCCAGAATCAACTATCCGTCCTACTCCCCGGACTTAGCTCCCGCCGACTACTTCCTGTTTCCCAAAGTGAAATTGACGTTGAAAGGAAGACGTTTCGTGAATGTTCAGGACATCGAGAAAACCGTGACCGCGGAAATGAACAGTTTTCCGGTAAATGAATTCGAAAAGAGTTTCACACATCTAGTGGAGTGATCTAAATGGTGCATCGATAAGAAGGGGGACTACTTTGAAGAACCATAACCACAGCTGCACTCAGGGCATTAAACTTTCCTCGTAAGAGCAGCTGTCCTGGAACTTTATTGTCAGACGGTGTATTTTGGTTTAAAGGTACAACATTTATTCAATTTTTCGACATATAGTCGTCTAAGGACTGTAAACATTTATCGGAACGTGTGATTAACTTTTCCGTACTTGTACAAAAAAGTCACCCCCAGTTTGGTGCAACCAGTTAACGTGGCACCTATCTCGCACACAATTTCCGAAATCACAGCTGCTCGTGAATGATGGAATGCACAGTCCCGAACGAGATGTCTAACGTACTGGCGATTTCCTTGATTTCGCCTGTTATCCCATAGCATGTCGTCAGCAGCGGGAACATGCTTTGGAGTGTTAGATATTGATGGTCTGCCTTCGCGGTATTCGTCTGTCAAATTTGTGCAGCCCTTTTAAATTGTTGGCACCACTCTACAATGGCCGAGCGAGACATGGCATTTCCCCCTTATACAGCTCATATTTCACGATTGATGGCAGTGCAATTAAGGCGCTTAGCCCACAAAAATCGTATGGTTCCTCGCACTTCTAGTTTGGAGAAAGAATCCAGTTGACGCGCCATTACGAACTGCCTCCTGAACACGTCTTATGCAGCTACTGGACTAAAAAAACACCTCCCGTCGACAGCTCTGACGCACAGTCTACTTCGCTACCAAGCAGACACTTCTTTTAATGACCTTAATGGAACCAAAAGTAGACGTACCCTCGAGATTTTTTATTTTTTTTTAGAATGAAGTGACTCAAAACTGTTTAACAAAAGACGAAATTCGATATTTTCAAGCGTTGTTAAAAAAATGTTTATAACTATTTGGTTAAAACTAGACAAACGTATGCCTTACATAATACGAAAGTGTTGTTCGTTTCGCCTAGGCTAGGAGATTTTTTTACAAAAAACATTCAGACGAGATGTTTTTAAGAACTCCAAAGGAAAATCATTCAAGTACGATTGAAGATAACATATTGATAAATTTTTAATACACGGTCGAGTCACATTATTGTGACCACCAGGTAATAACCAGAGTAACCGCCGTGTGCAGCGCGGACAGCAGCTAGACGGGCTGGGAGTGACTAAATAAGGTGATATAAAATGTTCACGGGTATGTGGAGCCATGCTGACTGCAGTGCATCTGACAGCTGCTGGAGGGTGCGTGGTGGAGGATCCATAGAGCGAACAATACAATCGAGATGGTCCCACAGATGCTTAATTAGGTTTACGTCTGGGGAATTAGGAGGGCAGGGAAGTACTTTGAAGTCTTCATCATGTTCTTCCAACCACTCTCGGACATTTCTAGCTGTGTGACACGTCGCATTGTCGTGCTGGAAGATCCATTCAGCCCCAGGGAAGACAATCAGCATGTATGGGTTTACGTGGTCTGCAAGGATGGATTCATCACGAATTCTGTCCATAGTGTCTTCCACAGGTATGAGTGGATCCAGGGAATGACACGAAAACATTCCCCAGGTCATAACGCTGCCCTCACCAACTTGATTTCTGCCAGCAATGGTTGAAGAGTATTTGTTCTCCGATGTTTCTCGTCTCATACGCCAACGTCCATCCGTTCGATGAAGCAGAAAACGTGACTCGTCGGAGAAGGCAATACTTTGCCAATCAGCAGAGGTCGAATTCCGATACTGAAGTGCAAATGTAGGTTTTTTCTGCCGATGCACCTACGTTAGCATAGGTGCAGTGACCATCCGTCTGCATCGGAGACCCATACGCAGCAGGGTTTGCTGCACTGTCGTTTTAGACACACTTCCGGTAGCTCCCTGGTTCATTCGGCCAGTGAGTTAGTCCACTGTAGCTTGTCGATCGCTTCTCACGCACCTTTGTAGCAGACGTTCACCTCTCATGTCAATGGCACGTGGTGCTCAACAGGTTCCACATCGCTTATTCGTAATGGTGACATACCTTCAATCACGATACATTTTAACCACGGCAGCATGCGAACAGTTGACAACCTGCGCTATTTAAGAAACAGAGCCACCCTTGGCCTGAAAGCCGATAATCGCTCCTTTTATCCATGACAGCAAAGAGGGATATGTTTTCACATTGCCTACATCACACCTTATATACCCTCCAAGCCAGCTCGCGACACGCCCCTTCTTTCATTGGCTACGCGCTGTTGACGTCAAAAGTATGAGGTGGTCACAATAATGTGACTCGACTGTGTATTTCGTTACTAGATGTTGCATTGGTGAGTATCACTATTACATTAAACAGAGATTTTACAAATCGACTGGCCATTCCTTGCTGTAGATGGAGAGGTGCGAATTTTTCAGTTTATTAGCGAAACATGGAAACATCGACGTTTCCTCCGATGCGTGGAAGAAACCTCGAGGTTTTCACGATGCATCGAGCGTTTTAACAAATATTATGTT
Organism: Macrothele yani; assembly: GCA_039090855.1. Classification (NCBI taxonomy): domain Eukaryota; kingdom Metazoa; phylum Arthropoda; class Arachnida; order Araneae; family Macrothelidae; genus Macrothele; species Macrothele yani. The sequence continues at coordinate 50,525,109 of CM077023.1, read as the reverse complement.
ACTAGATGTTGAATTGGTGAGTGTAACTGTTATATTAAAGAGAAATTTTACAAATCACGTTCAGCCCATTTACTGGTGCAGGTGGGAAAATGCGAATTCTTCAGTTTTTTAGCAAAACGTCGACTATTTTCTGGAGCTAGGCCTGTGGTTCATCTAACTCCTCGTTTCATTGGGCCGCGCTGAGGTGACGTCAACAAACTGGATAACCAATTGGCGTGTTCCTTTGAAATACATGAACGTGTGGTACGTAATGATGAATAAATAATAGCAGATATTAATAGTTCCAAGATGTTAATATCTCGCGGCTCTTCAACATTCAATTTCGACCATCTTTTATAGATAGCGGATGGGATATGTACTTGTATTACAAAAAGGTTTGAAGTGCAATGAGTATGATACGTGTTACTATGAGTTGAATAAATGTTCATTCATATGCATTTAGTCAAAGCAACATCCAAAGCTAAAGTCTGGGGTTATTATTTAAGCCCATGGTAATGCTATACCTAATTAATATGCAATAAAATAAATGCTATTACTGTTCCTTGAAACCTGCGTAAGATCAGTTGAAAAAGTCTTTCGCAGTAAAATAGGGAAGAAAAAGTTCAAAAGTAAAAACACTCTCTTCATTCTTGTGGAATTTTTTTCTGCAATGTGAACACAACTATTTAAGTCTAGATTCAGTACACATCGCAAGAATTTTGTGATGTGCTCAAATTCTGAACACCTACATAGTAAACATTGCTCACCTGTTAAAATTTATGACGAGATAATAGAACGACCACAATTCTGTACTGGTGATTAGAGAATACATTCTTGATTTTAAAACCCATTAATGTTACCAGGTGTACCTCATAAGCAGTCAGTACTGGTGGAAACTAAGAAATTTCATTATTCTTCAGATTGCTATATGGGATTAAAGTCACCCATGTACATCTGCCTGTATATGGAGTGATAGTGTAATCACATGTACGTTGTTCAATTATATTTGAAAAGGCCCTTTGAGAGAAAATTCAGTCTTATCAAGCTACATATTTTGAACTACACTGACGGAAAAAAATCCCAACACCACGAAAAAATAGTTGTAGAGGAATGAAATGGCGGCAATACATTTGTATAGGTAACATATTTAATCGATTAAGGTTTCAAGATCACAGCTTATTGTAAGCGCTAGAAGAGCCATTTTAAAGAGTGAAATGCTGGTACATTAATAACCGGTGTAACCGCCAGAATGTTGAATGCAAGCACGCAAACGTTTATGCATTGTGTCGTACAGGTGCTGGATGTCAGTTTGTGGGATGGAGTTCCACGCCTGTTGCACTTGGTCGGTCAATACAGGGACGGTTAATGCTGGTTGGGGGTGACGCTGGAGTTGTCGTCCAATGATGTCCCATACGCGCTCGATTGGTGAAAGATCTGGTGATCTAGCAGGCAACGGCAACATGTCGACACTCTGTAGAGCATGTTGGGTTACAACAGCGGTATGCGGGCGAGCGTTATCCTGTTGGAAACACCTCCTGGAAAGCTGTTCATGAATGGCAGCACAACAGGTTGAATCACCAGACCGACGTACAACTGTACCGTCAGGGTGCGTGGGATAACCACGAGAGTGCTCCTGCTGTCGTAGGAAATTGCTCCCCAGACCATAACTCCAGGTGTAGGTCCAGTGTGTCTCGGCCGCAGATAGGTTGGTTGCAGGTGCTCACCTGTTCTCCTTCTAACCAGCACACGGCCATCACTGGCACCCAGGCAGAACCGGCTTTCATCAGAAAACACAACAGATCTCCACTCTGTCCTCCAATGAGCTCTAGCTTGACACCACCGACGTCGCAAACGGCAGTGGTTTGGAGTAAGTGGAATGCACGCTACAGGGCGTCTGGCTCGGAGCTGTCCTTCAAGTAACCGATTTGTAACAGTTCGTTGTGTCACTGTGATGGCAACTGCAGCTCGAATTGCTACCGCAAACGCGGTACGATGCGCCACGGCCATACGCCGTACACGGCGGTCTTCCCTCTCAGTAGTGCCACGTGGCAGGCCGGAACCCGGTATTCTTGAGACAGTACCTTCCCTTGATCACCGCTGCCAACAATCATGCACAGTGGCTACATTCCTGCCAAATCGTTCTGCAATATTGCGGAAAGGAAATCCACCTTCTCGTAGCCCTATTACACGACCTCGTTCAAACTCCGTGAGCTGTTGATAATGGCTTCTTCGTCTTCTTAAAGGCATTCTTGACTAACATCATTGCCCTACGTCTAATCTCAACGATAACTAACGCTCACGAACGTTACAGCGCGTATTTACAGCAAACCTGCTGTGCATGTTCCGAGGGGCGCTACTAGCGCCACACGTATGCGCCGAGCGCGAAATTTGCATAGACGTCATCTTACAGATGTACTCTCACCGCCTACCAACTGTCGTTTATCTAACACAACCCCTTCTTGGTGTGGGGATTTTTCTTCCGTCAGTGTATATTACATAAATTCCATTTAAATGTAATGTTTTATATAACAAATCATTCTCCTACATAGTTCCTTCACTGCATCTAGTAAAGTAAATACCTGGGTTACCCAAACAGAATATACTGATCATGCTGATGTCAATTCTTAATTTGAATGTTACAGTTGTATATTGTTATTTTTAAAAAGTCGAATAAGCAATGAATAAACATTATACTTATTGTACTTCAAGCATGGGAATAAGCAGCTTTTGCTTGTTTACATATTACACCATTAGAAGTAACTGAAACAGTGGTTGTACTTCCTCCTCTGGACCCGATCTCATAGATTTCTAAATCAGCACGGATGTGCTGCCATCTATCAGGTCGCTGTGAAAGAGGGTTGCACATGAAAATCTGGTTTCGTGACTATTTTGCCTGGCGAATTAAACGGACCTTTAGGAATGCTTATTTCGTCCTTACTGCGAAGCATTTATTAAGTCGGAAAAGTTAATTTCCTAATAAGCAAGATGGTGTCTATCTCGCAGGATAAATCAATGGATTATGTTATGATAAGATCAATTAATTACGTGGAGAAACGTGGGAAGGAAGAACTGTCTAATGACACGTTCGTTTGTGGTAGTCAGTCCAAGAAGTGATACAACCCGCCAAAAGCTCCAGAAGTTCTACACATCTCACAAGCATTGGGATTGTGAGTGAGGATCTGGTGAAGGCCAAACTGCTTCCCCTACTACCTGTTCAAGTAACGCACCTGTCGAGTTTCCCCGATGGTCAATTTATTGCCTCTGTGTTGTTAACCCTTTAACGAACATGACTCTAAAATCTAGTATAACTCTAAATAACATAACGCCCGAAATTGTCTGTTTTACTTCTTTGTTTAGTAACAATGGTGACTGACGGTGACTCCTGCTGATCCCTCATAGGTCGTGCAGATTTAAAGAACAGGTAAATGTAGGAAATTTGACTCACTGTAGACAGGAGTTTTGGGCAGCTACGGTCGTTTGTATATACGGGTGTTTTGCCCGTTATGTTCTTTAAAGGGTTAATGTTGGGAGAGATCTTCCACCTTCCCATTGATTTCTGCCCAAGTGGGCAGAAATCAATGGGCAGAAATAGCCGAAAGTGCGAAGCTCATGATTCAGCAACTTCGCAGAACAAATTTATTTCTAAAAGCGCTCTAACTTCTAGAATTTTTTTTTAGATAGCAATTTTCTCTGATAAACTGTTGAGCAAACAGAAATGGATTCCAAGCAATAATTCTGATGCTTTTTGCTCTAAACGCTAGGGACTATTTTTCGTAGCGGAGGTAGCTGTTTCGTACCTTTCATAGTGCTTCACTCTTAGGTTGACTCGGAGTATGGTCAAAACATCGTGGTTCACAATAATGCATCGAAAACACATCTAGGTATCCAACGATTCTGTCTCAGCGGTCCGCGCTCTCTCTAGCGGCGAAAAGAAGAATTGTTATAGTACGAATAACATTCTTAGCTGTTGTTCGATTGTTGCTTTGGTTCGGTTTGCTTGTTTAGGGGTGTTTTTGCATACATTCTGGAATTAGAGAGTAATATGATGGAGAATTCCGTGAAGAAGAACAATTCATATCGTTGCGTCTTGCAGTGTTGTTCCCAAGGTTGCAGCTATGTTTTTTACAAGTTAGTATAAACCTTGCTTGGTAAATGCGTAGATTATCGTCCTAAATTTTTCGTCGGGAAAATGTTAGAGCCTGGGAAAAGTGCGACGTACAGATTTTAGAGTACGGAAAATAATGGCAAATGGTGCAGAAATTTCATATTTTAAATGTGTTTTAAAAATTTTTGTCGTAATATTCACCTGTAAGTGCAATGCTGTAAAGCCACGCTGCGGTAGCCCTAACGCATCGCTACCACGCCGATGTCAAGCCTTGATCCGTGAAAAGGAATATTCGTTGCTGTACCGAAATGACGGGCGGAAGGGTACAAGAGAAATCTCCTACGTTGTTGGCAGGAGAGCGATAAATGTTGTAGTGATACGCTACAGAAAATAGGTCCAAATTATCCACCCTGTATTTTGTTGTATCCTGTACGTTGTTGGCAAGAAAAACCGGAAGAAACCTCTTTGTTTTGCAAAATATACGTATCAGTGAGATACAAACTGACCTGCGAAGGAAGTATTAACAGGAGAACGAAAGGTAAAGTGGCAAAGCAAATTAGCTACGAATGGAAGCCGTTCAAAGCAGAACCGAAAGTTATACTTGCCCAGTTTCCTGTACAACATAGAAAGCCATACTCGTACTTTCTATTTGGATTCAGGAAATCATGTGTAACAGAAGGAAACATTTCTTGACGTCTGCTTTAAAAACAATAACAATACATGAACGAATTATATTCTGTAACGTATGAGTACATGATGCTTCGCTCCCCTGGCAAGAGCGTACGCGGCTGCACTTGTAGTATTACGCGCCTGCATTACTCTACGCAGCGAATTTTCCTTTAAACGGAGAAATGGTTGACATCGTCGCGGTAGCGATGCGTTAGGCCTACCATTTTTCTTGAGATTGATCGCTGTTACAGGTAAATATTACGATTAAAATCTTTAAAAAACATTTAAAACATGAAATTTCTGCACCATTTGCCATTAATTTTAATAATGTAAAATCTGTACGTCGCTCTTTTTCCAGGTACTAACGTTTTTCCGACGAAATAATTTAGGACGCTAATCTACACATTTATCTAAACCGTTTGTACCTTGCATTTGAAATCCTTCCAGTGAAATGCTACTAACCTAGTAACGTGTTTGAATAAATAATAAACAAGACAACGTGTTTTTATTGCATAGTAATAATTTAAAATTCCATATTTCTACATGTTTTTGAAAATAAGTAATTGCAGTTACCCATATAAATTTAAACTCTATTAAGGAACAAAATTTGCAGTGTTCTCTCAACAGTCACTTTGACTTTACAGATCCAATTGTTTTGTCTAATTTACGGACGGAAAACACAAAACTCTAATCTGCCAGTATACCTACTAGTGGTGTAGCGGGTGAAGGGAGCACCAAAATGTGGCTTTCCAGGGTCCCACTAATTCTTGCTACACCTCTGTCTGTATTACTGTATCACTTGTCTCAAAATGTAAAAATGAAAATTACCTGTTACAGTGAAGCATTACTGCTACACAGTGCTTACACGTTCCAGTTCTGCCTGCTTTACAAGTGCACTCAAAAGAAATTTCAGAATTATTTCTGTCTAAAACCCCGTTGATCGAATGATGCGACGACGTTATTGCGGTGGATTGAATGCAATGCTAAACTATGTGGATTTCTTCTCTATCTTCCTTCTTAATTCCACATGAATTTATATGACCTGCATTAAAAATCACTTCCCCTTCTTTGATGCATCATGAATTTTTTGTAGCGTCCACAAATTTCATTATCTCAAGGATTGAGAATGTTAAACCAGCCATTCCTACATACAACTTCACGGGAACACTTGCGACCTTATCCGTACTAAAAGAAGTATGTTTACGTTGCGCAGCGTCCCATATAGTTCATTTATGTTGCCAATACGTCGAGCGTTTTGATAAATGTTTTTAATTACTCCATGTTATTGGTGAGTAATTACTGTTATATTGAACAGAGATGTTGCACATCTAGTTGCCCATTTACTGCTGCAGATTGAAAACTACAAATTTATTAGCAAAACATCGAGGTTCACACCGATGCATCGAAAAAACATCGAGGTTTCCACCAATACACCGAGCGTTTAAACAAATATTATGTTACGGGACGCTGAATTCGTGAGTATTACTGTTATACTTAACAGATATTTTGCAGATCGATTGCCCATTCACTGATGCAGATGAAAAAGTGCGAATTCTTCAGTTTATTAGCACAACATCGAGTTTTACGCCGATGCATCGAACAAAAATAGAGGTTTCTGCCAATGTATCGAGCATTTGAATAAATATTATTAGTTACGCGATGTGAGTCGTGAGTAATCACTGTTATATTTAACAGAGATTTTGTACATCTATTCTGTATTTACTGCTGCAGATTGAAAACTACGAATATTTCGACTTATTAGCAAAAACATGGAAAATTTCCACCCATAATATCGATGTTTTGGGAATAAGTAATCACCAATGTCAATCATCGATGTTATCCACCGATGTGCCCATCCCTACTAAGAACCATGTTTCTGTTTCTTTAGGGAAGTTTCATCGCAAAAGATTCCCTTGCATATGAATGTTTAGCCATACAATAAAAATAGAAGGGTGTCCCAAAAATGTAACAGCAAACGGTGATGCAAATATGTGAGGTCCAAGCTACCAATCTGAGCAGGAAATTATAATTTCCTTTTAGTATTATTTCAGATCAGATCATATGTAGTTGATTTTAGGAAGGGAGTGTCTGACCCAAGGTCTTAAACAACCCTTAGAAATAGGACGCTAACAGATTTGGGCTAGAGTGCCCGATAGGAAAGTCACACGGAAGCGAAGTAGAAAGAGGGAGGGAGACGCTCTTATTTATTACCGGTGGGCCAGTACCAGGGGTCTGCCGGATTAGCGTCCCCTTAAGACGCACGGCGGATATTTAGTGGTTTGTGCGTTCGGTGGTAGTCACGAACGTTTAGAAATATATTCATCGTTGTTTTGGAAACGTCTGGTTGTGAATGAAACTGAAAAATTATGTATTTTATTTTTTAATCATTATAGTGCAGGCAAATTTATGAACTTCATGTTCTGTATCTTACAACAGAAAAACAATGGTAATATGTAAAGAAAAAGTTCTGCTGCACGCTTTGCTTACTTTGAACTTCTCTCGGTTGTTGTTTTATTTTTAACACGTCTTGTAAAACAAGATCGTGCTTATGTTATCGGTTTGTCCGCCTGTAGACGCCATATCTCTGCAACTATTAGTCCGATTTGAAAAATTCCTTTTGCGTTGGGAAGCTTGAAATATGCGAATCATAATCCTTCATTTCATTTTTTTCGACGTACAATTCCGCCGCTAGAGGGAGTAAATGCAGTTGCTATCGAATTCAAAATACATTTTATTCCACACATTACCTTCTAAACATCCGATTGAAAAACCTCTTTTATCTTTCAATTCCATTAATGTCGAAGAGTATTTTAGGTATAGTCACTTTTTCAAGTTACGCGTAGACTTTCCACTAGGGCGCGTAAAATTAAATTGCGTTTTCTCCGATGTCTCTACTTCTGATACTCCGATTTAAAAACCTTTTTCTTCAGAGGATACAGGTTTTGATGAGAAATCTTTTGCATATGATTTGTAATTTCTGGTAGAGAACGGGTTGGTTACCAGGGAGGTAAGCGTTAATTTCTGCTTCTAATGCATTTGCCACAACATCTGAGTTTCTAAAATCTTGATTGAAAAAATTCATTCGTGGACCTTTGCCACTCATTGTTGATAAACCTTTTCGGAATATTTTCTTCTTAAAATATTACATGGTTTCTCCGCCAGAACCGTAGGAGTATGTCTTAATTTTGTCAATATATCTGCTTCTAATGGTCCCATTTGAAAATTTCCTTCTTTATTGGATAGAATATTCAGTGCGTCACGTTTTTCCTATAATTTCAAACATTTTTCTAGTAGGCTTATGCTAACCACTTCACCACCCAGAACGACCAAGTTTCAATTTTCTGATTAATTTAAATATAACCAACACAGGATTCACTACTCGAAGCAACCGGCATTCATGTATAGCGAATATGGAGGGTTAGAATTCATTCCCTTGATTCCCCGGAAGCGCAGAATATCAATGAAATAACAATGAAAGAAATACGGGATTACACTATTGTACAATACAAATTTGGAAGATGTGAATCCGTTTATTGGTGTAAATATAACCTCAATGGTAAGTCAAGTTTTCGGATATTATCTGACTTACCGTTCAGGTCATATTTACAATAATAAATGGATTCACATCTTCCAAATTTGAATCTCGTATTTCTTTCATTGTTATTTCATGGGTATAATTATGTTTAGTCATGGCGTGAAAGGAGGAGTTCTGGAAGCATTTCGTACTAACTTTTCGTTTTTTAATCGCCTAGCTTAGGAGAAACAAACAACGGTTTTGCAATATGTAAAGGATATTTTTGTCCAGTTTCAAGCAGATCGACTATGAACATTTTTTAAACAAAGCTTGGAAATATCAAATTTCATTTTGATGGATTAAGGTGTCTAGTGATTTTGCTCCCTATACTTCCAATGGAAAAAGTTTCGACCCATTTCTTCAGCGAAGAAAGATTTCCCATACATCAAAGATGGCCCACTGATAAAAATCAACCTGATTTAGATGGTACCATTGCTGATTTTTTGAAAAAGCCTTCCCGAACTATATTAAAAATCACTATCTTTATTTCGATGTAGTTATGAAACTTGCCTACAGGTGGCGCTACTCTCCTTACCACTACATCGAAGTAAAGTTATTGATTTTTGATGTAGTTCAGGAAAGCTTTTGCAATAAACACTGATTGTAGAATCTAAGTTAGGATGGGTTTTTTTATCAGTGGACCAATTTTGATGCACGGAAAATCGTCTTCGCTGAGGAAATAGGGTGATTTGTTTTCCATTGGAAGTATAGGAAGGAAAACCACTAATGTTCACTTTAAACAGTTTTTGTGCTCTTAAAAAAAGAACATCCCGAAGGTACCTGCAATTTTGTTGCATTTAATGGCACCTAAAGAGGAAGCACTCTCGAGATATTTATAGTTTTAAATTCAAATATGTAAAAAGCTGACAATTAAAAAAGCGTAACTTTGCCGTATTACCTCGTAACAGAGTTGGGCAGGAATGCGATACAAAGTAATGCAGTAACTGGTAATGCATTACAAGGTAATAATTCCAAGTATGGTTTTCACAAGGTAATGGAATTAATCTGTAATGCATTACAATGAAGGGGATATAATCCAATTATTTAATAATGCCATTTAAACGCAATCGAACTATTTGGTAATGAAATTACACAATTTGCAAATAATTATTACATAATAATAGTTTACAGAAAGGTACGTGTACCAAAAGCTATGTCTAGAAAAGTCGGCCATGTAACATAGCAGACAGAGACCGAAGTGTTGTGTAGAATGTTCTTAGACGTTTGTAGAATGTTCCAGAATGATGGGAAGTTGGAGAGCTTTGTGTAAATCAAGAATATTCCAGAAGGTTCAGGTCCTGTCGTGAAGTATATATAAAGGAGTCAGTCGCTCGCTAGTCCAGTCCGACTGAAGCCGCGGATGGCTTAGTGGTTAGTGTTTCAGATTATCGATGCTGGGTCCCCCGGTTCTAGCCTGGGCTGATCTTTCAGAGATGGTGTGATTTACTAACAATCGCTGAATATCCGCCGTGCATCGGACGTAAAGTGACGGCCCCCAGGCTGGACCCACTGGTTAAATGGGTATCCTTTCCTATGTCCTCCCTGAAATTCTCTCACCCATCTATGTGCAATATCGTACTTGTACGGTGGCGCCATCTACTGTACTCTAATCTCACTACAAACTGTTCTGTCAAAAGTCGCTAGACTTGCTCTCATTCCTTCCGTTTCTGTGTCCTGCCCAAAAGGCGATATCGCTGTAGGTGGCTGGGACCTAAACTCTACTCCCTGTGGACGGAAGTCCTACATGAAAATGACAAATGCTCTCACTTTCCGCTAGTCCAGTGTTCGTATCAGACAAGTAATGACAACAACACTTGAGAAGTACGGCAAAAATGTCAAGAGTTCGCAAATTTCTGTAGTATTCTGCAGTGCATCTTGAGTTGCTGAAGTATGAGTGTAGTGCTAATATGTGGCTATAGTGGGGTAATTATTTGGGACGGTGAAACGTATGTAATGGACAAGAATACTGTACTGGAGATGGACGAAATGAGCATCTCTAACCGGAATAAACATCCCATTCGTACTTACTTCATATGTATCATTTCGTTCAAATCACTTGCGGCGAAGACGGAGCAACTACTCATGTCATACACGTATAATCTCCAATTCCTATATACAAGCATTTGAGGTTCGATGGGTGGAACAATTGTCAAATAACCTACAGACCGTGTAAGGGTGTACTGCCTGCTGGTTTATTTACGTTGTATTGTTACCCATAAGTTATTGGTTAATTACTAACATATAGTTAACCATTACGATTATAATGGGTCAGTGGCGAAGCCAGAGGGGGTGGGTTGGGGTTTGAGCCCCTCCCTTGAGGGGAGACTGAGCACGAATTTAAAGCGATATATGCGTATATACGAGGCTTTCACCAATGAACCAACCCCTAAAACATTTCTGGCTACGCCACTGTAATTAATAACTGCTACATGTCATTACAATTACCATGTAATTCTAAAAGCCAGTTTGCCATTACCATGTAATGGTAACGCTAACTTCTTGTTCCCATTATCATTACGCTGTAATGCATTACCGATTAATTCAATTACGATTTTGCCCAACTCTACCTCAAAATCATTGAAACAGTATTACTGTACTTATTAATATTTTTTCAATAAATACTGTTATGTTAGATTAAAATTAATTTACCGAAGATACTATAAAATTTTTTAATCCCCGTACATTACTTGTAGCCTTCCCTAGAATTTATCACTAGCTATGGTTGTGATTGGTCATTTAAAGGAGAACTTAAACTCCTATTTTCCAAGCAGCGCATATGGAGCAACTCAAATCTCATTCCGTTACGTAGAAATGCCGAACTCATGTTTGATGTTTAACATCAATCCAAAAAAGAAAAATGGCTTTCACGTCTCTTGTAGCTTTATATTAACACAAATGCCGATAACGGATACATGAAAGATTTCCTAACAAATATCGTACACGTGCATGCTAGACACAACTTTGACTAATCGGAGAGCTCGAAAATAGTCGCTGAGCCACTCATCCAAATGGCAGCGCTTTCGTTTTGTAAGCATAGTTGTGAATTCTCTGGATGAATAAATGAATGTTTTTTGTCTTTTTAAGAATTCACAAGACAAAAAAATAAACATAAAGCAAACATATCAGTCTATTTGTGTCATGCAGTGGCGGAGTTCATTGACCAACAAAAAGAAACTATTAAAAACATAATGGTAGCTTGAAGCGTTGATTTTATATGAAGTGCGATGTGTATCACTCCGCGGGGTTTGCCGTGGCATTTGTTTAGGTTTGAGATCGCGGCCTTTGCGATTTAAACCACGGAATAATAATAATTTTGAGCAGAGGACATAACTAAGAAGCCGTATGAATATAAATACTTGCTTAAAAATGCCATTTAATCGAATGCGACAACAAAGTCTTGCTACATTAAACATACAGTCGGATTCAAGGAAAAGCCACCCCATCCAACAAAAGACGCCATTGGTTAACGAAGTGTCTCCTTCTAAACCCAATCAAATTTATAAAGAGAGTTCAACTGAATATTAGAAACCATACAAACAAACAAAAAACGCTATTTGACTTTTTGAAAGTCTGTTAGTATATTACCTGCACAGACATACACGATCTTTTGTATTTCGTTGTGAGTAGTGTATAAAAGGGCGGTTCCACGCCAGTGAAGGATCAGTGCTAACCTATGTGATCCTCCACTTTGGTATGTGGAGGATCATGGGGTAGCGGAGGATCAGACCTTCCGCCATCTTGGATGATTGCTTGGGGGCTGATAACGGTATGGGGGAGGGCTGTAGGAGGTTGACAGATAAGACTGAAGCGTCTTAACATGACTTCATGAGGTTCTGGAGTTGGTGTTATGGTTAATTTCGTATTTCGCAATACTATCTCGGTACGGAGGGTGGATGACGTTACAAATGTTTCATATTTTTTTTTTTTTTTTATCTAACACGTGTGTGGAAACTTTTCTTTCAATCTCTCATATTGCGAATTTTTCTTTCTATTTCCTTTACAGTTCTCCGAAAAATAGATATGAATGTTCTGGTGTCGGACGACACCACTGTTCTGGTGTATGACACCATGTTTCTCCGATCAGCTTCATTTTCCCCTCAGAAATTTTACTGAAAATTTTACTGAGTGCGCGTTTTTGCAAATTTTTCTTGTTTTATTATACCAAACTTTTTCATAGATGATTCTTTATTTTTCCCACTTAAAGAATTTTTATTTAACGACGTTCGGAGACTTGTTTAATGTATGTTAGCGAAGGAATATTCGAAGCTGCTTGTATTCGTAATTCGATCGGGTATTATTTTTTAGCCTATGATTTATTTCTGAATGTAATTTTCGCTCGTGATTCACGCATTTCTTTTATGTCTCCGTATTCTACTAGAGAATTTTATTGATTTATTTTTACTTAAATAGTTCTGTTTTCTTTATTTCATAAATTATTTTCCCCGCTGAGCGAAATTTTTCACATCGGGGAATTTTGTTTTCAGCTTGTGTGTGTGTTACTCTCACTGTGACAACAAGATGTACAACAGTGATTTTATCGGGCAAACGACTACTTCGGGTCATCAGCAGGAAACTGTATTATTTACAGCTGAGGCCCACCCATTGGAGTGTGCCCTTACGTAGCCGCCCATATATTCCTTTTCGGCCTCTTTTCCTGAAAGGATGTTAAGTATATTTTTATCTTTATTTTTTTTAATTTTAATAGGAGTGTGTAAAAAGTTTTCGAAAGATTTTACCATCATACACCAAACGATGAATTTATTACAATAAGATTGATTATGCTATTCTATTTTCAGTACACTTCACACCATTTTAGGTTTCAGACATACATATTCACAGATATGACACATATTTGTGATCCACCTATATGCTTTGAGGTTTACGGAGCAGTTAAGCCCACGCCAGTGACCTTTACTGTGGTTTACGGAGCAATTAAGCCCATGCCAGTGACCTTTACTGAGGTTTAGGGAGCAAACCTCAATAAAGGTCACTGGCATGGGCTTTTTCCTCCGTAAGACTGTTGTAAAAATATCGTTCTTCAGGAAGGTGTATGTCTTCAAATTTTTTCTCACAATCAACATAATCATAGGGATAAACACCTTTTCTCAAAAGAAGCCCAACCTTATCATCAGGAAAATTTTGGCTTAATGTCCTAAACTTATCCCCTCCTTCCTGTGCCAAATTATTCACAAGTTTTTCTAAAGAAGTGTTTAAAAACTTAAACGAATCTATAAAATGCAAGTGACCTAATGAGAAAGAAATATACTTTTCAGTATTAGACGGAATACATCCAATAGCTCTATCCTTAATTTTCCCAATTTCCTGCATAATTAAATGTGAATCATAACCCTGTAGATTATGAAAAACTACAGGGATTTTAGCTGTGTAACGATAATTTAAGTTACAACTATTATGTGCAGCCCCACGATAAACTGAACTCAAGTGACAATGATCACGTACTTTATCTCGATTTAAAGGTTTATCACAAATATGACAGATGATCGCCTCACTAAATGCAATTTCATCAGCTACTGTCATCTTCAAAGGCTTATTAGTTTTCAAAAGTATTTTTATCTTCTTTTCTTTCTCTAAGAGCGAGTTTAAGAAATGCCCCACAACATTAGGTCCTCGATAAATTACAGGTTTATTAACACACTTTCCATCATAGTCAATAACAGTATAACAATATCCAGAAGGAATATGTTGGGCAAGTGTGTTAATAAACCTGTAATATATCGAGGACCTATGTTGTGAGGCATTTCTTAAACTCGCTCTTAGAGGAAGAAAAGAAGATAAAAATACTTTTGAAAACTGATAAGCCTTTGAAGATGACAGTAGCTGATGAAATTGCATTTAGTGAGGCGATCATCTGTCATATTTGTGATAAACCTTTAAATGGAGATAAAGTACGTGATCACTGTCACTTGAGTTCAGCTTATCGTGGGGCTGCACATAATAGTTGTAACTTAAATTATCGTTACACAGCTAAAATCCCTGTAGTTTTTCATAATCTACAGGGTTATGATTCACATTTAATTATGCAGAAAATTGGGAAAATTAAGGGTAGAGCTATTGGATGTATTCCGTCTAATACTGAAAAGTATATTTCTTTCTCATTAGGTCACTTGCATTTTATAGATTCGTTTAAGTTTTTAAACACTTCTTTAGAAAAACTTGTGAATAATTTGGCACAGGAAGGAGGATATAAGTTTAGGACATAAGCCAAAATTTCCCTGAGGATAAGGTTGTGCTTCTTTTGAAAAAGGTGTTTATCCCTATGATTATGTTGATTGTGAGAAAAAATTTGAAGACACACAACTTCCTGAAGAACGATATTTTTACAACAGTCTTACGGAAGAAAACGTAAGTTCCGGAGATTATGCCCATGCGCAAAAAAGGTATGAGGTTGTTTTGAAATATGCAATCTTGGTGAATACCTTGATTTGTATATGTTAACTGATGTTCTACTCTTAGCAGATGTATTTGAAAATTTCCGTGATTTGGCTTTTAACTTCTACCGTCTCGATTGTCTGCACATGTATACAGCACCTGGATTAGCTTTTCAAGCCTGTTTAAAAATGACAGGTGTTGAACTTTAACTTCTAACTGATGTTTATATGTATCTTTTTATCGAAAAAGGTATAAGGGGAGGAATGTCGATGATTAGTAACAGATACAGTAAAGCAAATAATAAATATCTTGAAGCATATATTCCTTCAGAACCTTCGAAGTATATAATGTACTTTGATGCTAATAACCTTCACAGACATGGAATGAGCCAATATGTAGGTGTTAAAAACTTTAGATGGTTAAGTAATGATGAGGTTCGAAAATTGGACGTTACACATGTCCCTGAGGGAAATGATCTGGGGTATATTTTAGAAGTTGACCTTCATTACCCTAAAGAACTTCATGATTATCATAATGACTACCCCCTAGCACCTGAAAAAATGAATATTAGTTATGATATGTTATCTGACCATTCAAAAGAAATAATGGAGGATCTAAATCTTGTTATTACTCTCAAAATGTGAAACTTGTGAGCAGCTTAAATGATAAAAAGAAATATGTTTTACATTATAGGAATTTGCAATTATATTTAGAGCTTGGGATGAAATTAGGGAAAATACATAGAGTTCTTGAATTTGTTCAAAGTCCTTGGTTGAGGGAATATATAAATTTCAATACAGAAAAAAGAGCACAGGCGAAAAATGGCTTTGAACGGGATTTTTTAAGTTGTTAAACAACGCTGTTTTTGGCAAAACCATGGAGAATTTGCGGAAACGGGTTAATTTAAAATTAGTGCAAACAGAAAAGCAATTACTTATATTAATAGCATCACCATCATTTCATTCATTAACACGATTTAGTGAAGACTTAGTTGCCGTGCACATGAAACATGTAAACCTACATTTGGTGCGCCCAATTTATGTTGGGTTTACAATTTTAGACATCAGCAAAACACTGATGTATGACTTTCATTATAACTACATAAGAAGAAAATATGGAGATCATGTTAAACTTTTGTTTACTGATATCGATTCGTTGACATATGAAATTCATACAGATGATGTTTATAAAGACATGTTGCATGAGCTCGACAAATTTGACACATCTGATTATCCCACCAGCCACTTTGTGTATAACCAAACTAACAAGAAAGTGATTGGAAAGATGAAGGATGAGATGAATGGGAAGCAAATAATGGAATTTGTAGGTTTAAGATCAAAGATGTTTTGCTTAAAAAGCGAGTGCGGTGAAAAATTAACCGCTAAAGGTGTTGTAAAAGCTGCTGTTAAGAAAAATCTCAGGCATGAAACATATAAAACTTTTTTATTTCAGAATAAGTTGTTCTTCACCAGCATGCAGCAGATTCAGAGTAAGGGACATAAATTGTATAGTATGAGGATAAAAAAACAAAGTTTATGCCCAGCTGATGATAAAAGATATGTTCTTTCAAACGGATGTGACGCATTAGCCTATGGTCACTATAAAATTGCTAAAAACTCTGCAGATAATTAGGGGAAAACAAAGGAGGTGTGAGGTAAGTAAAAAAGATGTTAAGGTAAATATTCTGACTGGCAATTAAAGAAAAGCTGAAAATATTTTAAACTGACCAGAAAATATAAATGTCTGAATTCTTGGTGTCGTACGAAGCTTTCCGTATTTTTCCGTTATATGCGATGCGTGAATTGATAATAGGATTTGACTGTATGCTTGCATGTTGAAATTTTTATGTAAATATGTATTTTAATGTAACATTATGACTTAATTATTTGTGAATCTAGAGAGCGAATGTGTGTATGATGGAGGGTCACTGGCGTGGGCTTAATTGCTCCGTAAACCTCAATAAAGGTCACTGGCGTGGGCTTAATTGTTCTGTAAACCACAATAAAGGTCACTGGCGTGGGCTCAATTGCTCCGTAAACCTCAATAAAGGTCACTGGCGTGGGCTTAATTGCTCCATAAACCACAGTAAAGGTCACTAGCGTGGGCTTAACTGCTCCGTAAACCTCAAAGCATATAGGTGGATCACAAGTATGTGTCATATCTGTGAATATGTATGTCTGAAACCTAAAATGGTGTGAAGTGTACTGAAAATAGAATAGCATAGTCAATCTAATTGTAATAAATTCATCGTTTGGTGTATGATGGTAAAATCTTTCGAAAACTTTTTACACACTCCTATTAAAATTTAAAAAAAAATAAAGATAAAAATATACTTAACATCCTTTCAGGAAAAGAGGCCGAAAAGGAATATATGGGCGGCTACGTAAGGGCACCCTCCAATGGGTGGGCCTCAGCTGTAAATAATACAGTTTCCTGCTGATGACCCGAAGTAGTCGTTTGCCCGATAAAATCACTGTTGTACATCTTGTTGTCACAGTGAGAGTAACACACACACACACACACACACACACACACACACACACACAGAGGCTGAAAACAAAATTCCCCGATGTGAAAAATTTCGCTCAGCGGGGAAAATAATTTATGAAATAAAGAAAACAGAACTATTTAAGTAAAAATAAATCAATAAAATTCTCTAGTAGAATACGGAGACATAAAAGAAATGCGTGAATCATGAGCGAAAATTACATTCAGAAATAAATCATAGGCTAAAAAATAATACCCGATCGAATTACGAATACAAGCAGCTTCGAATATTCCTTCGCTAACATACATTAAACAAGTCTCCGAACGTCGTTAAATAAAAATTCTTTAAGTGGGAAAAATAAAGAATCATCTATGAAAAAGTTTGGTATAATAAAACAAGAAAAATTTGCAAAAACGCGCACTCAGTAAAATTTCTGAGGGGAAAATGAAGCTGGTCGGAGAAACATGGTGTCATCCACCAGAACAGTGGTGTCGTCCGACACCAGAACATTCATATCTATTTTTCGGAGAACTGTAAAGAATATTAAAAACCCATGAAGAAAAACAAATTCTTTGAAAAAGAAAACTTTCAAAATTTAAAAATCCCCCGAAGGAAATAGAAAGAAAAATTCGCAATATGAGAGATTGAAAGAAAAGTTTCCACACACGTGTTAGATAAAAAAAAAAATATGAAACATTTGTAACGTCATCCACCCTCCGTACCGAGATAGTATTGCGAAATACGAAATTAACCATAACACCAACTCCAGAACCTCATGAAGTCATGTTAAGACGCTTCAGTCTTATCTGTCAACCTCCTACAGCACTCCCCCATACCGTTATCAGCCCCCAAGCAATCATCCAAGATGGCGGAAGGTCTGATCCTCCACTCACCAAAGTGGAGGATCCCATAGGTTAGCATTGATCCTCCACTGGCGTAGAACCGCCCTTTTATGTTGTGGAACTATATGACGTAATGGCTCACGGAGAGTCACAACGGTGAATGTAAACAAGTCGGCATCTCCCACCTCGGATGTAGAGCCATTTTCAGAAAACTAGGTTCGTTGTTTGCTTTTTGAAAAAAAAAGTGGTCGCCTAGAAGAATGATACCTATAAAGTCATAAAACTGTGGGCCGTATCTGTTAAATCCAAAAAGCAAACCTTTATGCAAAACAGATGCCGCCCCGGTGGCGCAGTGGTCTAAGCGATGGCCTCTGATCATTCGTGCGAACGGGGTCCGGGTTCGAATCCCGGTGAGGCATGGATGTTGTGTTTGTCTTACGGCACTGGGTCTCTCCCTTCCCTGGATTCAGTGACCCTAAATTAGGGATGGGCGACTGCTTATAGCCCATTGAGTTGCTCACGGTGGTCGTTAAACCTCCAACTAAAAAAAACAGAAAAACTATCTTACTGGAACATTTTCTGAAAGTAGAATGTTAAAAATCGAGCAGGAAAAACGCTCTCTTTTTTGATGTCACTTGTTATTGGTTAATTCAGGGTGATTATTATTAATCGTTTGAATTTTTAAGCTTTTAAACCTTTACATATAGCCTTTGCAGCTGTACTGCGCATCTTCACAACGCAGCGAATCCGTGCCTGTGCTTTTGAAGGAGTGCCCGGTGACTTTTGTCAATGTAGTGTATATTTCTTCATTCGAACGCTTTTCATTTATTGTGTTGTTCTTAATATTATATATTTGCTTTTGACACAGGAAATAAAAGATCTCTGATAAATATGTTAATCTATGAAGTTTGAAATTCCAAGTATTTGAAAATATTTTCCATCGCATTCGTTCTTTACTTTTCTAGCTTATAACGAAGTAAATTTCTCCGTCATTTTTATCCGCGCCAGGATTCGAACCCGGGTTCCCTCATTCCGGAATAAGTTGCTCTACCAATTGAGCTACGCGGACGTTTTATTCTGATTCCTATCTGCCTTTATGTCGTGTGCGTCCTTCTGGCAGGTACGACACATCTCCTGGTACGTTACATCATCTCCCCCTTCTTTTTTTTTTTTTTCGAAGTGCTGGAGAAGGGATTCTCTTATTTTTCCTATCTCGCGGTGTGGAAATAACATCACACCATTGCGAGATTTTGAACGGTCGGGTCATCCGGATAGTTCGGGCGCCATTATAACGAAGTAAATTTCTCCGTCATTTTTATCCGCGCCAGGATTCGAACCCGGGTCCCCTCATTCCGGAATAAGTTGCTCTAATAATTGAGCTACGCGGACGTTTTATTCTGATTCCTATCTGCCTTTATGTCGTGTGCGTCCTTCTGGCAGGTACGTCACATCTCCTAGTACGTTACAAGCTAAAGTGTAATCCGTACAAGGGATGACTCCGTCCTGTGATCGTTTGCTTCCTGCATGACGTGTTTTCGGCGGCCAATAGCAGCTCGTGTCCGAAATGGCTCAACGTAAAGAGTTATCTGAGAAACTTGATTGCCCTTAAATAAGCCTGTGTTGTTGCTGTTTGAACGAATACCTGCCACTAGTTCCACCCTGCTCTGGCATTACCGCGAAACTACTTAAGGGTTTCTTTGCCAGGTTGGGATAACGGAGCTGCTGTATGCAGGCGTACTACCATTCCCATACTCCGAGTCATCCTAAGAATATACCACTATGAAGGGTTCGAAACAGCTACCTCCGCTACGAGAAATAGTCCCTAGCAGTTAGAGCGAAAAGCAGCAGAATTATTGCTTAGAATCCATTTTTGTTTGCTCAACAGTTTATCTGACAAAAGTGCTATCTAAAAAAAAAAAAAAAAAAATTCAGAAGTTAGAGCTCTTTTAGAAATAAATTTGTTGTGAGAAGTTGCTGAATCAAGAGCTTCGCACTTTCGGCTATTTCTGCCCACTTGTCATACAACTCGGACAGGAGGAAGGGGTGGAAGACCTCTCCCAACATTAACAACGCAGAGAGAATAAATTACCATCGGGGAAACTCGAAGGGTGCGTTACTTAAACAGGCAGTAGGGAAAGCATTTTGGTCTCCACCAGACCCCCACTCACAATCACCACTGCTTGTCAGATGTGTGGGTGGGTAGGGGGATCAAGAACAAAACAGTAGAAGAGCACATTAACGCGGATGGTCACCGTTTTTGCGTTCCACGACGAGTTGTGATAAGGCTCTCTCGCCTTTACCAATACACTTTTAGGGTGAATTGGAGTATAAATTGGGGTTCCGAAGACCGCGTTTTATACTACTCGGCTAGGGAGGTGGGCTATACTTTCAACGGCGGCCCGATAACGCACTGCAATTTTTAAAGCATAAACTCACAACTATCATCCCTCTTTTACAACATTTTTTTTGTTTTTAAAGAAAAAGTCATTTTTCTGATTTTTAAGCATTTTTAAAACTTTAAGGAAAGGAACGAGCTGCTTACTCTGTCTTCAGCGTTAACCACATAGGAAAGTTCTGGTCCCATGACCTGCTGCCATGGTGACGCAGCTATTT
The DNA here is from genome assembly GCA_039090855.1 of Macrothele yani. Taxonomy (NCBI): domain Eukaryota; kingdom Metazoa; phylum Arthropoda; class Arachnida; order Araneae; family Macrothelidae; genus Macrothele; species Macrothele yani. Next base: position 50,504,449 of record CM077023.1, on the reverse strand, counting down.
TTCGCACGCTCTTTTCTTTGGGAGAAAGAACAGCCTACAATCAAACTGATAATAACGCAATGCTTAATGACGTAGCGACGCATTTGAATTTCGGCGTTTTCCACCGGCATACGTGAATACCTATGTAAATATAAGCTTTCGCCTCGTATATAAAATGCAAAGAGGGAAAATGCGAGTGTGTTCGTCCGCGAATTGTTCGACCACTTCTAAATGACCTAGACCACTTCTAAAACCCCCAGTACGACTAATTGTTCGACCACTTCCAAAACCCCCAGTACGATTAATTGTTCGACCACTTCTAAAACCCCCAGTGCGATTATGGCAAGCCGACGTGAATTATCGGAGTTTGAACGAGGCATGGTTGTGGGAGCCAGACGGGTGGGACATTCAATTTGCGAAGTTGTGCGAACATTAAACATTTTTTGATCCACGGTGTCACGTGTGTACCGAGAATAGCTCAAGGAAGGCATTACCACTCACCGTGGACAGCGCAGTGGCTGACCACGAGTGCTGAATGACCGTGAGCAGTGGCGTCTGACCGGGATTGTCCATGCTAACAGACAAGCGACACTGGCTCAAATAACATTCACATTCAACGCAGGAGATACCAAAAACATACCCATCAGGTCAGTGCAGCGTAGTTTAGCGTCCACGGGGTGTGGGAGCAGAAGACCCACCAGAGTGCCCTTGTTAATACCACAACATCGGACACAACGCCTCACCTGGTCTCGTGAACACGGTAATTGGATCCTGGAAGACTGGCAACATGTGGCGTGGTCCGATGAGTCACGCTACCAGTTGTTACGAGCTGATGGTAGGGTTCGGGTGTGGCGCAGACCCCATCAGGCCATGGACCCAAGCTTTCATCAAGGCACTGTGAAAGCTGGTGATGATTCCATACCTGTGTGGGTGTCTTTACGTGGCACGGTTTGGTTCCTCTGGTCCACGTAAACACTTCATTAACCGACAATCGCTTTGTTGCTATGCTGGGTGACCGTTTGCAGGCCTTTATGTACCCCAACGACGTTGGGATTTTCCAGGCTGACAATGCACCATGACATCGGGCCCAAGTTGTCCAAAATTAGTTCGTAGAGCACTCTGGACAGTTCTGACGGATGGTGTGGCCACCACGTTCGCCCGACATGAACCTAATAGAACACTTATGGGACGTTTTGGAAAGGTCCATTCGCACCAAGATCCTGCATCTACAAATACCTGGGAACTGTGGCCGGCTATTCAGACGGCATGGCTCAACATCTCTCCATAAGTCTTCCGGCAACTTGTGGAATCGATGCCACGTCGAGTTGCTGCACTTCACCGGGGATAGAGGAGGTCCTACACGATACTAGGTACGTATCCCATGGCTTTTGGCACTACAGTGTATAACATACCACTGGGATATCGCAGCTATGTGCAGTGTGGGAGGCAGACGTTTGTGACGGGTGTTCGAATCCCGGTCCTGCCGTTTAATCTGGTCTTCGTTTTTTCCGGGGTTTTCCGCAGACTTCCTGGGCTTGGGGGCGCGAATGCGTTGATGGTTCCCTATCAAGTCGGCCCCGGACGCCCTTTGTCCCTGGTCCTCGAACTGTTAAGTGGAAGGCAACGGGAACCAACCACTGAGTGCATTCTTTCCCCAGGATATTTGTCACCATGTCCATGCGCGGTTCCTGATGATGAATTGCCTTCCTCCCTGTCTAGGGACATGGCACTTCTAGAAGAAGAAGAAGTATACAATATATGTATAAATGCACTGCATATTGCAGTACCACTCTATCATATCTCATGTTAAAGAAATAAATAAAAAATTCAGGTCTTACCCCCTAAATTTTTCCTTACCATAATGTACACTGAAGTACCAGAAAAACTGGTACAGACGAGCCTATGCAAAATACATACATAGCAATGTCACCTATGCGCGTACTCGGTTGCGTCCGCCAGTGCGCATATAAAGCAATAGACATCCTTGCCAGCTGTCAGAGCTGTTTTAGGCATGAGAATGACAAGTAATAACGATTTAAGCGATTTTCAACGCGGTGTCATAGTTGGCGCTTGTGAGATGGGCCATAGTATTTCGGAGGTAGAAACGAAGTTCGGATTTTCACGGACGGCCATTGCAAGGGTGTACCGTGATTACAAGAATTCCGGCAAAACCTCCAACCTACGATACCAGTGTGGCCGTAAAAAGACATTGGGTGAACGTGACCACCGTCGGCTGTCAAGAATCGTTTCACGCGATAGGCGTGCAACACTCTCGCAGGTATCATCGGAATTCAATGCTGGAGCCTCAACAAGCATCAGCGTCCGGACTGTGCAGCGTACCCTGCACGATATGGGTTTTGGGAGCCGACGCCCAACTCGAGTCCCCTTGATGGGTGCACGACACAGAGCTATGCACCTTGCGTGGGCACGGCAACACCACCACTGGACACTTGATTACTGGAAGCAAGTAGCCTGGTCTGACGAGTCGCGTTTCCAACTGTATCGGGCAGATGGAAGGATTCGTGTGTGGCGTAAACCCCATGAAGCCATGGATCCCGCCTGTCAACAGGGAACTGTGCCGGCTGGTGGGAGGTCCGTAATGGTATGGGGTGTGATTAGCTGGACTTCACTGGGACACCTGGTACGTCTCCAAACGTCTGTGATCGGTCAACGCTATGTGCGCATCCTTTCTGACGAGGTACACCCGTTCATACTGATGGGTTGGGCCTGTTACAACAGACAATGCACCTCCACACAAGTTTCGGGACGCCACATTATGGTTAGAGGAGCATTCATCTGAGTTTGGGGTGTTGCCATTCCCACCCAAGTCTCCAGATCTGAACGTGATAGAACACATTTGTGATGCCATGCAACGTGCTATCTAACACAGGAATCCGTGTTCGATAGTCGGAATACACCTGAATTGTGGAACGCTCTGCAGGAAGTATGTGTGCATTGCCTACAGCATATTTCCAGAAGCTAGTGGAGTCTATGCCCCGTAGTATTTCTGCAGTCCTGCGCTCCCGTGGGGGACCTACCAAGTATTAGACTGGTGCACCAGTTTTTCTGGGACTTCAGTGTGTACAAATGTGAAAAATTTCATCCCATTTCAGTGAAGCTTTGAGGTTTCACAGTACCGTTAAATTTTAACAACGTGTTCATTATCGCTGTGAATATTATATCATTCGACAGCAGTTAAAGTCCTGTCTAGGGATATGGCAGCTCTCCATTTCAGCAATGCTACACAATTACCATTTCAGCAATGTTACACAATTACCATTTCAGCAAAACGCCTTGTGTAGACTAAGGAGTGCACATAGTTTTCCTGATAGTTTTCAAAATGCTTTAACTCCCCCCGTGGCTACCGTGTGCCTGATATTTTTGGACGGAGAAAACTACATAAAGATGGGTACCCACTTCGCCCACTGGTATCAGGCTATGTTAGCCCTACCAGGCCATTGGAGAAAGCTTTAGCTTTATATTTGTCCAAATTGGTAGTGGATTCGTCTCACTCCATTCGGAGCTTCACTAGGGCAATTGAAAGGCTTAAAATGTTTCAGTCACATGGTAAGCCTTTTATTTTGGCGTCCCTTGATGCAGTTTCCTTGTACCCTAACGTACCTGTGGAATACGCCCATCAAATTATTGAGGCTTTTCTCGCTGATTCTTATGTCCCTCCTAATGAAATTGCGGCAATTATGAACGCTCTTCGGCTTGTCATGCAACGTTCATATTTTAAATTTCAAGGGTGTATTTATCAACAGTTGGAGGGCTCACCTATGGGCTCTCCACTGTCTTGTATCCTTGCGGAAATTGTTATGCAATTGATTGAAAATAAGGTTCTATTGGAATTCTCTTACACCCCCAGCTTATATTTAAGGTATGTCGACGATATCCTGGTCATTTGGCCTCATGCACAGGACTTACTGATTCAATTCGTCGACACACTTTCTTCTATTTTTCCCACTGTCAAGCTCACGGTAGAACTAGAATATAATCATAGTTTACCGTTCTTAGATATTAGTTATCTTACATGATCCAACTACTCATAAATTATCATTTTCAGTGTATCGTAAACCTCCTTATGTTTGTTCCATTATTCCATACAGTTCAAACCACCCTTTTGTGCAGAACACGTCAGCCATCGACTTTTATTTCAGACAAGCATATACTCACTCCTCTACACACTCAGCTTTGCATAGTGAGATCGAAAGAATTTTTGAAATGACTAAAAAATCTGGGTATCCCAATTACATTACTCGTAAGATCCATGCAAGAGTTTTGGTACAGCGATCCACTACATTAGTAGGGACTAATGAGAGTAATCCGAGGTTTATTGGGTCATTAGAGTTTTTACCCGGAATAACGAATTTTCTGTCACGTGTGTGTTCCAAATATGAATTACAATTTGGTGTCAAGTGCAAGGATTTATTTGCACAACTCAGGCGTGACAGAGATAAACCCGACATATTACGACTTTGGGAAGTATATAATGTTCCTCTCTTGGACCCTGTTACTAAACAGCACGTTTGTAACTACGTAGGTTCCACAAGGATGCATTTGAATTTGAGATTAATGGAACATAAATCTAGTGTTAAAGCACACCTTCAAAATACTTCTCTTGCAAGAAATGTTAATAATGGGACTTATTTTCCGGATTGGTGCAATGCTCGTATGCTCTTGACACCCTCTTTTGTCAGTACCTTACTGATAGCCGAGAGTGTATTTATTAAAGCGTTGGACAAAAAATGTTGTAATGATTATTACCCAGTGGACCTCCAAGGAAGTTGGACACCGATTGGGAAGTCATTGAACTTTAATATAATTCGCAAGAATCTCACTTAATCTGTGGCAACTACTGTGTATGTTATTTTGTTTTGTGGTATATGAATAACAAGTAGCTGGCTTTGTGATGTCATACATGGCCTGTGTATATATGCAGCTATCTGTGATAGCTGCCTGGAACATCTGATGATGGAGTGAACGGCACTCCGAAAGTGCTAATGGTTTTAATCTGTAAATAGTTTTCGTGTTTTATAATAAATCGTGCTTAGACGGTGTGTTATTTTATATTGTGATTTAGTAGCACGACATCTTTTTCATAATGATTTTATAGATTCACTGTTCGGAGAACGGGCATGATTGCTAGCTCTTAAGGAGGACTGAGTTTTGTTTCGGTGTGGAGAGTTGGGATGCCGCCATTCCGTACTCACCCGTTTTGAGGCCGGATAGAAATGGTGGCACCAAGTTTCGACTGCGGCCACAATCTTGGAAAGAAACTGCCCCCCCCCCCCTCTGCGTGGTAACGATGCAGATGCTCCAGGCAAGCTTCCACTCGCCAGTCTTCTGCAATTGGGGACCCATTGTGTGCAAACCTTTCTGTATCCCAGTCGGCTATGGAGAATGGTGTTAACAGTTCCCTTACTCACGGACAATGTTGCGCAAGCTCTCGGGTGGTGATTAGGCGATTCTCCTTCGCAAGGTTGTCCACGGCAGCAATCAAATCCATGGTGATGGCCGCGTGTGCTTGCCCAGGTCTCGGCATGTCCTTCGTGCTCACACGAAATTCACTACACCAGCCGAACACTGTACACCGTGACTGACACTCATTCCCATAGACATCCTTCATCCGACAATAAATTTCGGCTCCACTAACACCTTCTGTAGTCAAAAATTGCATAACTGCCCATTGCGCCTGTTTGGACGAATCCATGTCACGACCCTACATAGTCAACTTGCCTTCGGATGTGCAGACAGCACACTGACCTGTGTCGCCGATAACAGCTTGCTTCCTGACATGACTCGCTATCTACCGGGGCAAATTGGACGACTCTGTGTAATTATACAACGACGCTATTACACGAGTCCCACGTTCATTTGGGCGACGTTTATACTTGCGTTGTAGCAAGGGAACAGCGTTTTGGGGTGTATGAATGAGAGATGTGCGCTTAAGGTGGTCCAACCTAAAATCTCTGCCTTATGTTTCCATTGGTAAACTTTCTTTACATATTTTCTTCGCAATTAATGTATTCCCAAGGATGAACATTTGCACATCGATAAAAGTTACTTTAAGTTATAGCATGGGATACTTAATATTTTTGCTAAAACATAACCATAATTATATTAAAAATCAATCATTTTTCTTTGAGTAATGTTCAGACCTGTTAATAGATGGCGTGACCTGTACATTGATGACGTCAGTAGACAAACAAATGTTGGATTGCTTAATTATGGTTATGTTTTAGCAAGTATTAATGCTATAACTTAAAGCTAGTTTTATCGATGTGCAAGTTTTCATCTTTGGGAAAACATTAATTGCGAAGAAAATATGTAAAGAAGTTTTACCATTGGAAACCATAAGGTGGAGATTTTAGGTGGAACCACCTTAACGGCAGTTTACATGTAGCCACCCAAACTAGTTAGGATTAACTCCGGAACACAATTAGTTGGTGAGGAGAGAAATTCCTTTGGTCAGGAGAAAAACACGGTTTTCTTAGACAGACGATCTTTGGTCTGGAGGGGTAAAGAGGTCTTGGATCTTTGCGTCGATCGAGGTATTACAGGAACTACGGTGGTAGTCGTGCTAAGAGCACGTTTAAGTCCAAGTCGCTCAAAAGAATGGCACTGGCGTATCATTCCCATTCTTAAGTTTCACCATTACTTCCTAACTGGTTGCTCACTCACATAGCGGTTGACATTTATTATTTCTCGACATTGCTTTCCTTATTGGGAATTCGTTTCCGAACTCACGCGAGCGGAAGAAAGCTAAAACGTGCTGCGACTTCAGCAAATGTCACTGTAACGGCAGATTGATTCATGATCATTCACAACAGTGAGAGCGATTCATTCACCATTCTCGGAGGAGTCATTCGTTGGGAACGAATCGTTCACGAATGGTCCATCACTAGCACATAGTGACCCAGTGGTGTACCTAGCACAACGTGAGCCCCCCCCCCCCGGAAGATTTACTTCAGCACTCCTAAGCACAGTAATTTTCCCAGGATTTCGAACACGAGGGAGGATGCATTTTTAGTGGGGGGTGTAGGAACTCAGGGAGAGTGTCTGCAAAAGTAATGGTGGTACCTATAGCCCTGTAGTTTTAACTTTTTAAGTAATAGATTTGACAATACGTGTAATTGCTTTGTCCAAAACTAAAATAAATCACTTCAAGGAATCACCCTCTTACACATGGCAGATCTGCGGACGGCTGCTATGAATAAATGTTGACGCCTGTCGTGCACCTAATCCTAGGTAACTGACTGTTTTCTCATATTCTCCACGGGGAATCCCACTTGGCCTCGCGCTTTTCCTCAGCAGCGCAGAGAGAGGGCAATTGGAGAGCGATCGTATTACAACCCGAAGTCAAAGAGCCGAACACTTTCACTCTGTAGGACATTCAGTGTTTTAAAAGTGTAACTAGGCATTAATTTAGGCAAAGCTAAATATATCTCAAAACAAAATATGGATCTTTTTTTTTTTTTTTTTTGATTGGAGGTTTAACGACCACCGTGAGCAACTCAATGGGCTATAAGCAGTCGCCTGTCCCTAATTTAGGGTCACTGGTTCCAGGGAAGGGAGAGAGCCAGAGCCGTAAGACAAACACAACATCCATGCCTCACCGGGATTCGAACCCGGACCCCTTTCGGACGAATGATCAGAGGCCATCGCTTAGGGGGCGGCTATGAATCTTTGAGTAAATTATTGTGCATGTTCGAATTTTTTCATAAAACTATAACTGGCAGTTGCAGTACGCCCCTTCGTTACCTGCGCCCCCTCCCCCGCAGCTGCGGGGGATGCGGTGGTGGTAGTTACGCCACTGTAGTAACCGTAATTAGGAGAAATTTGTCAGCCACGATACTTAAATATTGGGCTTTCAGGTGTGGTCCACTCGAATCGAGGTGCGTAAAGTTTCTCGTCAAATTATGGCCCCACTATTACACTCCATCCTCCAAGACGAAAGAGTCGTGATCATGAAACACATGATGTTTTCTCGAAATTCTCTCTCTCTCTCATCAGCATAATACAATCGAAAAGGCGATTTCTCAGATCATGTGACTCTTTGCCAGTCATTTTGGATTCACCTTTTGTAATCTCGATTCCACTGCGGATTACAACAGAGTGCAAACAAGTCTTCTGCTGTTGAAACGAAGACCTGTTTGCATGGGCGCCCATATGTGGCGGGCAAGAGGGGCTTTGACCTGGAAATCAGAGCATACCTTTTCCGTCCTTGGAAGGTACCACAGAGACACTAATTTTGTTTGCAAACATTTCCGTAAAAATTCTGGGTGCATGTATACGGGGTAAATACTGTATGAGAAAAATGTTGGGATTTTCCGGTTAAAAAAAAAAAAAAAACCCTGAAATTTGCAGTAGAAAGTAAAAATAAAATTTTCCATTTCTTGTTTCGGAAAGCGTACATTCGTGCAGTATGGAAAAGTAGGAAAGGCGAAGAAATGAAACATGTGCCATCCCCTGCAGCAGCTATTCACTGAGATCTCTCGAAAATTTTCCCAGAAATTTGTATGGAGCGTATTTTTTCATTTTTTAATGACCAACCGAGTATCTTTGAGGTTTCGTGGCCCATGTGGTACAAGTGACCAAAAGGATCAAACGAACAATAAAGAAATTTCCTTATTTTCCTAACATGCTGTTTAATTTCATTTATCCATTTTTTTTATATATATATAGATTTGGGTCTTCTGTTTTCTAATTGAGTGTGGTGAAAAAAGTTAAATTAACAAGATAGGACTTCGCATATGGTGTTTGCATATGTTACTTGTAGTTACATGTTTTTCCCCTCCTTAAAACTAAGCTATGGGCGCCTATGCCTGTTTGTACACCACTGCTTTCAATGTGGGATTAGCCTTGCTCTGGGACACCGTTTCGCTTTGCTCCTGGTTCAAATCCTCTATTATTTTACTAATTGTTGCACGTCTATTGTCCCGTACAAATATGGCTGTCCTCCGCTCATCTCAGTCATCGCCTAGCTGGCTGTTACAGCTATAAGCCTATGCCTGTTTGTACACTACTGCTTTCAATGTATGATTAGCCTTGCACTAGGACACCGTTTCGCTTTGTCCCTGATTCAACTTCTATATTATTTTACTCATTGTTGCACGTCTATTGTCCCGTACAAGTTTGGCTATACTCCGCTCACCTCAGGCGTCTCCTAGCTGTTTTAGCTAGTTATATAGCTATCAGCCTATGCCTGTTTGTGCACCACTGCTTTCAATGTGTGTTTAGCCTTGCACTGGGACACCGTTTCGGTTTGCCCCTGGTTCAGATTCTCTATTATTTTACTCATTATTGCTCATATATTGTCCCGTACAAATCTGGCTATCCTCCGCTCACCTCAGGCGTCGTCTAACTGTTTCCGACCACAGGGCATTCGATCACTACCGTCTTTGTGCTGCCTCATCCACTCCCTGCGTAAGTCTTACTGTTCCATATAGCACAAGTGCTGTGTAGTTTTGGTGATACTCGCATCATTCTTCCGAGCACCCATTATCAATCCACACTTCTTTTAGCTTGTTTGTTTTGTGGTTTAACGACAGCCATGGCCAACGCGTTCAGCTATAAGCAGTCTCCAGTTTGGGGTCACTAGCTCCAAGGAAGAGAGAGAGAACCGGCGCTGTAACACAAATACACCACCACATACCTCATTCGTGACTAGAACCCGAGCCTACCTCAAGGGAATTCTCATCAGCCTATGCCTCCGATCTCAGTAGAGAGAAGGAGAAGCTGTGTGAAGAGCACACACACATTATAAACTTGCAGCACTTCCTCTTCCTGGCACTGCAAGACTTTTTAAACAGTTTTCCACAATATAATTTCATGTAAAATTTTGAATCCCAAACTGTGAAGAAGAACAAAAAAAAAACAGTGCTATTTTCCTGGCGTTCAAATGCTTGCTTTTAGGGGAAACCAGCGTGATGTATTTTAAATCTCAGTTTTGGATAAAATCTTTCAAAATAAAGTTTGATCCCTTCTACTCAGCTGGGCTGATTTGATAGAAATAATTTCCAGCTTGGAAAGTTTTTATGGATTTTTGTTTATGGCCCAATCGAGGTACGTACTTTGCTCTGTCAACCACGCTATCTCACACACACTTCAAAATCTACCCCACACGGTGACTTTTCTGCTCCTAATTACTAATGATGCCAGACAATACTAAAAAAAAACAGAACAAAGCTCACCCATACTAGTTTTTGTTCATAGACAAATCGAGAAACGTACTTCGCTCTCTCACCCACACTATCTCACACACACACTTCAAAGTCTACCCCACATGGTGACTGAACCTGCTCCCAATTACTAATGATGCCAGACAATACTAAACAAACTGAACAAAGCTCACCCATACCAGTTTTTGTCTATGGCCCAATCGAGGTACGTACTTCATTCTGTCACCCATACTATCTCACACACACTTCAAAGTCTACCCCACACGGTGACTTTCCCTGCTCCCAATAGTTACTAATGATGCCAGACAATACAAAAAACACAGAACAGAGCCTCACCCATACCAGTTTTTCTTTATGGCCCAATCGAAGTACGTACTTCGCTTTGTCACACACATTATCTCACACACACTTCAAAGTCTACCCCACACGGTAACTTTCCCTGCTCCGAATTACTAATGATGCCAGACAATACTGAACAAACAGAACAAAGATCATCTAATTTTTGTTTATGGTCCAATCGAGGTACGTACTTCGCTTTGTCACACACACTATCTCACGCACACTTCAAAGTCTACCATACACGGTGACTTACCCTGCTCCGAATTACTAATGATGCCAGACAATACTAAACAAACAGAACAAAGTTCATCTAATTTTTGTTTATGGCTCAATCGAGGTACGTACTTCGCTTTGTCACCCACACTATCTCACACACACTTCAAAGTCTACCATACACGGTGACTTTCCCTGCTCCGAATTACTAATGATGCCAGACTATACTAAACAAACAGAACAAAGTTCATCTAGTTTTTGTTTATGGCCCAATCGAGGTACGTACTTCGCTTTGTCACCCACACTATCTCACACACATTTTAAAGTCTACCCCACACGGTGACTTTCCCTGCTCCGAATTACTAATGATGCCAGACAATACTAAACAAACAGAACAAAGTTCATCTAATTTTTGTTTATGGCTCAATCGAGGTACGTACTTCATTCTGTCACCCACACTATCTCACACACATTTCAAAGTCTACCCCACACGGTGACTTTCCCTGCTCCCAATTACTAATGATGCCCGACAATAAAAAAAAAAACAGAACAAAGCTCACCCATACCAGTTTTTGTTTTTGACCCAATCGAGATACATACTTCGCTCTGTCACCCACACTATCTCACACACACTTCAAAGTCTACTCCACACGGTGACTTAACTTGCTTTCAATTACTAATGATGCCAGACAATACTAGAAACACCGAACAAAGCTCACCCATACTAGTTTTTGTTATGGCCCAACCGAGGTACCACGGATTGATCTAGGTCCGCGGATTTACGTCTAGGTCCGCGCATTTTAGGGGAGCCAAGAATCACAATAAGAACCCCGGTGGCGCAGTGGTCTAAGCGCTGGCTTATGATCATTCGTCCGTGAAGGGTCCGGGTTCGCGTCCCGGTGAGGCATGGATGCTGTGTTTGTCTTACGGCACCGGCTTTCTCCCTTCCCTGGAATCAGTGGCCATAAACTAGGGATGGGCGACTGCTTATAGCCCATTGAGTTGCTCACGGTGGTCGTAACCCCCCCCCCCAAAAAAAAAGAATCGCAATGCGAAAAAAGAATTATGCTTTTTTATTAATTATTATGAAGGGAAAAACATTTAGGGAAAAAAAGGATTTTTCTCCCCTGAAATGAAGATAAACATTGGTGTTTTTACTAGGCTCTTGCACTACCACATTATTTCAACTGCAGTATTTCATATTGTAAAGTATCAGATTTTAAAATTACTTGGGTCTAAATTAAGTGAATTAATGTGCTCAATAATGTGCTTTATAAGTAAGAATTATCTAGGCATGCATGTTTGCGCAAATCTAAGTATCATTCCTCTGTTAATAGAATTATTCTACTATAATATTGAATACATCACAGCTGATTAAGCAGCTACATGGAAGTTCACCTTGCCCCCCAAAAATAAGTCTGTACCAAGTCTAAATAATGTTCATCGGTTAAAAATAAAATTAAAAGGGGATGAATAACTTAACATCTATGGATATTTGAATTATTACATAATCAAATGCGAAAATAGCAATTCTAAGCTATTAAATAGTGTTTTACTTACCCGTCTATATTTTAAGTGCGAATTTCCTTGCTAATATTCAGATTTAATAAAGGTAGATTATTGTTTCCTATTTTTCTCCGCACAGTGTCCCATTTATGAAATCAGTTTTTAAATTAATTGATAATATTTAGTGGCGACAAATGTACTTACTCTTTGAAGCATGTGGAAGAGGGGGGCTCATCTTGTGCTGTGCCTAGGGCCCAGTTCTGTGTAAATCGGGTCCTATCTTGTCGTTCTTCCATTTACTAACGATACCAGACAATAATACTAAGAACTGAATACGAAGTACATGATCAGTCAAATTGTCTTTTTTCACTTCCGCTCTCAGGTTTCTCCGTTTCCGAACCGCCAGTTTTTTTGTTTGTGTGTTTTTTTGTTTTGTTTTTTTCTGCTGAAGTTAAAATAGGATTTTGGTTGATCATGGCCATTTAAAAGGAAAAAAATATGTTTGGGGGCTGGAAATGGGGGTAGGCGGATCACTCCTTCTGGATCCGCTCCGCTAATGATTCCAAACGCATTCAGGATTGACAACTAAAAAATCCATGGAAAAAAACACACTCTTGGTCAGTGTTTCCTTCAGGAATTTTGGACGGGGGGGGGCAAATGGAACCTTAGAGGGGGCAAGTTTTCCATTTGCTATATATATATATATAATTTTTAACTATATTTATATAATTTATATATATATAAGTAATTGTTATATATCTCATACAGGGGCGCATTTAGAGGGGGCCAGGGAGGCTTTGGCCCCCAAGAAAGTGTTTCTTTTTTTTTTTTTTTTTTTTTCGTTAAAATGCAACTTACATTAGAAAAAAATGCCTTAATTTAATAAAAATGTATCAACTTACATTTAAAAAAAATGCTTTAATTTTTCTTCTATTTTTCATTCACTTTAATTTTGTTCTGATGGATTCCCCAAAACTTCCATTTTTCGTCGCCCCCACCCCCACCCCACCCCGTCCGAAGCAAAATTCTGTATATACCTCTGATATAGTAATTACTTCTTCAAACATTTCAAGAATAACAAACTTTTTTCAGCTAAACGAGAAGACGTTCGGGGGGGGGGCAGCCTTGAAATTTTTATCTAATAAAATACATTTAACACACTCTTGATCCTGAATCACGATTCCCAGACAATTAGGTATGATTAGTTTACTTATTATATTTTGAAGAATAGCATGCGCCGTAATGTACTTTTTAGCAAAATAAACTATAATACTAGAAAAAAATATTAAAAATGATACAATTGGAGAAATATTTGTAGCATAAAAAAGAAACGAAAATTTCTTTTCCATCTTAGCCTGAATTTATTAACATTTGGCTCGGTAACCAAAAATGTGTCCGGGGGGTCGTTTCCGTTAGACCCCCCCCCCCGAATGTATGCCTGAAAGAAACACTGCTCGTGGTTCGTAAGAATGAGAATAAACCCTATAACAAACGTTTGTGTTTCAAACTTTTGCAATAAAATGTCATGGTTTATTTCACGCTGCTTAGTAATGTGTGTAAATATCAGCTCTTTCGTAAACTGAAAAAAAAAAACTACTTGCTGTTAGTTTCATAATGATCGTAACCAATAACTTTGGATTTGCAATTGCAAAGTTTGTTTTCATTGTTTCCCCTTTGTCTTTAAAACAGTCGTCAAATAAGCGTCCGTGTGTTCTCGTACAATAAAACTGGCTGACTTTAAAACGGGAGTTGACCTTTAAAATTGCGGGTAATTCGAAATAATCATAACCTTTTCTTCGTCGTTAGTGTGCTGGCTTTTCTTTTTGTAGTTGTCCTTGTGAAGGCTTAAATGAATACTGGGTGCATTTATAGCATAATTAGTCTAAAAACAGCGCAATTAGTTGGAAATTAACGCGTTATTAGTTAACGCAGTGGAATCAGATCATTAACTAAATCGCTTCGAAAACCAGACGACACTACAGCTCCCCTCTTACGAAAGCTTAGCGTTTTCTGTTTAGTTTTATTTTTTCGCTTACGTGTTTTAACGATTTGTTGAACTATAAATAGCTTTTGACGTTACGAATTCAGAAAACATTGGATCTGTTTGAAAATTAATTCGAAGCAGAATTTTTCCGTTATCATTTTAAATCATTTCCCTTTGTTTTCTGTTCGCAATGCACATTTTTGAAGATTTGTTCTAATGGCCTTCGGTGTTTAATGTCTTCTCCTTAATGCTGCTACACCACATGGCGCCATAGGATCTTCATCGAATTAAATGGCATGCTGGGTTTCCCCACACGTTTTGAAAGGGGAAACCCTGTGACAAAGTAGGCCTGTTCACCTGATCTATTTATTGACTCAATAATGCGTGTTGTCCAGTCACATCTGTTTTTTTTTACATTCCTGATGACTCTAAAAAGAAAGTGATACCATTATACGATAAAGTGATATTGAAAGTAATACAATTAGTTTACAAAATCTATGAAAAGAACTACTATTAAAGATAATAGTGTAATAAATTCTTTCACTCCAACAATTAAAGTTTCACAATACTGCTATTCTGGTCCCTAATGCAGTGAAACCCCGGTTATACGTTTTTTTAGAGAATTGCTTTAAAAAGCGTAAAAATGTAAAACATATATGTAAGACATTTCAAAACCTTAAATACTGTTATTGTAAAATTTATGCTTTCAAGAAATTGTAGGACGTATAGTTTAAATTAACTTTCATTTTTAGTTGCTTTCTCTATGTAAATTTGAGTTCATTCTCTTTTAGCGTTTTTCAACCTTAACGGTATATCTTCTCTCTCGCGGACAGGGCCGTGAAGAGTGAGCCCAGGCCCCAGTGCAATAAAATCTCCGGGCCCCCCACCTCGGCTCCTCCACTAACCACATAATCTATATTTCCGTTTCCTCATTTACCCCCACATACCATTCCCCTACTTCCTGACAACCCGACCGGTTGCAACTCTTCGATCTTTTTTTTTGCGTTGTTTAATTTTTCATATTCTCCCCTCCATAAACAAACCCTCGAACCCTCCCTTTCGAGAAAAGAATTTTCTCAGAAAACTCTTGAACGCCATCTACCGACATACATTCTTATTTTTCTTAGTACTTTTTCATAATCACATTTTTCACCTTTCATTTTTAGAGTGTAATATACATCTAAAAGTGCAGCATCTGGGAAAGTATCCACAAGGAGTTCTCATAAGTAAACATTAAATTTTGTGGTTTCTCTTTTAAGTTGCCACTGTGAACAGGACGACTTCATCGGAATAAAGGAAAATAATCGAAGTCGGAATTACGCACAAACACACTATATTCATTTATAAAAATTGCTGCAGTGCGAAAATAATGAGGTGAGCATAAAATAAAACGACAAAAAATGCCGGCTTCTGGTGGGAAACACAATGTGACAAAATCCACATGATGAAAATTGTCTGCAGCCTTTGATGACTAGCAAAACGTTGTATATTATACACAATGGTCTGTGTCGGTGAGTAGCAAAACAACACAGTGAACCCAATGTGTGAGCCGCCCCGGTGGCGCAGTGGTCTAAGGCGCTGGCCTCTGATCATTCGTCCGTAAGAGGTCCGGGTTCGAATCCCGGTCAGGCATGGATGTTGTGTTTGTCTTACGGCGCTGGCTCTCTCCCTTCCCTGGAACCAGTGACCCTAAATTAGGGACGGGCGACTGCTTATAGCCCATTGAGTTGCTCACGGTGGTCGTCAAAATTCCAATCAAAAAAAAAAAAAAAAAAAAAAAGAACCCAATGTGTGGTGTCGGCGTGTCGTTGTAAAGGAAAGAAGAAATGAAAAAAAAACGTAATATGGAGAGCTTGTTTGATTTGCCGCAGGTAACCCACGCACGTGTTGCAGTTAGCCTGGGAACTCGAGTAACATTGTAACACTTCGTTTTTTTTTTCACTGTATTTAAAGCAAGTTTTGAATTTATTGCATTTTTTGCATTTATGACATAAATTACGCATTTTTACGGGTAACTTCCCAACCCTGGTGACGGTATAGCTTGAAAAATATTCGGACACCATAAAATAATAATTGGAAAAACAATTACTTTAGAAACAGGCTCTGGGGCCCCTTCAGGGCCCGGGCCCTGGTGCTACAGTATCGCCCCCCCCTCTCGCCAGGCCTGTTCGCGGAATGAGGTTGGTAACAATTCTGAGGTCAGATAGTATGGCGTATGCATGAGACAGATAAGAACGAGAGATAAGCAGCAGCCGAAAAGTGTAAGATGGCGGAAGTTGTGCGACGCAGAAACTGTTTTTACTTGAAGTTTTGCGTATTCGAGCTGTGTTGTTATATACCGATGAGCCATTGCATTATGACCACCTACCTAATAAACTGTAGGGACCCCCTTTAGCACGTAAAACAGAAGCCACTCGGCGAGGCATTGATTCGATGAGATAGCGATAGGTATCCTGGGGTATCTGGAACTATGTCAACAGCAGGTCCTCGAGTTCCCGTACTTTTCGGGGTGGTGGTGATTTAGCGCGAACTCGCTTTTCCAAGTCGAACCACAAATGTTCGATTGAGTTCATGTCAGGTGAACTTGGAATTAACAGAAAGTCACCAGCATGTTCCTCGAACCACTCCTTGATGATTCTGGCAGTGTGACATGGCGCATTATTCTGTTGGTAATGGCCATCACCAGCAAGGAACACAGTTGCCACGAATGAGTGAACTTGGCCCGCAACGATGGTCAGATACCTGACAGCTGTCAGGGATTGTGCTATTGAGATAATGGGGCATAAAGTGTCCCACGAAAACATCGCCCACAGCATAACTCCGCCGTCGCCAGCCTATTCCCGCCCAACAGCGCTTCCAGGTGCCATAGCCTCCATTGGTGATCTGCGTATCTGTGCTCAGCCGTCTACATGATGCACCAGGAATCTTGATGCGTCAGACCAGGCCACTTTCTTCCAATCATCCACAATCGAATCTCGATTATCTTGGGCCCATTTCATGCGTTGTTCGCTATGGCGTGCATTGAGCATGGGGTCCCGGCTGGGTTTTCGGCTACGCAGGCCCAAGCGCAGCAGGCTGCGATGAACTGTGTGCTCTGACACTTTGCCCGTAGTAGCTGTGCAACAGCACACAGTTCATTGCCCATTTGCCACTGTTGTAGCTGCGGGTGATTTGTCGCACTGTGGCTCTGCGGTCGCTGTGAACAATGCGCGGTAGTCTCTGCTCCTGTCTGGCATCAATGAGCTGCGGACGGCACATGACGGACGACGGTTCGTCGTTCGGCCATTTGTGCACCACTTTTGATACGTACTCACTACAGCGGCACGTGAACTACCCACAAGCCACGCCGTTTTTTTGTGTTTTTTTTTATTGGAGGTTTAACGACCACCGTGAGCAACTCAATGGGATATAAGCAGTCGCCGGCCCCTAATTTAGGGTCACTGGTTCCAGGGAAGAGAGAGAGAGAGCCAGTGCCGTAAGACAAACACTACATCCATGCCTCACCGGGATTCGAACCCGGACCCCTTACGGACGAATGATCAGAGGCCATCGCTTAGACCACTGCGCCACCGGGGCGGCCCGCGCCGTTTCCGAGATCGCAGTTCCGAGGTGCCGTGCCACCACAATTTGTCCTTTATCAAACTCTGATAAATCGGCAGCTTTTCCCATTCTCACTCCGAACGCTCTACTAACCGAAAGGCGGTCCTCGGGTTGTACATATACTGCTCTTTGAACTTCACCTGTGCCACCGTTTGGTCTCCATGAGCGATCATTTCTCTAGGCTGGGGGTGGTCATAATATAATGGCTCATTGGTGTATATTGTTTCGAGTTACTGAAGTTTTCTGCTTACTAACTAACGTTAATCAATGTTGAAATATTGTTACTATTGTGATTAGTTCATACATTTTGGAACATGCGAGTAAAAAGTGCTCAGACGCTGTTGTTCGAATAAACAAGTTAGTAAAATCATAAAATGCATTGATTATGATACGCTTTCCAACATACCAGAAATCAAGCTATTACTCAAGTTATGAGGATAATGGCTGTGGAATAAATCTCGCTCATGTGCCCTGACCTTTGACCCCACTTCGATTATATTAAACAGAATTGGTTCAGTATACCTCCAGAACAACGCACTAACGTTTTGTCGCATTAGAAGCATTCTTAGGTAAGTTATAACGCATAAGGATGATGGAATAGATCCCGATCCTATGTCCTGACCTTTTACTCCATTTCGTCCATTTTCAATAGCATTCGTCCCCACGTGGTCCCCTACCACATATAAAAATTTCATCGAAATCGAACCATTTTTACGCAAGTTATGACGCATAACGACAATGGAATGGATCCCGCTCCTGTATCCTGACCTTTGACCCCATTTCTTCTATTTTCAATAAGATTTGTCCCCAGGTGGTCCTTTACGACATACTAAAATTTCATCGAAATCGAACCATTTTTATGCAAGTTATGACGCATAAGGAAAATGGAATGGATCCCGCTCCTATGCCGTGACCTTTGACCTCATTTCGTCCATTTTCAACAGGGTTCGTCCCCAGGTGGTCCCCTACTACATGCTAAAATCTCATCGAAATCGAACCATTTTACGCGAGTTATCGTGCGGACGGACAGACGGACAAAGGTGGAGTATATACGCTTCTTCAACCTACGGTTGGAAAGCGTAAGAAAAGCGAACAGTAAGTCTTTCTGAAACTTTATTTGAGTGACTTTGTTTCACTTCGAGAGAGAGAGAGAGAGAGAGTGTGTATATAAGAGGAGGTAGTATTCTCAAAATCCTAAGTAGTGTTGTTCACAAGCCTACAAATAGTAGAGAACGCTACAGTGCCAAGCTATCTTTATAATGATCAAGGCTCCCGGACTTTCATGACATTTGCATTTTTTGGCATTTTTTGTATCTTTGTTTTTTTTCTCTCTCATAGGGCATCTTTTATATTTTCGGAGCATTTTTCTTGCTTTAGGTAATTTTTTTTATTTTTTTTTTTTTGCATTTTCTGCCATTTTTTAATAAAAAAAATTAGATTTTCATAAGGATTATGCTTTTTTAATTCCAATACTCAAAACCAGGATTGCGAGTTGACCAAAAGAAAAGAAGACCTTCAAAAGTAGCTCATTCTGGCAACTCTGTTCAAAACACTGTTTAGTGCTATCCAGTTTTGGGGATAGAGAATCCCCATTGTCCACTTTTGAAAGGCACTGTGGGGGAGGGCAGTGTACAAAAGAATTCATAATTCAGATCTCCTTATCGTGTGCTGTTGCTGACATTTCAAATCCCTTATATACAACCGGGGAAGAACCTACACCCTTTTTTTAGTTTCCTCCTGAAGTTTTATAGTGCATTTTATAAAGAAAATACATATTTCTAGTTTATGAATTCTCTAAGATCGATGTTATTCAATTTATAATTCTGAAAAAATATAATGCAAATTGTTTTAGGAGGATTATTCTCCGCGGAAATTCTTCTAATTTCAGGCACATTGCTTCTGGTAATGAGATACCCAAATCCGGGATTTAATTACCAAACTAATTATATTAATTTTAATTAATTTAATTAATAATTTCTTAATTACAGTAATTCCTAATTGGGTGCAGGAAATATTATCTCTGCCGCCCCGGTGGCGCAGTGGTCTAAGGCGATGGCCTCTGATCCTTCGTTCGAAAGGGGTCCGGGTTCGAATCCCGGTGAGGCATGGATGTTGTGTTTGTCTTACGGCACTGGCTCTCTCCCTTCCCTGGAACCAGTGGCCCTAAATTAGGGACGGGCGACTGCTTATAGCCCATTGAGTTGCTCACGGTGGTCGTTAAACCTCCAATAAAAAAAAAAAATATTATCTCTACCCAGGCCGCATAAGGATTCGCTGGTTTCTTTTCTTTTCTCCTTGCTTTCCCTTCGCGTGGGAAGGAGATCGAGACGCAAACGCTAGGCCAGGTGCAAAATTCCGCAAACGAAATGAAAGGTATTTTTTTCATTTCCCGGAATTTGCGAAGCAACAGCACTGCGGGTTTCATAATGCAACCCTAACTAACAATAGGTCAGTGGTGACTATACGGTGAAAGTCCAAGAAAGAATCCTAAATCTGGTAAGAAGGTAAGGCTAGGTAATAACTGTCACCCAGGCTTTGTGTCAGGGAACGTAATTCAGTTGGGCATACGTACTTCCGATCATGCTTGAAGATTTAAAACGGGTTTTCTTGGATGGTCCGATAATAGAACTCGAAAACAAGGTGACAGTTATGGCCAAATAAATTTTTAAAGGGCTTAGCTCAGCAGATGGTCAGCTGGCCAGGAGATCATCTGCTCGGAATAGCCACTGGTCAGCATCCACGGGACGTCAGGCCACTTACGAACGAGGGGGCAAAAGCCAGAAACCAATGAAGGTGCGGGGTACGCCTCTATGAGGGAGGGACACGCCTCACAGCATGGCTGTAAGCGAAAGCGAAACTAAAATAAAATGGAAAAACTTAGATAAATCAAGGTCATTTGTAGAAGTTGATAGAAGTTGTCGTCGAGAGAGTCGGAAGTCGATAGAAGTCGGTTGATGTAGTTGTCGGCGGTTGGCAAGAAATGCCTTGCTGTAACGCGTGGGTCAAGAAGTCTGACCCAAATCCGGTAGGATGTTAGGTACATCCTACCGTATTTGGGTCCGACAAGAAGACTAGCTCCCTCATCAACCCTCGGATCTGTGTTGAACAGTAAAAGATTTTAGGGTAAGACATCATGCAAATATATCAATCCCTTGCATGCTGAGTAACCATTGTAATTTAGAAATGAAATATTATTGCTCACCTCGTATTAGTTGGATTGCTAGGAACGTTTCTATTTCTATAAATATCAGGATAAACCGTAACTTTTTGTAGCGATGTCTTAATATAACAAAATCTGGGCCCACCATTAATTTGCACAGAAATGAAGAAATATGCTAAAATAAATTACATATTTGTTTCTTTAAACAACGTGTTTTTCTTCTCGCTGCTCTGCAAATGAGTACGAGTGTCATTTTGGGGGGGGGGGGGTAATTTAAAGTAACAATTTTCTTTCTTAGAAGTTACCACGAGTTCAAGCATGATACGGAAATGTTAGTTTTAAACTTAATTTCTTTGCGGCACATGAGTTCTTGCGACAACCTCTTACGGGCTCGTATGAAACACAATGCTTTCAGGTCCCAACGATGAGACTGGGTCGCCTATACTAGGAAACCCAATGTCATTGTTGCCACTTAATCGATCAAAATTCATTAACAAAATTTATGCCCTCAAGTTCCCCAAAAGGTGCTTGGCGCGGTAAGAATTCTTCAAATTTTAAGCGCATTTTTTTGAGAATTTTAAGGTCATAAAAACCTAGGCCTTGATAATGATTTATTTAAAGTTGAATTGGTGGCGAAACAAAAAAAAAAAAGCTATAAAACGTGTATAATGTGTTTTTTCACATAGCAAAAATCATAAAGCCTTTGAAAATCAAACTTTTTTTTTATTGGAGGTTTAACGACCACCGTGAGCAACTCAAAGGGCTATAAGTATGGTAGTAATTCTGCCGCGGCGCCAATTTCCGCGATTTTTTTCGCGAATTTTAGGGGTTTTTCTGTAATTTCGCGAATTTCAGATTATTTGCCTAATTTCTATTATAATTTTTGATTACTGTATTTTTCCTAGTTAAATAATTTTAATATTTCCTTCGTTAGAATTTACGCGAAAAATATACCGCAAAGTAATCCTACTCGAAAGTCCAAACCGGAGCTTTAAAACTTGAATTATCTCTCAAGATTGTTCGTTACGAAGATACTCTTTTCGAACAAGCTTGACGGGTAATTCAAGGTCACATCCACTCTGCTGAATAGTGCACACGTGGTCTTTCGTGATCCCCCCCCCCGCTACTGTTGAATTTCTTTTGCGACTTGCCGGACTAGTAAACCGGAAGCCGGATGTCGTCAGTTGTGTTATAGTAATTTTAGCTGGGAAAGCAGCTCACAAAAAGAGTGTTTCGCAGACGCTTAGCTTAGAAAATTTGTGCTTTCGTGTGCGTAATTTATGAAGTTTCTAGATATTGTTTTTTAATTTTGAGAATGAGTCACGTGAGTAAAATGAGTGTATCTGAAAGATGCAAGCAATACAGCAAGGGAACGTTTCATGTGAACAAAAATCTATTGTTCTGTTCGTGTTGAAACATACCAGTGGATTTTTCAAGAAAGGACAGTTGTGAAAAGCATTTAGCAAGCAAGCTGCATAAAACAAAGGTGTGTCTGAACAGTCAACCGAAAATAATGCAAAAATATGCTGATGAATTAATTGAGAAAATAACTGCACAAGAACAGCATCGTTCAATGGAACTTTTGAAGATTTTCTAGACTTCTGGAATACGAAAAGGTCGTTTCCCAAACCTACTAAAGGTCGATGCGTTTCCACAAACAGTGTCGATGCTGAACGATCCTTTTCTAAATTTAAAAACGTGTTACAGGACAACAGCCACAGCATTAAAGAAGAAAATATGTGTATGTACAATATAATGTATCGAAATGCCGTCCACTTAAATGGAAATCTTGATCTCGTGTAACGGCGTTGATAACATGGCCAGAATTTGAATGATTTATAAATGCAAGTGTCAATTTTAAAAACTTATAAAGTTATGCTTATTTAGTTGCGTACTAGTTATTTGTATTATTGCTTCGTAACTTGGTAGACTTTTTTGGGGGGGGGGGGGATGTTAGTGTAATATCATCGGTCGCGAACTTTCATAATTTACCCCGCGAATTTTGCCTTTTAGAGCCAGTGCCGTAAGACAAACACAACATCCATGCCTCACCGGGATTCGAACCCGGATCACTTTCGGACGGATGATCAGAGGCCATCGCTTAGACCACTGCGCCACTGGGGCACCAAAATCAAACTTTACTTTCGACAACTCTATCTGTTTATAAAAAAATCTTCTTCTAGATTAAGTGAAATCCTCACAACTAAGAATGTGAGACCAATGCTTCAGTATGAAACTAACGCATTAACAGCTTTTTTATCAGCAGGTCCTGAGTGCATCCATTCGAAAGCAGAATGTTGAATATTGAGGATACATTTAGGGTTCTATCCTACTACACCACGAAATAGCAGAGCTGCAAAGTTATATCCCAGAGATTTGGCACTTTTTAATTAGCGCATGTGTATGTGAGTCATGAAACGCGAAACCAAGTTTGTATCCAAACCGAAAGTAAGCAAGTTGTCCTTCTCTGGCGGGATCAAGGTTCAACTTTGACTGCACCAAGAAAGAAAATAGAGATCATAGCGCGCCAAGGCGCATGTTAATCCCAAAGGCAGCACCAAAACAACATTCCTTTAGCTTTAACGTGTACTTCAGTGATAGACTTATTAGTTACATTTTTTAGCATGTCTTTTGTAAAAAAGATCGTGCTTATGGTATCGGTTTGTCCGTCCGTCTTTAGACACCATATCTCTGTAACTATTAGTCAGATTTGAAAAATTCTTTTTGCATTGGGAAGCTTGAAATATGCGAATGATGATCCTTCGTTTCGGTTTTTTTTTACGATGTACAGTTTCGCCGCTTGAAGGCGTAAAGGTAGATGATATCAAATTTCAAATACCTTTTATTCCAAACAGAAGTCATCGCTCCTTCCACATTAATAAGTGAGTCCCGGAAAAATTCTCATCGGCCGCCACCGGGAATCAAACCCAGTGTCTTACAGTTACGTTTCTTTGTTTTTTTATTGGAGGTTTAACGACCACCGTGAGCAACTCAATGGGCTATAAGCAGTCGCCCGTCCCTAATTTAGGGTCACTGGTTCCAGGGAAGGGAGAGAGCCAGTGCCGTAAGACAAACACAACATCCATGCCTCACCGGGATTCGAACCCGGACCCCTTACGGACGAATGATCAGAGGCCAGCGCCTTAGACCACTGCGCCACCGGGGCGGCCTTACAGTTACGTGCCGGTGTGACAGCGTTCGGATTCAAGCGATGCACATTTAGTCGAAAATCCATTCCCAAGTTTATTTATTTATTTAATTACTATTTTATTTATTCATTTATTTATTAATTTATTCATTTTTATTAATTCATGTATTTTTTGAAGAAAGAGTACGTTTTATTTTGCCATATACTTTCGAGTGAATCTTTTCTTTTTTTTCTCTCCGTCCCCCTCTCCCAGCACAAGGCGTTGCATAGCGAAATACTAGCTAGACAACACAAGGCGTCACAGGACAGACCGACACTGTAAGGAAACCACGCTGGCGACAGCCATCGGCGAGCGGACTTTGTAATATGTTTTATTGGGGCAATAGAAGTGTCCACCCTGTATAGCATCCACAATGCGTGTTGGGCAGACCGGAGACTTGTTGGAACCGGGGCTAACAGTTTAATTGGGGTAAGGATTTATGGCCGGTGGTTGTATCATGCGGGAAACGTAACTGGAGGGGTTCTCAGAATTTTCACTGGAACGGGTAGGAATCCTGACCCCCTAACGAATGGAAGAACAAAATGTTAATTCTCTGACCAGTAAGATTTACACTGGGGAATTTAATTCAGGGAGGCTTGCGTTTGCCAGCTAGTGATTGGATGATGGGATATTTTGAGGTAGTGTGGGTCTTCTTGGGGGTCGTCGAAAATTTTTACAAGGGAAGAGAAGAACTTCGTTACTTCACGTTTACAGTTTTTACGCGAGTCACTTTTTTTACCTTGGCTGGTTTCGCGGCGTGCATCGCGTGCACTGTCCTCCATGACTGTCACCTAGGAGGCAGCAGACAATTTTCTAAGCTGCGGATGGGAGATCGCAACCGAGGTTTCCGGATGAACGGACCCCCCACTAAGGACCATTAGGGCCCATACGACGGTCGCAGCTGCGGATGGAAGTTAATACCCACCGGACGAGGATTCTCCCGGTTCAGGGGTGGTCAGCAGCGCGATATCTAGGCCAGATTCGGAGGTTAAGGTAGGAAATCCATCCTATTCTTTCTTTGGTGTCCCCTCATAAAATCCTTATCGGAGCATTCCACACATAGAGTAATATTTTTTATAAGCAAATAGTTAATTGAGTACAGGTTCCTGTCAGAGAGTCGTAAATCATTTTTTGCTAATATCATGAGCGTATATTTATTATTATGCCAATCATAACCAATAAATTGTTTTTGTTTGTTAATTTTGTCTAAGTTCTATGATGAGTGTGTCGTTAACTACAATATGTGAGCTCAACCCTAGATTATTTGGAGAATATATATAACTTTTGGAACCGGACTTAGCAAATCTGTTCATTTATGCTTTTTATTTTAAATCTAGACGTTCACAAAAATATTGCGGCGCACAGCAGACCCTTTGACTCCCAAAGGAAGATCTGCTGTGTGAATCACAACGCCCCGTCAGTGGATCCTGAAGCTGCGTCAGCCCTAAATCAGGGAATCGCAGAATCACAATCCACTCGACACCCCCTTGGCTCCCAATATTACGCCGGGTGAACCCAATTAGGAACCCGAGCGATATTAATTTGGTGCCGTTCGACCAGGATTTGGTCGCACCAAGGTTATTGAGGAGTAATTATTGGGTATGTTAAAAAGCAAAGTTTTTTCTAATGGTTATAGAAGGTGAATTTTGGGTAGTAGTAGGAAAGTTAACGATAGTTTGGATTCTTGGATTTGGTGTTAAGAAGTTGGAAAGGAAGATAATTTATGGTTCTTTTAATGGCACAGATTCAGAATTTTAGCAGCGAAGGAATAAAGCAAATATTTCATGTGTGTTATTACTCATTCGATATAACAGAAAATATTGAAAATTTCATCTGCAAAAGTAAAGAAAGTGTAATGATGTACAATAGTGTTGCATAAATAATTTGAACGAAAAGCAATATATATTTTTGAATGAAAGCAGTAAATATTGAGTATGCTGAAATTAGTGTTTTGTTTTGAGAATTATAATTCATCAGCAATGTTTTGTGTGTATATGTGTAGAAGTGAAAGATTTTACAAAAACTATTCAGTAAAGCAGGTTAGAGTTGATTTGAAGTTTAAAAGTCAATAATTAAGAATTTGCAAAGTGAAGTATTAAGTGTTAACTTGAAGAGTTTGCACAGTTTGAAATATTACCAGTTAATTTGAAGTTCAATAATTTAGAATTTGCACAGTGAAATATTATAGTTAATTTGAAGTTTCGATGATTAAGAATTTCCACAGTGAGATGTTACGAGTTAATTTGAAGTTTCAATGATTAAGAAGCTGCCCAGTGAAATATTACGAGCTAATTTGAAGTTCAATAATTAAGAGTTTGCATAGTGAAATATTACGAGTGATTTGATTTGGTCAGATTTATTAGTGCTTGATCATTTTGGTGTAATTGTATTTCATTATTGCAATGAAGTGTATTTTTTCGTGATTTACGTATTGAAAATTGCTATATGGGAATTTGCTAAGAGTAATTTAGGGACGATTAATAATACCATTAATAGTCATAAGGTCACGTTTGTTTACTTTGAGTAGTGTGCTAAATCGGCTAAAAAAATACAGTCTTCTTTTTCTCTGAAAGAAATTTAATTTTGCTATTTTTACGAGAATTAGAGGTGATAGTAGGTCCGAACAGGAGGGATTTTATTGAGTTTTTAGTAGAATTTAGAACTCAGAAGAGTGTTCTCATTTGATTAAGGTATTGCAAACAGATGTTCGGGATGGCAGTTAACGGTATAGAGGGTAGTACGAATTTTAATGAGGCACGTTATAATACGGAAGAACAGGAAATTAACGGAGCGCCAGGTAGCGGTGAAGTTCAGGAGAACGGCAGTTTGATTCAGCAGTTGCTACGCAAAGAACAATTCAGTCGATGGCGGGTATGTTGAGTTATCTCCCAAATTTTAAGGGCACGAAAGAGGGTCCAACAGCAAAGCAATTTTTTGAAATGGTGGATAGTGTGGCACAGGTAGCTGGATGGACAGACACAGTTAAAATTCTTTCAGCAAAAGCTAAGTGTCGACAGGCAGCGAGTCATTTTTTAACGGACGCTATTGATGTCAGGAATGAAACAGTTTATGCAAGGTTTAAGGAAGCCGTTATTCAAAGATTTGAAGCTCAAGAACCAGTTATGGTTTGAATGCAGAAGTTCACCACTTGTCGGCAACGACCAGGTGAAAAGGTATCGGAATATGTGGCCAGATTAAGAGGGCTGGCACATCAGTACTTAGGGCATGGGGATCAGTCCAATAGGGAGGTTAGGGAAATGGCTGATCAAACAAAAATGTCGCAGTTTCTTAATGGGCTTGACCCTAAGTTAAAGCGCATGGTGTTGTCTTTTGCCCCTACAACTTTTACGGAAGCCGTTAATCGAGCAATTTTAGAGGAGCAGAATTCGGAACTAGTTTCCCAGGAGGTTTTTGCTGCCTCGGCAGGCCCATATGACAGCGAGAATTATGGGACCCAGGAAAAATCAGGAAATTTAGATAACTCGATAGCTGATTTGTGTACTTTAATGGCACGACAGATGACGGAGCACGAATCACAGGTGAATGCACTTAGGACAGAGGCATCAGAGTTGTCTAGGAGACTACAAGCAACAGAAAAACTTCATCATGACTACGTGGAGAGACTCCAGAGATTTGAAGAGGATAAAACCTTGGAAAGGGTTAATAAAGGCATTCCTTCACGGGATCATCGTTCTTGTTTTATTTGCAATTCTTACACTCATCTAAAGAACGATTGCCCCAGGCTTAAGTCAGATTATTATCCTCCTTGGTCACAGAGAAATCGGAGTTCAGAACGCTTCAACTCTTTGGGCACAGAGAGAGAGGAGAGGAGAGCAGGGGAAGCTCCCTCTAGCGGGCGCATTCAGAACCAGGCTTCATCAACCCGTTCAGCACGGAGCAATCACGAAGAGCGTTATTTCTGCCCTGGTGGCAGAGCGCCGAGTTACTCTCAGCGCAGCGAAAATTTCAGGGATGGCGGCGGGAGATCGGAAAACAATCGTCACGAGAGTTTTAATTACAGGCGTGATGATAGAAGAGAACCTAGAGTGCGATTCAGAGAAGAGAGGAATTGGACATCAGGAAATTCAGGACGGAGTAATCATCATTTAAACTAGAGGGTGACCGGAATCGCAGGGATGCTTTCGGTCAAAAGAGAAATTTAGTCCCTATGGTATTTACAACTTGTATAGATCAGGAACACGGAGAGGGTTTGCTTCATTCGTGAAAGCCTCGTATACACGTAATATCGCTTTAAATTCGTGCTCAGTCTCCCCTCAAGAGAGGAATTCAAATCCCAAACCCTCCATCTGGCTACGCCACTCTTCGTTTCTAATTGCTATTCTCCGCCATTGCATATGATTTCCAGCCTTGCTATTGGTTGAGAGTGTTGAACCAAATCGCTAAAAAAACTGTTGCTGCGGGTTGCACCAAATATTGTCTTAAGTGTCTGCTTCCTTAATTTCGAAATAACCAATTTTTGGTGAGACTCATTCAATTAAACCATATTATGGGGAAACGTTGAACTGAAATTTTTAACATTGTATGAGGCACCTAAATGTCGAGAGACCACATACAACACCATTAAGTTGCAAATGTAATTTACATACCTCACCTCACGTCATGGCATTGTGTTGAGAGAAGGCAATGCTGCAAGCAAAGGTGAATCTTGCACCACGAGCAGATAATGAAGACATTGAAATAACAGTCAGGAGCGTTGCACATGTCACGCACAGCAAAATTGATGTCCAACACATTACGGAACGGAAGAGGCGTTTCGTGTGGCCTTCCACGCATAGCGAAGCATGGGTTGGTACTGTGGTGCACACAACTGGTTGTATATAAATGAATGCAACTTGAAAATGAAGATTCTGTCATTCAGGTTGACGCCATACACCTCATCAGAACGTATCTACTCTTACATGCGTCGTGCAAACAGTTTGTATTGTCGAAAGAAATACACATCAAGTGGCTAGCAGTATTTGGTGGCTTTCGGTGGTATGATTTTTGTGTGCAAATTGACGTCCCTGTCACCGAAGTCTTTGGCTGACAAACTAGTGTCGGTTTGAACAGACCACGAATCCAGTAAGAGAAGGGAAGGTCCTGTTAGCTCTGGTTCCAATACCTTACGCATCCAGGACAGAACGACAGCTGTGGACATCTTACCACTGGTGCTGCAGTCACATTCTATATTTGGAGGTTGGTTACGTCGTACTGTTTCGGAAACACGTTTGCCAAACTTACCACCCGCTTCTTGAAAGCAGATATACAGTTTCTTTGCAAGGCGTCCTGACATGGACGTAAGCACCTGAATGGTATAGGAGTGGGTAGTCGATGCAACGGACTGCACAACAGCTTCATTTGTTTTCTCCCCAGTCAGTGATAGCGTCCTGTTTGACGTGAGTTCGTATTAAAATCGAGTTTGGTCTGTATTGAACCCCATGTCGGCATCGATTGCATTGGCAGTAATGTAGTCCGTAACATCTCGTACAAACTTCAATGCGCTGTTCCTTACGGCCATGTCAAGGGTAACATCCCGCTTGGCAACGAAACTCGTGATCCTGCGCGATGAGATTTTATAGCGGCGTTTGAATTTGTGCTGAAAATATGTGCTGGCTTTAAAATTGGGGATACCCACTGCGTTAGCTGCTTCCTTCGCCCACGTCTTTAAATGCCAGTAGTGAATTGAGAGTCCCATGTTACGCGCATCTTGGAATTTGGTGTACATATGCTGGCGAATGCGTGCAGTTTTGTGTTCCATCGTACCACCATTCTCAACAGCAGTTACTATTTGCCGCACTTTTTCTGGTGATATCTTGTATTTACGGGCAGTTGCTGCAACGGTTTTCTTTGCGACCTTCACATTGTCATAGACACTCTGCATGGTTTGTCCGGAAAACTGTTCGTGAATGCTTTTCCGTTTCACTTTGGGGGGTGATGGTTCATAGGAACTCGAACTGCTTGGCACGTTGTGTGCTGGAGTACCCGGTGTATCACTATGTTCAGATAACGTATCCGACGTTTCATCACTATCTAGCCACAATGTCTGTCCTTCAAACATGTCAGCGCTTCCAATGACATGTTGCTCCAAAACGCTATACAACTGCCTTGCAATTCGCCTGTCGATGTACGTTGGAGCCGTATCATTCGCTTGGTATTTCAGCGTCATCTCGTTCACCCGTATCTGTACTACAGCATGAAGGTTACAAGCCATTTTCTTAAAACACACAACACAATATTTGTATGCGTACGAACAGGCTCGTGCGCTGTCTCACACTACTCACGTTTAACAGTCACTGACGTACACAACGCAGAACATCTTCCAGGCATGCGCAGTATCACCCAACCACATCACACATACAATTACATGTTGTTTGACACTTTATGCCTGCATACATTACAGGCGGGCGTCCCACTTTTATAAGCCATGTTCTAGCTGTTGCGGGCGATTGCGAAATGCCGTACTTCACACCTGTTACTTTGGTGTCATGCTTTTCCACCACAGAATGTTCCGTGACGATTGTCGTCGGGAGGTCCGATAGTTTCCCTTGTTAGAGGTAAATTTCGGGTGTCATGACTGATATCTAAGCAACGACGTGCAACAGTCATCGAGCTCTACCACCAGTATAACAGCGGTGAAGTTCGACCTATTTCCACATCCACCATGTGCTGTACCTTGCTTCTCTTGGGATTCCACAGCCGGATACCCGTGAGGGTACCACGGATGACACCCAGTCATTTCAAACAACGTCGGCAATGGACCCTCGATGGATGGAAGCATGTCTTCTGGAGTGATGAGTCCCGTTTTTTGGTGCACCATGCTGATGGCCGGGTTTGCATATGGCGTAAGCAGCTTGAAGCTTTGTCCCCTGGTTGCACAGTTGGGGTTCAACAGGCCGGTGGAGGTGGTGGTCTGGGGAGCTTTTTCTGTCAAGCCCTATGTCCGTTGGTTATCATCCCATAGATACTGAATGGTGGACGCTGCAAGGACCTGTTAGCCAGCCATCTCCATCCATATCTGCAGAATGTTTACCTGGACCACAGCGCCATCTATCAACAGGGCAACGCACCTTGTAACCGGGCTCGTATAACTACTGAGTTGTTGGAGAAGAAAGGCAACAAATTCGCCACATTGCCTTGGCTCCCAAACTCCCCTGATTGTAACCCAATTGAACATTTGTGCGATGCACTAGAACAAAATGCGAGAACTTCTGATCCTCTTCCACAGAATGAGCGTAAACTGACGGAGCTGTTGCAGCGGGCATGGGTCAAGTTACGCATCAACATTGTTCGACACCTTGTAGAATCTGTTCCTAGGCCTCTTCGAGCCGTGACTCTACAGAAAGGGAAAGGTCGACCACCGTGTTATTAGGTAGGTGTTCTTGATTCAAAGATATATACACTCTTTGCAAAAAAAAAAAAAAAGAAACGAAGCATCCGAGAAAGCCGTTGGGTTCTGATGAAACTCCGCATGCAAGTTCCTCAGGATCGAGTACGCAAATGATTATAATGACCAAAGATAAATAGTGGCCCGCTAAAGTGCATGGGATCCTCACATATAGGAGGGTATATCGAAAGCAAAACTCACACACTGGGACAATTGTGTCAACGGATTGAGGTTACATTAACCTCCACGAATTAGAGGTTGCCTCGACGTTGGATCCGTGTAGAGCACGAGCAGTTGAGCGAGTTTGATAGAGGACGTATTATTTGGCTGAGAGAGGCCGGTTGGTCTAGTTGCTGTATCGTCAGGCATTTGAGGCTGAGCGACGCGACAATCAGACCATGTTGACTCCAATAGGTCGAGAGGGCACAATCCAGCGGTACGCGGGCAGTGGACGGCCGAGGGCAACGACAGAACGTGTGGTTCCAGCGATTCTGAGAGCCGCACGAGGATAACCGAATTCGTCATTCTTGATCATCCTTGCCTATGTTGCGTCGTATACAGGTACGGAAGTGGCCAATGGCCATCCTGACAGTTGCCAGATGACTTGCGGCTCAAAGACTACAGTCGAAGAAGCCACTCCGCAGCGTACCACACACCAGCGCCGGCACCGGTTGCAGTGGTGTCGGGCAACTATCAACGTGGGATAGTGTCCTGTAGTGTCGTGTTGTCTTCAGTGATAAGTCTCAGTTTGCGCTTGATGCCGATGACCAGCGCATATGTGTCTGAAGACGAGCCGGCCAGCGCACGGATCCTGGCTTTACCGTGAAACAGCACACAGCTCGTACACCGGGAATGATTGTCTGGAAAGCCATTTCCTACGATAGCCGGACACCCTTAGTAGTCCTCTGTACCACTCTCACTGCTCAACGGTACGTCGCTTACATTCTACAACCTGTTGTGTTGCCATTCCTGTCGCAGCATCACCGAGCAGTGTTTCAACAGGATAATGCCCGGTCACACAGGGCACAGCTGTCCCACGCCTGCCTTCGTAATGTCGACACCCTCCCATGGCCAGCTTGATTGCTCAACCTCTCACCGATCGAACATGTTTGGGACAGGATGAGGTGCCACCTACGCCTATCCCAGTCTCGGCGAACTGGCCCGCAATTTAGACACCATCTGGCATGCTATACATCAGGACAATATCCATAAACTCTATGCGTCTATGCCACGCCGGGTAACCGCTTCTATCCGGGCCAGAGGTGGCGCTGCAACGTACTGACTTGTTCCACTCGTGTAGCTGTTTTATTTGAATAAATAACCCAACTGCTCTGGAATTGCAACCATTTCCTTTCCTATGCATATACATTGGACATGCCAATTTTTATCTCGATTGAATGATTGCTACTGGGTGCTTCGTTTTTTGCCTTTTTACGGTTTTCAACCGTAGGTTGAAGAAGCGTATATACTCTAGCTTTGTCCGTCTGTCTGTCCGCACGATAACTCGCGTAAAAATGGTTCGATTTCGATGAAATTTTAGTACGTGGTAGGGGACAACTGGGAACGAACCCTATTGCAAATGGGCAAAATAGGGTCAAAGGTCAGGACATCGGAGCGGGATCCATTCCATCGCCCTTATGCGTCATAACTTACGTAGAAATTGATGGTGTAAGTTAAAAACTAAGAAATTATTTGCAACGGTAACTATATTCATAATCGACTGACTCCTGATTTAAGTTTTTCGTTATTTATTCTTGATTAAACACAGAACTAAACACGCTATCGAAAGTTGACGGATATTTAATAAACATGGAATGAATGAGTTATTATTAACAATAATTACACCATGCTTTAAGGTTATTTCGTCTGTTTTGAACAGTCTTACCATGATTAATATTCCTTTTAGGAGTTCATCGCACAGCTTATTCCGGCTATAGTCCTTTTAGGTCGTCATAATTCGTGTACTCTTTTAGAGAACTTTTGTAAGAACAACAACATGGCGTGTTCACACACAGCGAAGGGATGCTATCATCTCTTCTCGCTTTCAATTGTCCAGGGTCGTGATGCCATAATTCTTTGCAGCGCACAGCTGATTGTTCTGTTCTGCATCCTCGCAACTGAAACTCGCAAAAGCAAACAAACTTGCAGCAGGTGTTCGATGAAAAAATAAAAATAAACGAGCAAAGGACGCTAACATCCAACAAAAATGCCTCGATTGCGGCAAAACTTTATCATGTTGTTCCGGGGGTATACTGAACAGGTTCTATTGAATATCATCGAAATGGGGTCAAAGGTCAGGGCACAGGAGTGATATTCATTCCACAGCCATTATCCTCATAACTTGAGTAATGATTTCTGGCATGTTGAAAGTGTATCATAATCAATGCATTGCAGGATTTTACTAACTTGTTTTAAAGAGTGTATTAGGTCATTAGTCATAATGTTTTAGCTCTTCGATGTATGTTGCTGTGAGCTATTTATGTGACGAGGAACATCAAACTGACATCTCAGTATATATTTATTTGGACTTCTCGTTGGCCAATCTTTACTTTGAACAAACAACCTTTCAGACTTTTTAGCACCTTTTCAATCATATATGTAATACCTCTTCACACAACAAAATTAGTTCATGCTGTTTTCGCGCATATTTTATCCTGTTTGGTTTAAAATGTTGACGTCTATACTGCTGTTTTTTAAACTTGACGAAACACTCAAAGCAGTACATTTCCACAGTTTGATGTTTTAATTTTTATAAATACACTTGTTTTGGTGTCAGTCTGGTGTTTCCAATGTAGATTTGCTATGATTTCACATTCACGTTATAATCATGAATTACGCCATAAAATAATTTTAATAAACAGAAGTTTTCTTTATCATTTTTCCATAGGATCACCAAATAATAACACCAAGCCATCTGCGGACTGGTACGGCAATGCTGCTTTTACGACTCTGAACATCCCTGTTTATGCCACCGTAAAAGGGGTGAGTATGACAGCCAATTATACTAGTCAAATAAGAGTATTCTTGTGGTCTGGAAACGCTGACTGCTTTGTTGTAGTGTTAATGGAAGTACTCAATCAAAAAGAACGAAAATATTCTGTTATTACTCATTTAATTGTACATCTTCTTCAGATACCATGTCCAAACAAGGTCGTAAGCTATTCATCACGTGTAGAGTTTTGTAAATCGCAGGGCATGCTAAAAACACAATAGGAAAAAAACCTCGCAAGGGCGCTTATGCACACATTTTCTTTAAGTGAATAAGAAAATAAATAATGTAATATTAAGAAAAACAACGTTATTTCACAAGTGTAACCAAAGTTTAGTAAGTTCCAGGACTGACCGCATAACTGACGTAACAGTAGTGGGATAAAGATATCACGTGTATGCCAGAAGACAACGGTCCTTGGCCAATCAGCGAACAGCTGGAAACCGGTTTATACCAGTACCTACAGGCAGCAGACGGGCATTAAGGGAGTCATAGCCAGCGTTCTCGATTTTAGCCATGGAAAAGCAGAGAGTAAACATCTATTTTTGTTGGACATTTGGTAAATCAGATACTGAAAATTACAGAATGTTAAAATAAGTATATGGAGACAGAAATTATCCCACAGAAGAGTTAGCCAAGGACTGCTGTCTTCTGGCATAAACTTGATATGTTATTCCACATTAGTTGCTCAGTCAGTCCTGGAGCTTATTGGACGTAGGTTATACACTGAGTGGCCACTTTATTATGACCACCTGACAGTTTTAAGCAAATAAGCTATGGCTGCATGTTGTTGCCGCCAGAGGGCGAGGCTAGTATAAAAATGGAAAGCTTAGTGCTTGCGACAGTAGTAGAAGGGATTTTTGGGTGACGAGATGGGTAAAAACTGCGATTTGACGGACTTTCAACGTGGGATGGTTGTAGGAGCTCGGAGCCATGGAGCGAGTATCACCGAAACCGCCGCATTCGTGAAATGTTCCAGAACAGCTGTTGTTAAAGTGTTTAAAGACTGGACTGTCAGCCAAAAAACTGGATCTCTACGTGCAACATGTGGTCGTCATCGACTAGTGAATGCTCGGGCGGAACGGATAATGTCCAGACTGCTAACAGACAACAGAAGGGCAACAGTGCAGCAAATTACAGACCATCTTAATCAAGGATCTCCTCAAATGATCTCTGCACGCACTGTTTGCCGTACACTGCATCGGATGGGATATGGTAGCCGAAGGCCTGTTCGAACACCTTCGCTGTCTGCAGTTAACAAGAGAAAGGGTCTCCAGTTCGCATAGGAGCACAAGGATTGGGCAGTCGATAATTGGAAAGAAATTATGTGGTCCGATGAATCACGTTTTCACTTGCACCATACCGATGGGCGAGTGAGAATTTGGCGGAAACAGCACGAAAGCATGGACCCCAAATGCATTGCTACAACCCTTCAAGCTTGTGGAGGCAACGTTATGGTTTGGGGAATGTTTTCCTGGCATGCTTTGGGCCCTTTAATTCGTGTTGATCAATGTCTGACTGGCACATCATATCTAAACATCGTTGCGGACCAAGTGCATCCTATCATATCTAAACATCGTTGCGGACCAAGTGCATCCTATCATATCTAAACATCGTTGAGGACCAAGTGCATCCTATCATATCTAAACATCGTTGCGGACCAAGTGCATCCTGTCATGTGGATGGTTTATCTCAATGGCGATGGCTTCTTTCAACAAGATAATGCGTCCTGCCATAGCGCTCGTATCGTACAGGATTGGTTTCAGGAACATGCCGGTGAGTTTACTTTAGTTAGGTGGCCCCCACAATCTCCAGATCTCAACCCCATTGGATATTTGTGGGATGAAGTTGAACGAGCCATCAGACAGCTGGATCCACAACCCTGCAATCTCACACTGCTCGAAAGTGATATTCATCAAGCATGGTCTCAGATTCCACAAACCGCCGCCCCGGTGGCGCAGTGGTCTAAGCGATGGCCTCTGATCATTCGTCCGAAAAGGGTCCGGGTTCGAATCCCGGTGAGGCATGGATGTTGTGTTTGTCTTACGGCACTGGCTCTCTCCCTTCCCTGGAGCCAGTGACCCTAAATTAGGGATGGGCGACTGCTTATAGCCCATTGAGTTGCTCACAGTGGTCGTTAAACCTCCAATCAAAAAAAAAAAAAGATTCCACAAACCACCTATCAACATCTCGTGGAGTCCATGCCACGAAGAATCGACGCAGTATTAAAGGCAAAAGGTGGCCCAACGAAGTACTGAGGGGTGGTCATAATAAAGTGACCACTCAGTGTACATTAGGCGGACAAATAAGTTTTCAAACGTTTTTTGTGTGACTTATACCGCTAATTTACATATCCGACATCCCCCGCGTTGTTGTCATGTGCCGTAACTGGTCCAGAGTATAAAATGTGACACAGAAGTTTGCCCAACAGTCAAACGCACTTGCACATCGGTAGGTGAAAGATGGCAAGCGATACTGCATTTATTCGACACTGCATTCGTTATGAATTTCATCAGGGAAAAGGTGCGACATCGATCTTTTCTGTTCTGGGAGAGGATATTGTATCGAAAAGCACGTGTGAGTTTTGGTTTAGACGGTTTAATGATTTTGATGTTAGCGCTCGAGAACGTAGCGGTGCTCCGCAGAAGGTTGCACATGAGGAACGGCAAGCATTGCTGGATTCGTCTCAAACGCAAAAGGAACTAGCTCAAAAACTGGGGTAGCTCAACAAACCATTTCCAATCGTTTACGCACAATGGGAAAGATTCAGAAGTCAGGAAAATGGGTGCCACATGACCTGAGCCAAAGGAACAAGGATGAGCGTGTCATAAAGTGTTTGAATCTGTTGAATAAACAACACTGAAAGTCTTTTCTGTGTAAAATCGTTACGATTGATGAAAAGTGGATATGGTACGAGAATCCCAAACGCAAAAAACAGTTGACCCCGGTGAAGCAACGACTTCCACACCGAAACGCAATATTCACTCCTAGAAAGTTCTGCTGTGCATTTGGTGGGACATGAAGGATGTGCTCTATTATGAACTATTGGAACAGGGCCAAACTGTTAATCCTGATCGCTACAGGCAACAATTGCTGCAATCGATCCAGAAAATGTTTCGGAAACGTCCATTCACAGGCAAAGGATTGCTTCCCGTGAAATTACTGCATGACAACGCTAGGCCGCATGTCGCGAAATCGGTCAAGGAAACATTACTGTGGCTTGGCTGGGAAGTTTTGGAGCACCCGGCGTATAGTCCTGACATAGCTCCTTCAGACTATCATTTGTTCCGATCGATGCAACATGGTTTGTCTGCTGTACAGTTCCGGACATGTGACGAAGTGCAAATATGGGTTTACGACTTCATTGCGTCACACGACGAAGTATTCTTCATGGCTGGAATCCGACAGCTGCCAGAGCTATGGCGGAAGGTGATAGATAATGACGGCGCATATTTTGATTCGTAAAGGTATTGTTGTTTTCTCTCAAATTATATGTTGCGGTGTCTTAAAACGCTTTAAAACTTATTTGTACACCTAATAATCATCATCAACCATTATCAATCCACTGCTGGACAAAGGTCTCTCCAAGTTTCTTCCACAACGGTCTCTCTTGTGCCAGTCTCCTCCATGTTACTCCCGCATACTTTCGAATTCCATCCACCCATCTCACATGCGGTCTTCTACTGGGTCTTTTCCTGTTACTTGGAATCCAGTCTAAAACTTCAGCTGTCCATCGATGGTCTGTCCTTCTGGCAATATGCCCAGCCCATTGCCATTTCGGGGATTTTACTCTGATCATGATGTCTTCCACACCTGTCATTTTTCTGATCCACGAGTTTCTCTTATCTCTCCTGGTTACACCAAGCATGCACCTCTCCATTCTCCTTTGAGTTGTCTGCAGATTTTGGTATGTCTGTTATAGTTAAGGTGCACGTCTCTGCACCACACGTAAGCACTGGAAAGATGCATTGATCAAACACTTTCCTTTTAAGACATAATTGCATATTACTCTTGAAAATTATACTGTTTCTCCCAAAACCTCTCCAGGCAAGTTTTATACGCCGAATAATTTCTTCATCATTGTGACCTTCACTTGATATCTGCTGTGCAAGATAAATGTAGGTATTGGTTGTCTCCAGCTTGTCCCCATCAATCGATAAATCTTCATTTTTTGTAAAAGCATTGTGCATCACTTTTGTCTTCCGAAAGTTCATTTTTCATCCCACTTCTTTACTCTAGCCAGCAAGTTCCTGGATCATGCTCTGCAGCTCTGATGGGGTAGTTGCAAAAATGACTATGTCATCAGCAAAACGAAGGTGAGTTAGATAATCTCCATTAATCTTTATCCCTTTGCTTTCCCAGGTCAGTGATTGAAATACATTTTCCAATGCGGCATTAAAGAGTTTGGGAGATATAGTGTCACCTTGTCTCACTCCCTTTCCAATTTTTATGGGTGATGTATTCTCAAATAGCCGAATCTTTGCACTTGCATTTTCATAGATGCTATTAATAATATTAATGTATGCATGTTCAATACCGCAGGATTTCAAAGTCATTGTAACTGCTGATGGTTTCACTGAATCAAAGGCCTTTTCATAATCGATAAAAGCCATGCATAAATGGAAGTTCATATTCCCTCGCTCTTTCAATTAGTTCTCTCAGTACGTGGATATGATCTATAGTGCTGTAGCCACTCAGGAACCCAGTTTGTTCTCTCGGTTGAGCCATGTCCAGTGTCACCTTCAAGCGGTGTGAGAGAACTTTAGTGAAGATTTTATAAACCACTGATAGGAGGCTGATAGGTCTGTAGTTCCTGAGATCCTCAATGTCACCTTTTTTATGTAGCAGGATCATTATAGCGTTGTTCCAATCTTCAGGAATCTTCCCTTCATTAAGACATCGAGTGAAAACTTGGGTGAGTACTGTTTCAATTTCTCCTCTTGTATGATGTCTACAGTAATTCCATGTTCTCCTGGAGCTTTCCCCCGTTTCATGTTCTTGATTCCATGTGTAACTTCTGCTGGTACCGCCCCGGTGGCGCAGTGGTCTAAGCGATGGCCTCTGATCATTCGTCCGAACGGGGTCCGGGTTCGAATCCCGGTGAGGCATGGATGTTGTGTTTGTCTTACGGCACTGGCTCTCTCCCTTCCCTGGAACCAGTGACCCTAAATTAGGGACGGGTGACTGCTTATAGCCCATTGAGTTGCTCACGGTGGTCGTTAAACCTCCAATCAAAAAAAAAAAAAACTTCTGCTGGGAGGACTCGAAGAAATCTGGTACTGGTACCTTTCGTAATGTCTGGAGTACATGTATCATCCCTTTCATATAGTTTTGAATAGAAATCTTTCACTCTTGTCAAAATTTCACCTCTATTTATTGTTACAGAACCATCTTCTTTTCTCAGAGCCATAATCTGTTTTCTTCCCTTACTCAGATGTCCCTTTGCTCTCTTCAGGCTTTGGTTGTTTTCAATTGCTTTCTTCACTTGTTCACAGTTGAATCTTCAGTGATACGTTTTCGTACCGTCTTGCGTAGCTCTATATAAATATTAATATACGTATATATGGTGAATAAATTTGAAAGACGTGGAGATAATGCAAATAGACAATGACATCGCTCAGTCCACGTTATTATATAAACAACGCACAGCAGCTGAAAAATTGTTCATCCGACACCGCTGGGATCGAACCCCAGAACTCTCGATAACTGGCCGAGTGCGTTCGCTTTACGCCACAGTGTCAACAATTCACAGCGCTATGCGTGGTTTATCAATCAGCATCTGACTACACAAACCCATATTAAAGGGCTTAGCAACTGATGTGTCGCCAGCTGGTGGCATTCAACTGTGCAAGCTACTAATTACAGCTGATAAATCCAAAGGGCGATAGAAATGTTGAATAAATTTGAAAGACGTGGAGATAATGCAAATAGATTGTGACATAGCTCAGTCCACGTTATTATATAAGCAACGCACAGCAACTGAAAAATTGTTTACACGACGCCACTGGGATCGAACCCCAGAACTCTCGATAACTATCCGAGTGCGCACCGCTTGTAATCCCATGGAGCAACGCAATTCGACATTGTGATACGAGTTGCTGTTATATTATGTTTTTGGATAAAAAACTCGACAAAAAATTTTCCTAAGGCTTCGCGTGGTGTCTAAAATTAATTCGCTTACATAATGTTTTCGTAAAGTGGAGAAGGTTCGTTGCTTCGTTGAGTGAACGAAACATAATATTCGCTTCCGCAGGTGTGTTGTTTAACCAGCGGTCACCCAAAGTGAGTAACGCTACTGCGATACAAAGCTCTCCAGATGGCGCTACAGGTCACGTTTTGATTTCCTTGTGATTTCAACGCAGAGGCTAAACTTCCCAGGGTGTGCGCGCCTCAAAAAGTTTACTGATCATACGTTCGCATTTGGAAGCGCGTCGAGTCATAAATACAATTCAACGTTCCGCCACGAGTTGCAGTTTTACTGTCTTTTTGTCGCAGTTCGAATCGATGTGTTTATGAACACAGATTCAAAAACAGTTTTTGAAGTTT
The DNA here is from genome assembly GCA_039090855.1 of Macrothele yani. Lineage (NCBI taxonomy): Eukaryota > Metazoa > Arthropoda > Arachnida > Araneae > Macrothelidae > Macrothele > Macrothele yani. The sequence continues at coordinate 50,463,377 of CM077023.1, read as the reverse complement.
TGTTATTCATATGGGATGAAATAACAAAAATTCCTTCATTTTTTTTTTATTCAACGACCGCCAAATAAAAAAAATGCTTTCGTATGTTCAAAATTAATGCGTGCATTTTTCAACTCGGGTTACATAATAAAATTTGTGCGTGTTTTTTTTCCGTAACAGAGCACACCCAACCTAAATGCGCACTCGACGCCACTGGTTCTTACCATTTGGGCGATAGAATGATCCAACTGTCTTGCGCTGACAATGCGTGCACGATCAAATAACTGAGATCACTACGTTTACACATGTTCGTCGATTGCGATACACTGTTGGGAAGATATATCATAGGTCATATGCAGAGGATTTTAGGAAGGGAGTGTCTGACCACAGATCTTAAACAACCCTTAGAATTAGGAAGCTAGGAGATTTGGGCTAGAGTGCCCGATATGAAAGTGACACGGAAGCGAGGTAGAAGACGCCCTTATTTACTACCGGAGGGCCAGTACCCGGGGTCCGACGGCTTTACGTGCCCATCCGACGCACAGTGTATATTTAGTGGTTTGAGCGTTCGTACCTTCCGGGATCGAGCTTGAGGCTACCTCCGTGGCAGTCACGCATGTTGACCATTAGGCCACCCGCGGTTCCACTGTTGGGAAGCCCTGCTGTCCACCTATTTATAGCTGGCGTTCGTTCAGGTGAGGTAAATTTAAATCAATAAGTGTACAATTGTAAATTTGTCATTGAGCTAATTAGGTGAGAGAGAAGAGAGTACGTTTCAAAAGAACAGAACTTGTCCACCTTGTGGAATTAAAAAAAAAGAATCCAGTATTTTTTTTGTGTAAATTATGTGAATCGTAGTATAATTTTGGAGGCATAAAGTCAATGCCTGGCGTTCAAACCAACTGTGTTGAAATATGTCAAGTTGTGCTGTTCATAAGGCCAGTGGCCAAATAAAAAAAAAAATTGAGATTCTGTTTTTATACTGCTGTGTAAGCAAACAAAAAAAAAAAAAAGGAAATGCCACAGCTGATTGTCCACTAAATTACCTTGTGAAGTTTTTAAAGAAAAAAAATAAATATAGGCAGTAGCCTTTCAAAAAAATCCAAAATTAGTGTAGTGTGAAAAATTTTGTGTGCTGTTGTCTTCCATGACTTGGTCCCATGTATTCACCTTAGCTTGACTAAGGTTATAGATCCGAATCCTGGTATTATAAGGTACTTCATAACGGCAATTTTTGTCCTGTCCTTTTAAATTGACTTTCACAGCCTCCACAAGTTGTTATTGAACGAGTACATTTTATCCTATGACTTATAGTGACACATTTTCATACACATGCAACAATATTCACTTATTTTTGCACTTTCAGATGACTCAACTCTGCGTGAACACAAACAACGCAAACTTTTCAATAACTGCTTTTGGAATGTAAATTTTTAGATGCATTTTTGTTTAGGATGTTCATGGCCTTCAGATACTTAGAAAATATTTTTGTTTCGAAATGCATCTACCTATCTCCCAAAGTTAAATTGTAGTCTAAATTCAAAATTTCCCTTCAGGTTTACTTTTGGCTATCAATGATAATAACTTTATATAACGTGGCCGAGATTTCCGCCACAACATAACCAGCCAAATGCAATTTTTTGCGTCTTTAATGACTTTTTCAGAAAGTCCTATAAAAAGTACGTCAACGGGAACTACTTTCGCAGATAAAAAAAAATTATCTGATTTTTTTTTTATTGGAGTTTTAAAGAACACCGTGAGCAACTCAATGGGCTATAAGCAGTCGCCCGTCCCTAATTTAGGGCCACTGGTTCCAGGGAAGGGAGAGAACCAGTGCCGTAAAGCCAACACAACATCCATACCTCACGGGATTCGAACCCGGATCCCTTTCGGGGGAATGATCAGAAGCCATCGCTTAGACCACTGCGCCACCGTTATCCGAATTTTTGCACTTTTTCCATGAACCGGTCCCTAGAATTCTGTTGTCTTGTGTATTGGAAACATTTTTAGCTTCAACGAGATTTTTATGCGTAAATTTAAAGCATTTAGACTAAATCTTTCCGAAAATTTTTATCAATTTTATAGCTCATTAGTTCATTTATACTCTTGAACACTTTCTGGAACTTCCCATTCATTTTGTCTTCCATTGATTCTTTGCAATATAGTGTTTCTTTACTCATTTCACTGTCTTCGCCTCTCTTTCAAGCTCTATAATTTTTTTCTCCCAGCCAGGATCTTTTACCCTTGTTGAAGATTTTTTTCGTTTTTCCACCCAGTACACCTCTGAAAAGTGGCATCTGGTTTTGTTCTTTTCGCCATGTCATTTGCGGCTTTAGTTTAAATGGTCCTCTTTCTAAGTGGCAATTACTTGGGTCTTACGTGGGTGGTAAATTATGTTTAATGCGTCCTTCCGGACAAGGTTTGGCTTGTGTCTGGCGCTCTTTGGCCAAACGTTACCCTTGCGCCATAAAAATAAACCAACCAACCAACCATAATTCCGGACAAGCTAAACTGTCGAGCCGCTTTGCCTTAGCAATGCGGTATCAGGTTGCGTAATTTCCAAACACATCTTCCCGTCTTTGTGACAGCTGCTTAGATTTTTTTCCCCCTGGTCAATAATTTATGAGCTGTTTTCCTCTATTGAACACCAAGATTGCAGCATTTCTCTCCCACTTTTTCTTTTTTTTTTTTTTTGGAACTGAAAGATAGTATTTCCTTCTACACGCTTGTAAACTCCATCGAACCTGTTATTCGCACAGTTTTCTTTTTCATTTGCGCTCTCCAAAGTACAACAGAAATGAATTCTTTTGGGTACTTTTTGTTAAAACGTTTGTTGAAAGATCGTATTAACTTCCTTACGAAAGTGTTAGGAATTTGTATTTTTGAAATTTAGCTGCTAAAATATTTTTGCCCCTGAAACAACACGTTTCTTTGTAGCATGGAATATTTGAGTTTCTCATAATCTATGTTGTATTGACCAAATGCATAGAAAGAAAAATTATCCTTCTATGGGAACAAAAGGTCACTGAATGTCTTTTGCTAAGTAAGTGAAAAAGTTGACAGCAGGTAACGATTATGTTCAATGCTCGGGTGTTTTGTGTTTCAAAACTTCCTTTTTTAATTTAAAGTGACACAGAACATATTTTGTGATATAAGTAACAGAAAAAAGATACGAGGAAATGGTTACAGCAAACCCGCTGTTTTGTTTTGCCGGTTTCGAAGCCTTTTTTTTTTTTACATTCTTATCTTTAATGTTACTTTAAGACTACCATATACACTATATTAACAAAAGTCAACAGACACCTAGCAGAGAAACACAACATAGCATTTATTGACGTAAATTCGTACGGTGTCGGTCCACCTTTGGCCTTAATGCATGCACTGACCCTTCGAGACATGTTTCGACAAGGTTTTGGAACACAGCTGCAAGTATGCGCTTCCATTCAGTAAATAATGCTACCGCTAACTGTTGCTTAGTAGTAGGCCTTGGTTCCAAACTTCTTATGCGGCACTTCTGATTCATCCCATAGGTGCTCTATGGGATTAAGATCAGGGCTCTGTGCTGGCCCGGTCACACACGATACGGAATTACACGCCGTAATAGTCCTTGCTTTATGGCTCGGTGCATTATCCTGCTGGTACCAACAAGGCTCGGTTCCATAGTATTGCCACAGAGTTGGTAGGGTATAATTGTCCAGAATATCGAGGTAGACGTGCTTGTTAACAGGTTTGTCCACGATAACCAATGGGCAGGGCCCATACCACGAAAAACCCCGCCAGCTCCAAACTTGACCGTAGGAACAGTACACTGTGGTAAATAACGTTCCCCCGGCTGCCGCCATACCCACACACGGCCATCAGACTGATGGATCGTGTATTTGGATTCATCAGTCCATAGGACTCGTTTCCATTGATCTACGATCCACGATAAATGTTCTTTACACCATGCTAAACAACGAGTAGCATTCCGAGTGGAGATAAAAGGCTTATGAGCAGCCGCACGACCACGGTAACCCATGGAATGAAGTTATCTGCGAATGGTACGTGCACATACCGAGGTTCCAGCATTTTTACTCACCTGTACACTGAGGTCTTGTGCAGTACTCTGTCTCTTAGCTGCAACGACTCTCTTGAAGCTTCGACGTCCTCTATCACTGATTTTCATTGGTCTGCCGGTACGTTTTGCAGCTTCAGGCACCACATGTGTCTTCCAATTCTTCAGTACATCCAAAACAGTTGACTTGGGTATGTTTAAATGCCTCTCGGTTTCTCGTATGGACAACCCACTAATACAATAACACCCAACAATCTTTCCTTTCTCAAAGTCAGTTTTCTCCCGCCGCGACATTTTCACTTAACCTCACAGTGCGATATGATTGCGGTCAGCTGCAGACTTGTTTTTATACCGTTTGAAGCTGTACCGCGCATCTTAACGCAGAGGATCCGTTCATTTACTTTTGAAGGGGTGTCCGGTGACTTTTGTCAATATAGTGTACTTGAGAAATTAAATTAAATTGTTTTATTTCACTTCCATTTTTCATCAGCAGTTCTCTGCCGCCTAGTAGCTGAGTGGCCAGGTGTGTGTTCATCTGGCTTCCCCCAAAGTGGTTAATTTCTTTGTTAAAATGCGACTTACATTAGAAAAAATGATTTAATTTAATAAAAATACATAAATGCGTGCAAGCTTTCAACTTACAATAGAAAATAATGCTCTAATTTTTTCTTCTGTTTTTCGTTAACTTTTATTTTGTCCTGACGGATTTGTAACACTTTCATTTTCGGTCGCCCCCCTCCCCTGAATTTTTTTTTATATACGCCCCTGAGCCCGATTTTCTTTTTTCTTCTTTTGGGGTTTAACGACCACCATGAGCAACTCTTTGGACTACAAGCAGTAGTCCCCGTCCCTAATTTAGGGCCATTGGTTCCAGAAAAGAGATAGAGATAATACGGGCCTGTGTGCTGGTCTGGGAATTCTTTTCCTGGCACGCATTATGCCCCCTGATCGAAGGACATTTGAACGCCACGGCTTATCGGAACATCGTTGCCGACCGAATTGATTCCTTTATGTCTACGGTTTATCTTTAAACAGATGGATGCGTCCAACAAGAAAACGCACACGCTCACAGGTCTTGTGTCGTCACCGAATGTTTCCAAGAACATGCTGAAGAGTTTTCCTTGTTTCCGTGATCTGCAGAGACCTTGGGTTTAAACCCAATCGAGCATACCTTTGATGAGATAGAGTGGGCTGTTCGTTGCAAAACTATGCCGCTGTTCGCTTTGCAGCAACTGCCCGACTAGTTCATTTCCGCATCGTTCAACATTCCTCCAGGACGCTACCTGCATCTGGTATGTTCCATACCCCAACGAATTTGGATATTCTGCAGACCGAAGCCTGCACAACACGCTACTAGGTAGATGTATTGGCACCTCATTGGGCTGCTACTAGGTAGATGTATTGGCACCTCATTGTGCTTATAGCATGAGACAGAGACGTGTTCAACCAAGGATTTCCACTATATACAATGTATTAGGGGTATGCAAAAGTTTCCACCCCCCCTCCCGCTAGCAGGAGCTGTAGGGGTCTAACCGGTCGGCGACCCGTGCTGTCAGTTCGTACATGAAGTAAAGCATGGCGGTCGATAAAGTTTACTCGCGGCACTGTTTGTTATTCATGTTTGATCTCAAACCAGCGGGCCTAAATGAAAGACGGCCGACTCTTTATAACTCATCGAGTTAGGATGGTCGTTAAACCCCAAACCAAACGCCCACGAACACAGTGCGTATGTTTTCCTTCTGCTTGTGAATATCCGTGATTGCTGTCTGAGTCCCAGGGATACTACGCTTTGTTCTTTCAAACATGCTACATGATACTAGTGGTAACAGACATCAGTGTTTCTTGTCATTTCTTTACAATACCTGGAAGTAGATGGCACTCTAGGCTAAACAGTTATACCCAGAAGAAATCTGGAAGATAGTTTTATGTTGTGAGAACGAGAAAAGTGAGTTAGTTTTATGTTGTGGGAATGAGATTTCGACTTGTTTTCATCTGAGAAAATGCTAATATTCTTTATGATATCGTACACAAACTTACTGTACAGTATTATTCACTATGGACATATGTAACATGCGTTAAGTAACCTCACGGTGAATTTCTTGGCAGATCAGATTAGATCATATGTAGAACATTTTAGGAAGGGAGTGTCTGACCGCAGGTCTTAAACAACCCTTAGAAACAGGAAGCTAGGAGATTTGGGCTAGAGTGTCCGATAGAAAAGAGACAAGGAAGCGAGGTAGAAAGGGGGAGGAAGACGCCACTATTTATTACCAGAGGGCCAGTACCCGGGGTCTAACCGCTTAACGTGCCCATAATTTCTTAGCATGCAGAACTTTCCTATCATGTGAATCTCCTCATAGGCCACGCCTACTCTCAATGTCCTAAGCAGCTTTGAACCAATCGCGTAGCGGAAATGGCGTTCATTGTAATTCCGTATATACACTTGTGAAATATATTCCTCCTGATGGAGCAGTGGTCTAAACGCTGGCTTCTGAACCCTCGTCCGTGATAGATCTGGGATCGAATCCGTGGGGTATGAATATTGTGTTTGTTCTACATCACTGGCTCGTTTCCGTCCCTCAAACCAGTGGCCCTAAATGAGAGACGGTCGACTGTTTATAACTCATCAAGTTAGGATGGTCGTTAAACACCAAACCAAACCGCCACCAACACAGCGCGTATGTTTTCCTTCTGTTTGTGAATATCCGTGATTGCTGTCTGGGCCTAAAGCATAAATTCCTTCTCTTTGATCTTTCAAACATGCTCCATGCAACTGGTGGCGACAGACATCAATGTTTCTTCCCATTTCTTTAGAATACCTGAAAGTAGATGACAATCTAGACTAAACTGATAGACCCAGAAAGCATCTTGAAGTGAATTTTATGTTGTGGGAATGAGTAAAGTTTAGGCATGCCCTGATTTTAAACAGTTTCCTGTGTCTAGTAAAACTAAACGTAGAAAATATAATACAGCTTGATTGTAAGGGTTTTTCATCTTGAACTCCTTTTTCAAAAAAAAAAGCCACACAGGAAATGGACATGGAGACATCCAAATGGGACAACAAGTGAAATTGATTTTATTATGTGTAACAAAACATTCGTCATAGAAGGCTGTAGTGTGCTAAACAAGTTCAACACAGGTAGTGACCATAGATTGGTGAGATGTAAGATACATCTCAACCCGAAACTTGAACGTGGCAAGCTCATAAGACAAACAAAATGTATTGACATAACCAACCTTAAAAAGCACCATAATACCTTCAAGTTGGAAATGAAGAACAGATTCTCCGCTTTAGAAGGCCTAACATCGGAAGAAGTGGATATTACTGAAGTTAACAGAAAAGTAACCAAAGCTCTTATGGAAACAGCAACAAAATTAGCTGGGTCTTAGAACAAGTTGCATGTAAACAAATTATCAGGAAAAACCAAAATGTTGATGCAAAAAAGAAGGGAGATGAGGACAACTAAAGAAGATGTGACTTCCAAAGTGGAATATATAGAGCTATGCAAGACAGTACGAAAAAGTATCACTGAAGACGTAAGGAAATTCAACTGTGAACTAGTGAGGAAAGCAATTGAAAACAACCGAAGCCTAAAGATAGCAAAGGGACATCTCAGTGAGGGAAGAAAACAGATTATGGCACTGAGAAAAGAAGATGGTTCTGTAACAAGAAATAGAGGTGAAATTTTGACAAGAGTGAAAGATTTCTACTCCAAATTGTATGAAAGGGATGATACATGTACTCCAGACATCATGAAAGGTACCAGTACCAGAGTTCTTCCAGTCCTCTCAGCAGAGGTTGCACGTGCAATCAAGAACATGAAGCGGGGAAAAGCTCCAGGAGAAGATGGAATTACTGTAGACATCATACAAGAAGCAAATGGAGAAATCGAAACAGTACTTGCCCAAATTTTCACTCGATGCCTTAATGAAGGGAAGATTCCTGAGGATTGGAACAACGCTACAATGATCCTGCTACATAAAAAAGGTGACATTGAGGATATCAGGAACTACAGACCTATCAGCCTCCTATCAGTGGTTTATAAAATCTTCACTAAAGTTCTTTCACACCGCTTGAAGGTAACACTGGACATGGCTCAACCGAGAGAACAAGCTGGATTCAGGAGTGGCTACAGCACAATAGATCATATCCATGTACTGAGAGAACTAATTGAAAGAGCGAGGGAATATGAACTTCCATTATGCATGGCTTTTATCGATTATGAAAAAGCCTTTGATTCGGGGAAACCATCAGCAGTTACAATGGCTCTGAAATCCTGCGGTATTGAAGATGCATACATTAATATTATTAATAACATCTATGAAAATGCAAGTGCAAAGATTCGGCTGTTTGAGAATACAGCACACATAAAAGTAGGAAAGGGAGTGAGACAAGGTGACACCATATCTCCGAAGCTCTTTAATGCCACATTGGAGGGTGTCTTTCAGTCGCTGAGCTGGGAAAACAAGGGCATAAAGATTAATGGAGATTATCTAACTCACCTTCGTTTTGCAGATGACGTAGTCATTTTTGCAACTACCCCATCAGCGCTACAGAGTATGATCCAGGAACTTGCTGGCAACAGTAAAGAAGTGGGATTAAAAATGAACTTTCGGAAGACAAAAGTGATGTTCAATGCTTTTTCAAGAAATGAAGATTTATCGATTGATGGAGAAAAGCTGGAGATAACAGACACGTACGTTTATCTTGGACAGCAGATATCAAGTGAGGGTCACATTGATGAAGAAATTAATCGGCGTACAAAACTTGCCTGGAGAGCTTTTGGAAGAAACAGCATAATTTTCAAGAGCAATATGCTATTATGTCTTAAAAGAAAAGTGTTTGATCAATGCATCCTTCCAGTGCTTACGTATGGTGCAGAGACGTGGACCTTAACTAAAAGAGACATACAAAGGCTGCAGACAACTCAAGGCAGCATGGAGAGGTGCATGCTTGGTATACCAGGAGAGATAAGAAGAGGAACTCGTGGATCCGAAAAATGACAAAAGTGGAAGACATCATGATCAGAGTTAAATCCCTGAAATGGCAATGGGCTGGACATACTGCCAGAAGGACAGACCATCGATGGACAGCCGAAATTTTAGATTGGATTCCAAGGGACAGGAAAAGACCCAGAAGAAGACCACATGGGAGATGGGTGGATGAAATTCGAAAGTATGCAGGAGTGACATGGAGAAGACTTGCACAAGACAGACCGTTGTGGAGGAAACTTGGGGAGACCTTCGTCCAGCAGTGGATTGATAATGGTTGACAATGATGATGATGATGATGATGAATGTAAAGATAAACAGATACTAAAAGGGAGATGTTTGACTGCGCAGAGCCAGATACAATTCCATGCTGAACACCTCCCATGAATCGTCTCTCTTCTATAAAAGTATTGCATGTACACCCCTAATGTCTTTAACACGAAAACAAGCGAAGTTGTCTATCCCAGTAGACATTCAATCGAACGTCAGCGCAACTCTCAAATACCATTTTCTGCTACGTAAGTTTAAGTTGCTCTGTGATGATTTGTGTCGGATTTAAAAACTGTTCTACTTTTTTAGCACTTTTACTAGGATACTATTAACGTGCTGCGTTGAGTAGGGCAGTCAGCAACATTATTTCTTTTACTCATAAATAATCGCTTTTTTATTGGAAAATTTAATTACATAAAAAAATTTCCCATTTTTTTGGTATGAAAGATTCGATTTCTGAGCAATTATATTACGACAGCAGTTGCAAGGCAGAAGGAATTATTATTTTTTTTACTTGTCCTAAACTAGACCCACATGGCAAACTGTAGCGTCTCATTATTCCAAATACACACAAGCCTCTCACCAGTGGTCTCTTATTACCCGCACAACTCACGGCGGTCAAGATAAATTTTGCATTGCTGTTGTGTGTTCTTAAGTTAGAATATCTCTGCAACTTAGAAATCTAAATTAGTGAATTTTGTTTTTGCACTTGCATCATGCGATGCTGTGTACCATTCTGTGTTTCATTCTCATGGGTTAGGTACTCCTGTTATTCTGCTAGTTATATATTTCGTATCTTCCACTGAGATCTAAGGTAAATGTGTAGTTCAGTGTCCTAAATTATTTCTCCGCAAATGTTGAAGGATTTCGAAAAAGTGAGACGTACAGATTTTAAAGTATGTTATTTTTCATGTCAAATGATGAAAACATTTCATGCGTAATATGCATTTTAGAGATTTTTAACGTAAAAGTGACCTCCAAGTACGACGACGTGAACACCGCTACGGTAGGCCTAACAGAACGCCCGGTAACACGTCAAGCTTGGCTCCGGTGAACCGATGGTCTCGTTCCGGCGGCTATTTGATGGCGGAAGAGTACAAGAGGACCGGAGAACTTTCTTACCAGGAAAGCGTTGCAATTTGTAGTGCTACCTTACAGAAAATAGTTCTTCATTTGTGTCGCAGTTTTTTCAAAACACATATGACAATTGGTTCGTTCTCACGCATAAGATTCTCTGATAAGAAATAGAAAGTATGCAGATGTCTTTCTTTCTTGTAGAAAAGCGTTAAAGTAGATGTCGCGTTCTCTCCAACAGAAGTTACATGGCATCGGAAAATTAAAGTTTTGCTCCTCCTATTGATGGCGTAGTTCGCAATCCATTCAAACTGGATTGCTAAAAAAAAAAAATCTCGAAGGAGAAGTGCGTTTATACAATGCGCATCAAATAATCATACACGAAAAACTAAGAAATTGTCAGATTGTGATGTGAAAGACTGGGACAGAAATGATTAGGTATTTTCTGTAGTGCACCGCTACAAAATGGAACGCTGTCCTGGCAAGAGCGTTCCTCGTTCCTCTTGTTCTCTTCCGCCAGCAAAATGGCCGCCGGAACCAGAGCGTCGTTTCACTGGAGCCAAGCTTGACGCGGGCGGCGTTACGTTAGTCCTTCCGCAGCAGTGTTCACGTCGTCGTACTTGGAGTTCACTTTTACTGTAAAGATCTTTAAAATGCATTTTTCATATGAAATTATTGCACCATTTGCCATCAAATTGCATATTTTTAAGATTTGTACGGCTAACTTTTTCGAAATCCTTCAACATTTCCTGCGAAATCTAAATACACTGCATTTATGTTCGGGCAGCATACCGTCCTATTACGACCTCTATTTATTAATTTTTTCACGAATACGATTCTTCAAACTAACTGATAGTCAGTTTTGCTATTTATTTTAAATTCTACGCAATTTCCTTATTAAATACTTCGATATTGATACTGGACAACCTGTAAATACGGAAAGTTGATAGAATGAACTTCTGGCCTTCCCCAAAAAGAATAAATATCTCCTACGTCATTCATACAATAAAAAGCAAACAATGACGCTAACTTATTTCAATGAAAATATTACTTATGCATCACTTGGTACAACATTTTGGACTTCACAAAGCCAAGTTCCAAACAAACCTCAATACGGCGAAGGCGTGCCTCTAATCACATGTAGGTCTAAGTCCTAAATGAAGTTGACAGCCACCATAGGGAATACAAGAGTAAGCAAGAGAACTTAACGTTAAAGACGAAAGCCTTGAGAACCAAGAATTATCCGCTTTCCACGCCAATTGGAGTAGCAGCCTAGGGAAAAAACAGAATGCGCGCAATGCATTGTGGGAGCACATGCCTGCCGAGCCAGAGCTAGAAAGTCACATGTGTATTACAATTAGTATACTTTATTAATTATTTTTTTCGATATTGCAAATTTTTTTATTCCTCTTGCGGATAAAACTTCTACAGCGACCATCGCTTCTTGAACTACGCTCATAGGATTCAATTTGGATTCAATACTATCAGCTTTACACAAGGTCCACGTGAGTTCTTCAACAATAACAAATAACTATTACGAAAATAAATAAATACCAAAGAAACACTTGACGATCTTTTCGCTTTGGAAATCGAAAAAGGCTCATTTTGTCCTCATCTGTAATTGAACAATCCTTAAAATAACAACTTTTTTTTCACCATATTGAAACACTAATTCACCAGATCGCATGCAAGACGTGCGCTTCTAACCAAAGATTTCTAATCTGTTCTTACTGGTTTAGGCTGTCATGTGACCATGTTGGTTTGCCCCTCACCGCCATATGGCTATGAGGTTTCGAGGATCCACTATTTCCATTGGAGTTCCTACGCTTACCATGTACTCGCTTTGGAAGCCAGTCATTAAATAATTATTTAGTATAGTATGCCACTTTTTTTTTAGTTTTCGCTTTGGAAGCCACTCAGTAATTAATTATTTAGTTAAGCATGCCACTTTTTTTTTAGTTTTGTGTATATCATCGCATTTTGTCTAAAAATTGGGTGGTGGTGGTTTTTTTTTTTTTTTTTTTGGTTTTTTTTGGGGGGTTTTTTTTTTTTTTGTATGTTCGCTTTTTGTTCAAAGTTCTATAAATTATACCATGGGAAGATTAGGCCTAAGTACAGTATCACGTGACACCCAATTAAGCATTTTGTGTCCTGTAGAGATACAGAAAAGAGTAGGAACAGGATCAGAACAGAATTCATTACAATGATTGATTGGACAAAAATCTCAATAATTACGGAGAAAATTAGCGTCAAGCAATGCATTTGTACTAACCAGCCTTCTGACACGCAGATTCCATGCGAGATACCCCCGAAAAACGTGTCGTGAGATAGCGGCAGAGGTAGGTGTCCACCACACGACAGTTGTTCGGCGTCTGGCAGCGCTGGGTAAGGTCAGAAAACTGGACATGTGGCTGCCGCATGAGTTGACAACTGCCAACAAGACTAGGCGTTTGAAAGTCTGCACGTCGCTGCTTGACAGGAATGAACAGGAACCTCTATTGCATCGAATCGTCACCTGCAACGAGAAGTGCGTCTTTAGTGATAATTGGAAACAATCTGCACAATGGTTTAGCAAGACACAGCCTGCTGGACGGCATCCTAAGCCACCCCTACACGCCAAAAAGATGACGCTCCTTGTCTGGTGGTCCACAGCCGGGATAATTCATCGGAGTTTCTTGGCAGGAGGCCAACCATCACTGGAAAACGTTATTATGCTGAATTACACCAGATGCACCGGACATTGCTGCAGAATCAACCGGCTTTGGTCAACAGGCAATGTGATGTTCTTGTCCAGAACAACGAATTATGCTGACACTAAGTGCCTTGGGCAATGAAGCACTTCCTCATTCTGCCTATTCTCTGGACTTGTCTCCGACAGACTATCATCTGTTTCGTCGCCTGAATCACTTCCTGTCCGGGAAAAAGTTCACGACAGACAACGAGGTTCAATGTGCAGTTGATGTCTTCTTCGGGTCTCAGCCACAAGACTTTTTTCATTCGGGGATCATGGACGGGAAGCCAGTACCCGGGGTCCGACGGCTTAACGTGCCCATCCGACACACGGCGGATATTTAGTGGATCGAGCGTTTGTACCTGCCTGTGATCGAACCTGAGGTCCTTTCCGCGGCAGTCACGAACGTTGCCCACTAGGCCACCCGCTGCCGAATGCACGTAAGAATACAACAGGAGTGGGGTGTATGTCTCGGAGGAGTGCGATGCGTCGTGTAATCGTGTGCAAAAAGAAATAGTTCAGAAATGTTTCGTTAATCATTAATAAAGAAATGTACTAAATGCTTTTGTTTTTATTGTAAAAATGTCTGAGAATGTATTAAATGAAGGAATGTAAATGATATAATGTGCGGCAGAAGTTTTGAGTGAGAACTTTTTGGTTCCGGTGGAACCCCAAGTTTTTGTTATGGTTTCGGAGATGTTCAGGGGTCGGTGATTTCTTCAAGCACCTCATTTGTAGTTCTGCTGTTATTCCGTCCATCGGTCGTCCTTTTTTTCCCCTCGTGAAACGGATATTGTTGAAAATAAACGATTTTCTTATAATCAGGAATTGTACTATGGCAGGGAGGCCCAGAGCTTCCTGTCTAATTGTGGGGGATTATGAAATTTTAAGCCTTTTTGGCAATTTTCTATTTACGATTTCGCAAAATTACCCTTGACAAAATGATATTACAATGCAGCATAAAACCTACCTCTTTCCTTCAGTGTATTCCTACAACCCGCTTTGATGAGTACGTACTGCAGAACCGCTTCCTTGTGTATTCTTCCGCGCGTAACTTGCCGTTCTCAACGACGCTTCCATTCACCGGCCTTCACCTTCACGCCGTCGCCGCTCCGTCATCTTAGGCATACCGCACGTACTCTTCCGAACCTTCGCACTCCAAGGTAAGTTCTTCGGAAAATATTTTTCCTTTCATGTAAAAGTACTATATTTTTTCACCTTTCCCCATTGTTTTACATGCTTAAAAAATTGTGCATAGCACTTTTCTCACACAGTTAAAGTTTTCCGACGAAATAATTTAGGACGCTAAAGTACACATTTAACCTTGGTTCTTCTACTATTTTGTTACACTGGCTCTTCCTTTTTTTATGGTCCTCTGAAATCGCGCATTATCACATGCAACTTCAGTCTGTAAGAAGCTGAATGATGTTTCTTTTGACATCTGTGATCATTTTATTTAGTTAATGAGCGGTGTTGAATTTCTCCTTTTTACGTCTTTAGCGCATTTTTCATTTTATTATAATTGCTATTTCAAAAGTTCGTAAACTGAAAGGCGTTTTCTGCTCTGAGATTCACACGTATTCGCTCTGAGTCTATTTAAAATATGAACAATAATGCCATTGTCAGACGCAGAGAAAACATTTATCTGTAAGCAAGCGCAACGGTAAGTCGGTGACGTTTTTTTAATTTAGGAGTACGCATGAAAGTTTGTGTAAAATGTTCTAAAATGGCATTCAAACATAAACGGATAAGATATATTCATCGAGAGGACTAAACTGAAAATCTACATTTCCAGCTCGAACAGGCTGTATGTGAGCAAACATAAATATTTCTGCATCACGTGAAATATTATTTTTCGCTTCAGAACATTCATTATAAAAGGCATGAATCGATTCAACCGTAATAGAATCCAAATATCAGTCACCTGATGCCTCTGTGTTTGTTTAGCTTCGGAAAGAATGTGCAGTAGTGAATGTGATCTCTCTCTTTCTCTCTCTCTCTTCCAGCCGACGATTTGTGTGGTTCGGTGATTCAGTTCATTAAACATAGTTCCTAGAATCCCCCAGCGGTGTCTGTAAGATACTCAATCTCTGGCTTGACGAACGCACTTGGGTTATAAAACCACCGGTTGCTGTGTCGATCCTTTTACAAGGATAAACAGAATCTTACTAAGGTGTCTCGCTTTTAGCGGCAGTGCTATCATGTTGCTTTTGCGATGAGAAAAACAAACTCATGCTCTCACTCTGATAAAACAAACGCGACTTAAATTTACTCACGAAAGTTCAGGCTATGAACTATATTGGCTGTAGTTTGGATTTGTTAGTAGAATATAAGTTATTAGTCTTTCTCGTCCCGGCATTGTTGTTTTGCCATCTTTTTTTTTCTAACGTCTGGTTTTTTGTGAAATAATTAGTTCATTGAACTGCTTCTTTTTTGGGGATGCTTCATTGTTTATACACTTAAGATTTCACAACTCAACACCCATTTTTTGGAAGTTACAGCAGTCACATTGCTCCTATTTTGGTTCGTGTGTGGATTTCAATGATTGAAAATTGACTATCTCGTCTAGATTTTTCATAAAACGCCCTAAAGTTAATAAAAAGGAGTAAAACAAATTAATAATTCTACATTAAATTACCGTGCTAACAGTTCACAGATGAGATTGCATTTGCAAAAGTAAAGCGTTATACTTTCTGGCAACGTATGATTCAGTAGCTTTGAGAAGCATTTCATACAAACCGTCGCAGCCGCAGTGGGTCAGTGGTTTAGTAAACGCTGGCTTGTAACAGTTCATCTGAGATAGTGGGCGTGGCCTATGAGGAGAGTCACGTGACGGGGACAGGTGCGCTTTGCTGCACATGCATAAGTCATTTTGAAGTTCCGGTGTTTTCTTTGCGACAATGGTTATCTTCAGTTGTTCTACCAATAGAGTCGGAATGTGACAGGAGGTAAATAGAGAGTGTACTTTTTTGGTAGGAGAACCTTTGAGTTTTCATAATGAGATTGTTGTGGGGTTATCTTAACCACTTTATATAAGGGTTATCATAACAGCTAGCCAAAATTAAATCTGAAGGGAAATTTTGAATTTGGACTAAAATTTAACTTTGGGAGATGGGTAGATGCATTTCGTAACAAAAATATTTTCTAAGTATATGAAGGCCATGAACATCCTAAACAAAAATGCATCTAAAAATTTACATTCCACATGAAGTTATTGAAAAGTTTGCGTTGTTTGTGTTCACGCAGAGTTGAGTCATCTGAAAGTGCAAAAATAAGTGGATATTGTTGCATGTATATGAAAATGTGTCACTATAAGTCATAGGATAAAATGTACTCGTTCAATGACAACTTGTGGAGGCGGTAAAAGTCAATTTAAAAGGACAGGACAAAAATTGCAGTTATGAAATACCTCATAATACCAGGATTTGGATCGATAGCCTTAGTCAAGCTAAGGTGAACACATGGGACCAAGTCATGGAAGACAACAGCACACAAAATTTTTCACACTGCACTAATTTTGGACTTTTTTTGAAAGGCTACTGCCTGTATTTATTTTTTTTTCTTTAAAAACTTAACAAGGTAATTTAGTGGACAATCATCTGTGGTATTTCATTTTTTCTTGTTTGCTTAAACACAGCAGTATAAAAACAGAATCTCAATCTTTTTTTCTATTTGGCCACTGGTATTGTGAACAGCACAACTTGACATATTTCAACACAGTTGGTTTGAACACCAGGCATTAACTTTATGCATCCAAAATTATACTACGATTCACATAATTTACACACAAAAAAAATACTGAATTCTTTTTTATTTTTATTCCACAAGGTGGACAAGTTCTGTTCTTTTTGAAACATACTCTCTTCTCCCTCACCTAATTAGCTCAATGACAAATTTACAATTTTACACTTATTGATTTAAATTTACAGCACCTTAACAACCTTAGCAAACTCTGCAATCTCCCAGACCAGCTTCAAAGACTTCAATTAAATTTACAGTTATTTTAAGAGCCACAAATTATACATTAACAAATCCACTATCTGCAAGTAAACAAACCAAGTAAATTTTCCTCAAAACAGAATTTACACTGAGCACAAGCATTAATTAACATTACATAACCTATAGAACTATCCTGAATGAACCTAATTCACTTATAAAGAAACCTCACTAACTAACTTAAAAATTATCACTACTTATAACATCTTCAACATAATTCAGAAATTCAAACAAACTTCTTGCACTAGCTTGCTCATAAAAATCACCTCACTCTGCACTTAAAATAATAGCTCAAGATACTTAATAACTCTATACTGTAAACAAAAGCTCAAAATACCAATTAACTAAATTTCCAAACTAAATATGTTCACTAACACCAACAACCAGAATTTAGAATTTACATCCCTAGCACTACAGCATATCATAAACAAATTAATTTAGATACTTTAAATCACAAAACAAAACTTAAATTTAACATCTGCAGTGAATTACTGAGGTAGCGGTGAGGCAAATACTCTCAGTTCAGACACTACCCTGGGTTTTGAGAACCAACACAGTACGAAAATACTAGTCAGGCTGAAGGCGTGAAATTGGGTCGTGAATCCAATTTCAGCCTAGGAAAAATCACTTATCTCACACTACATCCAAATCCCAGGAAAAATCACTTATCTATCCACATATATCCCAGGAAAAAATCACTTATCTCTATATATCCCAAGAAATCCAAAATCACAATATCCACATATATCCCAGGAAAAATCACCAAGCAAGGAAATTCTTCTGTACCATGGCAATGCGCAGGTCGCATTGCAGATAACAACACTGACCATTTACATAACCTACTAAATATGTTCACCTTATTGAAAATTAAAATTACATTTAGACTCTTAACCTTTTAGTAAAAACAAGAAAATTTAGGCCAAGGAAAAGAACAATTAATACTGTAACTGGTGAGCAAAAGTGTGTCTTCTCAACCCATGATGTTCATTCTTTTTGTGAAATACTAAACTTGAGAACCCAAATACCTTAACTTCTATTTTGCACATATCGCATCCTGGTGAAAATTCCCTACTCAAAGCCCTCTGCCCTAGGGCAAGTTCCCTGGCTTGCCCTAAGATCACCCCTTTCAAATGGGAGATTAACACTCATCTGGAGCATGTAAAATACTGGTCCTCAAAATAACACACCAACACTCTTAATTTCGACACAACACTCCAAGAATGTAAACAGCACTTTAGGTTTCCAATCTCATCACACTATACATATGCTCCCAAAATCCCAATATAAATCATCCCATAATTTATCTTCACTCAGAAAAAAAAACTCAACGCTGTAAAAGGCTAGAGAGAAATGTTTACAATTATTTCATCCCTCACGGAATCCCAATAACACTGCTTTTCAATTTTCACATGCCCAACTAAACTGTAATCAATGCACCAAAATTCACTGTGCTCAAAAATTAAACCAAATTTCTCGGATACATTAAAATTTACTGGCCTGGGGAGTTGCTAAAATACCAGACATGACAACACAAAAAAAAAAAAAAACATAAATGAAAGCATTTTCAACTCCCCTTTCTTTTTTTCTTTCTTTTTTCTGAACTCATACCTAAGGAACTAATAAAACTTATTTTTTGAAAACTGAACGACAACACAGCCATAATCAGAGGCAAAAAAAACAAACTTGCTTTTTTTTTCTTATGCTCAGCTGGAAGTTTATGTACCTTCGTGGGATGTTATGTTTCAATACTAAAAGATATGAACTAAAAACATTACCTTTGAGCTGGCGTCTTTTTTTTCTCTGCAACACAACACACCAACGCGTTACTATCACTGAAGCCCCCAAAGTCTCTGTAGTTCGTCTTCCATGTCTTTTCTCTTATTTCTGAACAAGGGCATTTTTTTATTGGAGGTTTAACGACCACCGTGAGCAACTCAATGGGCTATAAGCAGTCGCCCGTCCCTAATTTAGGGTCACTGGTTCCAGGGAAGGGAGGGAGCCAGTGCCGTAAGACAAACACAACATCCATGCCTGACCGGGATTCGAACCCGGACCCCTTACGGACGAATGATCAGAGGCCAGCGCCTTAGACCACTGCGCCACCGGATCGGCGAACAAGGGCATCGCTGGCAGCTGCAGACTCGAGGTACCTTTTTGATGAAAGGGCGAGAGCCTTCAATATCCACCTGGTGATTAGCAGCAATGTGCTTCCTGATGACCTGCAGGGAAGAGCCTCCCCAAACTTTAGAATGAGATGGAACTGTTTTTTTTTTTGGCTTCTTTCCTCCGTTTTTTTTTTGGCTCAGAATGGAGAAGCTGCAGATGTGTTTGCGGGATATCAATAAGGGAGGAGGCATGTCTTGCCTTTCTCGGTTGAGTTCTCTCCACGAGCGACATCGTCTTAGCTGTCGCCTCCCCACCATTTTTTCCTTGCCAGGGCGAAGTTCCCGGCCGGCGGAATGCCGCTTTATCCGCGTTCTACATCGTCAAAACTTTCAATAGGCAGCCCAGATCCAGAGTGTCCCATTGTGGTGGACTGGTGGTCAGCAAAGGCAGTCAAGAAAAACTCGTTTTTTCTGTGGGTCCTCTCCCCACCAAAAAGGCGAGGAGAAAACTCGGCCGTCCCTTTTTCTGCCGGCCAGCAAGAGCGAAGACAAGAGCAAAAGTGACTGAGACAAGCGTCTCAAAGTGTAAAAAGAACTCTGGGGTGTTGGAAAATGCCGACCCCTGATTGGATGAAATTTTCCCTAGTAACAGCAGCCCTGCAAGCCACGGCTTTCTCCCACGCCTCGAGTGACCTCTGACCTTCACTCGGGCAGCATCGTTGCAGCGTCCAGCACTCTCAACGGAAAAAAAATTAATGTTGCCAGGCACTTGGCATCTTCGGTCAGCCAGGGGAGAGGAACTTGACCTTCAACACTTAGGGACCAAGTAACTTCCTATGTGCGGCTGTGACCTTGTCCCAAAAATAGAACAGCGCCAACCCCCTAAGAGCATTTCTGCAACATTTTCTGAGCGACTTCTACAGGACCCGTAAAATGGCCGATCTGAAAGGTTTCCTTTTCTCACAACTTTTTTTTTCTTTTTTTTCAGAAACGTTTTTTTTTCTCATTCCGTGATGTGAAAGTAAAATTAATTTTGATTCTCTGAGCTGCACACCTACTCGCCTTTTCCTATCGCGATAAAAGAACAGATAAAATAATTATTTCCAAAACCCCAAAGTCAGTTAAATCAAATATTATTCTCTTTTTCTTTTCTTTTTTTTTTTTTTAACATGAAATTTTGTTTTCCTGGTTGTGATTAAGACAAGCGAATTTTGCGCACGAATTCCCCTGCCTTTCAACCAGGAATTTTCTTCTAACGTATGTCATGGGAGAAAATTTTGCATTAATTAATCCCTGATAAACCAACAGAAAGATTGATCAAGTCTCTCTGAAATTCACCAGAGGTTAAAGTTTTCGCCATGACAAGATGACTTCATGTCTCTTGTGACTTATCTTCCGAAGTACTCTTACTCGACCTATACCCAGTTCACCCTAAAAGTGTACTACTGGGAAAGGCGGGAGAGCCTTGTCACATCTCGTCGTGGAACGCAAGAACGGTATCCATCCGCGTTAATGAGCTCTTCTACTGTTTCGTTCCTGATCCCCTACCCACCCACACATCTCACAAGCAGTGAGGATTGTGAGTGGGGGTCTGGTGGAGGCCGAACTGCTTTCCCTACTGACTGTTTAAGTAACGCACTCTTCGAGTTTCCTTGATGGTAATTTGTGGTCTCTGCGTTGTTAATGTTGGGAGAGGTCTTCCACCCCTTCCTCCTGTCCGAGTTATATCCCAAGTGGGCAGAGATAGCCGAAAGTGCGAAGCTCTTGATTCAGCAACTTCTCACAACAAATTTATTTCTAAAAGCGCTGTAACTTCTGGATTTTTTTTTTTTTTTTTAGTTAGCAATTTTGTCTGATAAACTGTTGAGCAAACAAAAATGGATTCTAAGCAATAATTCTGATGCTTTTCGCTCTACACGCTAGGGACTATTTTTCGTAGCGGAGGTAGCTGTTTCGTACCCTTCATAGTGGTTCACTCTTAGGTTGACTCGGAGTATAGTTCCCCCCACACAGCCGAGGGAGCACTCTCATTCCTCCGTTCGCTCCGGATTAGTACCGATGTGTTTGGTATCGAGAACCCATAAATTGCTTAACGTTCTTTTTTAATTTTCGGGTAGGAGGGTTAAAGTATGGAACTGAAGGCATTTTTTAAGATAGACTTGTATTCATCTGAGAAAATGCAAATATTCCTTATGATATCCATGATATCGTACACAAACTTACTTTACAGTATTATTCAATATGATCATTTGTCACATATGTTAAGTAACTTCACAGTGAATTTCTTAGCACGTCGACCTTCCCACGATAAAAGGCATTGTTCTTGTTACATGACTCTCCTCATAGGCCCTGCCTACTGGCATCTCCTAAGCAGCTCTGAACCAATCGCGTGGCGGAAATGGCATTAGTAGCAATTACGTATTTACACTTGTGAAATACGCATCCCGATGGAGCAGTGGTCTAAACGCTAGGTTCTGAACACTTGTCTCAGATAGATCTGGAATCGAATCCCTGTGTGGTATGGATGTTGTGCTTGGTTTACAGTACTGGCTCGTTTCCTTCCCTCAAACCTGTGGCCCTAAATGAGAGACGCCCGACTGCTTCTAGCTCATCGAGTTAGAATGGCCGTTAGAAACCCACCAACACGTATGTTTTCTTCTGCTTGTGAATATCCGTGATTGCTGTCTGAGTCCAAGGCATAAATTCCTTCGCTTTGATCTTTCAAACATGCTCCATGATACTGGTTGCGACAGATATCAATGTTTCGGTAAATGTGTACTTTAGCGTCCTAAACTATTTCGTCGGAAAAATTAACTGTGTGAGAAAAGTGAGACGTACAATTTTTGAAACATGCAATATAATGGGGAAAGGTGAAAAAATATAGTGTTTTTAGATAAAAGGAAACAAGTTTTCCAAAGTATTAACCTGCGAGTATGATGGTTTGGAAGAGTACGTACGGTAAGCCTAGGACGACGGAGCGGCGACGGCATCAAGGTGCAATCTGGTGAATGGAAGCTTCGTTGAGAAGGGCAAGTAACGAGCGGAAAAATACAGAAGGAAGTGGTTGAGCAGTACGTAATCATCGAAGCGTCTTGTAGGAATACGCGAAAGGAAAGAGGTCGGTCTTACGCAGCATTGTAAGTTGTTCTTTTTAAAGGGTAATTTTGGGAAAGCGTAAGTACAAAATCGTCAGTCTCCACACTTCATTTCGGATTTCGTCAGGGCTTGAAATTTAATTATCCGCCACAATACAAGAAACCGTAGGCCTCCCTGCCATAGTACGATATCTGAATTGAAGAAAATCGTTTATTTTGAAAAATATCAGTTTCACGAGGAATAAATGTGAGCTACGATGTACGAAATAACAGCAGAACTACAAATGAAGTGCTTGAAGAAATCACCAACCCCAGCACATCTTCCACACCATCACCAAAACTTTGGTTTCAACCGGAACTAAAACTTCTGTCGTATATAAATTCATTTACGTTCCTTATTTTCTTTTCATTAGGAGACATTGTGAAACTAATAATAACGACATCAGCACATATCTTTATCAATAAAAAAATTAAACAGGTTTGAAGCACTTCTACTTGCACACGATTACACGACGCATCACACTATTCCGAAAAATGCACCCCACTCCTTTTGTATTCTTCCGCGCATTTACTACCAATTCGTACTGCGTTCCGACGCACGGAACCTTCACCTGGTGGCCGTTAGCATCGCTTCAGCCTCTCGCACCAACTGCTGCAAACCATCGTACTCGCAGGTTATTACTTCGGAAAAATTATTTCCTTTAATCTACAAATACTATACTTTTTCCATCTTTCCCCATTATTTTGTATGCTTAAAAGATTGTACGTCGCACTTTTCCCACACAGTTGCATTTTTCCGACGAAATAATTTAGGACGCTAAAGTACACATTTACCAATGTTTCTTGTCATTTCTTTACAATACCTGGAAGTAGATGGCCCTCTAGGCTAAACAGTGAAACCCAGAAGAAATCTCGAAGTGAGTTTTATGTTGTGGGAATGAGATTTCAACTTGTTTTCATCTGAGAAAATGCTAATATTCCTTATGATATCGTACACAAACTTACTGTACAGTTTTAATCACTATGATCATTTGTAACATATGTTAAGTAACCTCACAGTGAATTTCTTGGCAGATCAGATGAGATCATATGTAGAAGATCTTAGGAAGGGAGTGTGTGACCGCAGGTCTTAAACAACCCTTAGAAATAGGAAGCTAGGAGATTTGGGCTAGAGTGTCCGATAGAAAAGAGACAAGGAAGCGAGGTAGAAAGGGGGAGGAAGACGCCACTATTTATTACCAGAGGGCCAGTACCCGGGGTCTAACCGCTTAACGTGCCCATAATTTCTTAGCATGCAGAACTTTCCTATCATACGAATCTCCTCATAGGCCACGCCTACTCTCAATGTCCTAAGCAGCTCTGAACCAATCGCAGTAGCGGAAATGGCGTTCATTGTAATTCCGTATATACACTTGTGAAATATATTCCTCCTGGTGGGGCAGTGGTCTAAACGCTGGTTTCTGAACCCTCGTCCGTGATAGATCTGGGATCGAATCCCTGTGTGGTATGAATTTTTTTTTTTTTGATTGGAGGTTTAACGATCACCATGAGCAACTCAATGGGCTATAAGCAGTCGCCCGTCCCTAATTTAGGGACACTGGTTCCAGTGAAGGGAGAGAGCCAGTACCGTAAGACAAACACAACATCCATGCCTCACCGGGATTCGAACCCGGACCCCTTCGGACGAATGATCAGAGGCCAACGCCTTAGACCACTGCGCCACCGGGGCGGCGTGTGGTATGAATGTTGTGTTTGTTTTACATCACTGACTCGTTTTCGTCCCTCAAACCAGTGGCCCTAAATGAGAGACGGTCGACTGTTTATAACTCATCAAGTTAGGATGGTCGTTAAACACCAAACCAGCCGCCCGGTGGCGCAGTGGTCTAAGCGATGGCCTCTGATCATTCGTCCGAAAGGGGTCCGGGTTCGAATCCCGGTCAGGCATGGATGTTGTTTATGTCTTACGGCACTGGCTCTCTCCCTTCCCTGGAACCAGTGACCCTAAATTAGGGACGGGCGACTGCTTATAGCCCATTGAGTTGCTCACGGTGATCGTTAAACCTCCAATCAAAAAAAAAAAAAAAAAAAACACCAAACCAAACCCCCACCAACACAGCGCGTATGTTTTCCTTCTGTTTCTGAATATCCGTGATTGCTGTCTGAGTCTAAAGCATAAATTCCTTCTCTTTGATCTTTCAAACATGCTCCATGATACTGGTGGCGACAGACATCAATGTTTCTTGCCATTTTTTTACAATACCTGAAAGTAGATGACAATCTAGACTAAACTGTTAGACCTAGAAGACATCTCAAAGTCAGTTTTATGTTGTGGGAGTGAGTAAAGTTTAGACATGCCCTGATTCCAAACAGTTTCTGCCACCCCGGTGGCGCAGTGGTCTAAGGCGCTGGTCTCTGATCATTCGTCCGTAAGGGGTCCGGGTTCGAATCCCGGTGAGGCATGGATGTTGTGTTTGTCTTAAGGCTCTGGCTCTCTCCCTTCCCTGGAGCCAGTGACCCTAAATTAGGGACGGGCGACTGCTTATAGCCCATTGAGTTGCTCACGGTGGTCGTTAAACCTCCAAACAACCAACCAACCAAAACCAAACAGTTTCATGTGTCTAGTAAAATGAAACGTAGAAGATGTAATACAGCTCGATTGTAAAGATCAACGGATAAGAAAAAGCAGATGTTTGACTGCGCAAAGCCATTTTAAAATTCCATGCTGAACACCTTTTCCCACGAATCTTATCTCTCCTATAAAAGTTGTGGATGTACACCCCTAATGTCTTTAATACGAAAACAAGCGAAGTTGTCTATCTCAGTAGACATTCAATCGAACGTCAATGCAACTTGCCATTTCCTGCTACGTACGCTTAGGTTGCTCTGTGATTATTTGTGTCAGATTTAAATAACTGTTCTACTTTTTTTAGCACTTTTACTAGAATGCAATTAACGTGTTGCGTTAAGTAGTGCAGTCAGCAACATTATTACTTTTACTCACAAAAATCGCTTTTTTATTGGAAAATTTAATTAAATAAAAAAATTCCATACACTTGGTACAAAAGAATATCCTTCAGGATTTATATTAGGACGGTTGTCGCAATCTGTAAATGTGACTCCGTTGGAAAGTTTTAATCAGCGTTTATTCGGTGGGCTGCTAGCACTGTAAAGCGTGCGAAGTGTCAGCTTAATGTCAACACTTCTATTGCACGACTTGCCCTCATTTCTGTCTCACTTTCCAAAAAGAAATATTTTTACATATCTGTTTCATAAAAACTATTTCGAACTCTAACTTATGTTTATATAGTAGACTGGTGTGCCCAACATAGCGTTATCTCATTGGAGAGAGCGAGTCCCGTGGGAAACTGAATCCTTTAATCGGCTTAGTTACAGTGGCTAGAACAGATAGTGTGTCGTGCATTAATACCTTACTGTTTAAATTTCAGTTCGCTCTTTTCATGAAACCGCGAAATGGCGCTCCTGCGAGTTTCGGTGCTATGATCTCTAAACATCAGCATGCTTTTTCTATGGCATGTTCGGTGGATAGCGGTTGAAAAGACGATTTATTTGTTAGATCGGCCATGTAAAGTAGTAGTAATAAGTGTAACGTTGAGACAGTGTTTCGTACCTGGATGCAACAGTGGTTACAGGTCCTGTAAAGAAAAGGTAACTATTTTCCGTGCCGAAAGATGGGGCAAGGCAGATCGAATTATTATTGTTTTTTACTTGTCCTAAACTAGACCCACAGGTGATTAGAGGGAAGACCAAGCCAAATGGCAAACTGTAGCGTCTCATTATTCCAAATGTTTGCACACAAGCCTCTCACCAGGGCTGTCTTATTACCCACACAACTCACGGCCGCCAAGATGAATTTTGCATTGCTGTTTTGTGTTCTTAAGTCTGAATATCTCTGCAACTTAGAAATCTAAATTAGTGATTTTTGTTTTTGCACTTGCATCATGCGATGCTGTGCACCATTCTGTGTTTCATTCTTATGCGTTAAGTACTCCTGTTATTCTGCTAGCTATATATTTCATATCTTCCACTGAGATCTAAGGTAAATGTGTAGTTTAGCGTCCTAAATTATTTCTCCGCAAATGTTAAAGGATTTCGAAAAAGTGAGACGTACAGATTTTAAAGTATGTTATTTTTCATGGCAAATGATAAAAACATTTCATGCGTAATTATGCATTTTAGAGATTTTTACCGTAAACGTGACCTGCCGCCCCGGTGGCGCAGTGGTCTAAGCGATGGCCTCTGATCATTCGTCCGAAAGGGGTCTGGGTTCGTATCCCGGTTAGGCATGGATGTTGTGTTTGTCTTACGGCACTGGCTCTCTCCCTTCCCTGGAACCAGTGACCCTAAATTAGGGACGGGCGATTGCTTATAGCCCATTGAGTTGCTCACGGTGGCCGTTAAACCTCCAATCAAAAAAAAAAAAAAAAAAAAAAAAAAAACGTGACCTCCAAGTACGACGACGTGAACAATGCTGCGATAAACCTAACGGAACGCACCGGTAACACGTCAAGCTTGGCTCCCGTGAAACGATGGTCTCGTTCCGGAGGCTATTTTGATGGCGGAAGAGTTCAAGAGGAACGGGGAATTTTCTTACCAGGAAAGCGTTGCAATTTGTAGTGCTATCTTACAGAAAATAGTTCTTCACTTGCGTCGCAGTTTTTTCAAAACACATGATGACAATTGCTTTGTTCTCATGCGTATGCTTCTCTGATACGAAATAGAAAGTATGCAGATGTCTTTCTTTCTTGTAGAAAAGCGTTAAAAGTAGATGTTGCGTTCTCTCCAACAGAAGTTACATGACATCGGAAAATGAAAATTTTGCTCCTCCTATTGACGGCGTAGTTCACAATCCATTCAAATTGGATTGCTAAAAAAAACCTCGAAGGAGAAGTGAGTTTATACAATGCGCATCAAATAATCATACACGAAAAAACTGAGAAATTGTCAGATTGTGATGTGAAAGACTGAGACAGAAATGATTAGCTATTTTCTGTAGCGCACCACTACAAAATGGAACGCTGTCCTGGCAAGAACGTTCCTCGCTCCTCTTGTTCTCTTCCGCCCGCAAAATGGCCGCTGGAACCAGAGCGTCGTTTCACTGGAGCCAAGCTTGACGTGGTCGCTGCGGGTGGCTTTGTGTTAGGCCTTCCGCAGCAGTGCTCACGTCGTCGTACTTGGAGTTCAGTTTTACTGTAAAGATCTTTAAAATGCATTTTACATATGAAATTATTGCACCATTTGCCATCAAATTGCATATTTTTAAGATTTGTACGGCTAACTTTTTCGAAATCCTTCAACATTTCCTGCGAAATCTAAATACACTGCATTTATGTTCGTGCACGATACCGTCCTCTTACGACTTCTATTTATTTATTTTTTTAACGAATACGGTTCTTCAAACTAACTGATAGTCAGTTTTGCTATTTATTTTAAATTCTACGCAATTTCCTAATTAAATACTTCGATATTGATACTGGACAATCTGTAAATACGGAAAGTTGATAGAATGAAATTCTGGCCTTCCCCCAAAAGAATAAATATCTCCTACGTCATTCATACAATAAAAAGCAAACAATGACGCTAACTTATTTCAATGAAAATATTACTTATGCATCACTTGGTACAACATTTTGGACTTCAGAAAGCCAAGTTCCAAACAAACCTCAATACGGCGAAGGCGTGGATTGTGAGGTTTGTGCGTGTAACTAGAGCCACCATGCGATCACTTCTGTCGTAACTCAAACAGAAAAACGGACCTCTTTTCGGCATTATTTTGCCTTTTGTGCAGGTCGTACCTCTAATCACATGTGGGTCTATTTCCTAAATTAAGTTGGCAGCCACCATAAGGAATACAAGAGTAAGCGAGAGAACTTAACGTTAAAGACGACACCTCGAGTCCCAAGAATTCTCCGCTTTTCACACCAATTGGAGTAGCAGGCTGGAGGGAAAAACAGAATGCGCGCAATGCATTGTGGGAGCACGTGCCTGCCGAGCCAAAGCTAGGGTCACGTGTGTATTACAATTACTGTACTTTATTAATTATTTTTTTCGATACTGAAATTTTTTTTATTCCTCTTGCGGATAAAACTTCTACAGCGACCTTCGCTTCTTGGAGTACGCTCATAGGATTCAATTTGGAATCAATACTATCAGCTTCACACAAGGTCCACGTGAGTTCGTCAACAATAACAAATAACTATTACGAAAAAAAGAAAAATACCAAAGAAACACTTGACGATCTTTTCGCTTTGGAAATCGAAAAAGGCTCATTTTGTCCTCATCTGTAATTGAACAATCCTTAAAATGACAACTTTTTTTTCACCACATTGAAACACTAATTCACCAGATCGCATGCAAAACGTGCGCTCCTAACCAAAGATTTGTAATCTGTTCTTACTGGTTTAGGCTGTCATGTGACCATGTTGGTTTGCCCCGTCACCGCCAGATGGCAATGAGGTTTCGAGGAACCACTATTTATTTTAGCCGCCCCGGTGGCGCAGTGGTCTAAGGCGCTGGCCTCTGATCATTCGTCCGTAAGGGGTCCGGGTTCGAATCCCAGTGAGGCATGGATGTTGTGTTTGTCTTACGGCACTGGCTCTCTCCCTTCCCTGGAACCAGTGACCCTAAATTAGGGACGGGCGACTGCTTATAGCCCATTGAGTTGCTCACGGTGGTCGTTAAACCTCCAACCAAAAAAAAAAAAAAAAACAACAACAACCACTATTTCCATTGGAGTTCCTACGCTTACCATGTACTCGTTTGGAAGCCACTCAGTAATTAATTATTTAGTTAAGCATGCCACTTTTTTTTGTTTTGTATATATCATCGCATTTTGTCGAAAAATTGGGTGGTGGTGGTGGGTTTTTTTTTTTTTTTTTTTTGTATGTTCACTTTTTGTTCAAAGTTCTATAAATTTTACCATGGGAAGATTAGGCCTAAGTACAGTATCATGTGACACCCAATTAAGCATTTTGTGTCCTGTAGAGATACAGAAAAGAGTAGCAACAGGATGAGAAGAGAATTCAATACATAATTGATTGGAGAAAAATCGCAATAATTGCGGAGAAAATTTGCGTCCAGCAATGTATTTGTACTAACCAGCCTTCTGACACGCAGATTCCATGCGAGATACCCCCGAAAAACGTGTCGTGAGATAGCGGCAGAGGTAGGTGTACACCACACGACAGTTGTTCGGCGTCTGGCAGCGCTGGGTAAGGTCAGAAAGCTGGACATGTGGCTGCCGCATGAGTTGACAACTGCCAACAAGACTAGGCCTTGGGAAGTCTGCACGTCGCTGCTTGACAGGAATGAACAGGAACCTCTACAACATCAAATCGTCACCTGCAACGAGAAGTGGGTCCTTTATGATAATCGGAAACAATCTGCACAATGGTTAAGCAAGGCACATCCTGCTGGACAGCATCCTAAGCCACCCCAACACGCCAAAAAGATGATGCTCCTTGTCTGGTAGTCCACAGCCGGGATAATTCATCGGAGTTTCTTGGCAGGAGGCCAAACCATCACTGGAAAACGTTATTATGCTGAATTACACCAGATGCACCGGACATAGCTGCAGAATCAAACGGCTTTGGTCAACAAACAGGCAATGGGATGTTCTTGTCCAGAACAACGAATTATGCTGACACTAAGTGCCTTGGGCAATGAAGCACTTCCTCATTCTGCCTATTCTCTGGACTTGTCTCCGACAGACTATCATCTGTTTCGTCGCCTGAATCACTTCCTGTCCGGGAAAAAGTTCACGACAGGCAACGAGGTTCAATGTGCAGTTGATGACTTCCTCGGGTCTCAGCCACAGGACTTTTTTCGTTCCGGGATCATGGCCTTGCCGGACAGATATGTGTCGATGACGAGGTGGGTTATTTTGCCTAGGTAAGTTGTCCTACTTTTCCGTTCTCGCCGTCCACGTGTGCTGTTCCTTTGCCAGACATTTCATTCGCACGAACCCAATAGTGTACGCTTTCTTTTCTTTTTAGTTTATACAAATGAAAGGAAAATTAGCGTTTCACCCAAATAGACTTTTTCTTGAACTTATACAAAGCCCGCGGCTCATGGAAACTAAGCAAAGCTACATGTTTTTTTTTTTTTCTTTTTGCCAGTCATATGCGCAGTTAAGGTACCGAACTGCGGTGACAGGCGCACCCGCCCATTTTGGGGGCTGGACCAACGAACCGAATCCCACACTGTAAAAAATTGCTGAGAATAGTCTGGATTAAGACGGTTTGCAGATCGTAAGCACGCCACCTTGGGGTCAACCATAAATTTTCTGTAGGTAAACTACATGTTCACGGTGTTTAAACTGTTTGAACGCTTACTGTATTTTAACCTTGACAATCTGGCAAACGTTCTTCTGAAAGTGGTTATATACCTGTTTTTTCATGTGCAAGCAGTCGACTGGCAACACCTGTGTGGGCAACACGTTTTTATTTCCCGTTCAGTAGACATATTTATTCCCACTCATTAGACATGTTAATGAACATTACGGCATTAGATGGTTTTTATTTCCCATTAGACATGTTAATGAGCATAACATGTATTATTATTTATTTGTCATTAGACATTTTTTTTATTGGAGGTTTAACGACCAAAGTGAACAACTCAACGGGCTATAACCAGTCGCCCATCCCTAATTTAGCGACACTGCTTCCAGGGAAGGGAAAGAGCCAGTGCCGTAAGACAAACACAATATTCCTGCCTCGCCGGGATTCGAACCCAGCCCCCTTTCGGACGAATGATCATAGGCCATCGCTCAGACCACTACGCCACCGTTAGACATCTTAATGAACAGTATGGTCATTACACGTTTTTATTTCCCGGTCATTAGACATGTTAATGAACATTACGGTATGGCACTGTAAAGTTGCCGTTTATTGACTGGCCACTCAGCTGTCGATGTATCTACCGTAATTTGACACTGCGGTTTTTTACAGAGCAGGCTTTAACTTATTAACATTTTTCACGGGCCAACTAACCGAAACCGAATCCCAGCCTTTTTTCCTTTTTTGGGGGTTTAACGACCACCGTGAGCAACTCAGTGGGCTATAAGCAGTCGCCCTTCCCTAATTTAGGGTCACTGGTTCCAGGGAAGGGAGAGAGACAGTGCCGTAAGACAAACACAACATCCATGCCTCACCGGGATTCAAAACCGGACCCCTTTCAGACGAATGATCATAAGATATCGCTGAGACCACTGCGCCACCGGGGCTGCCCCAGACTTTAGACCGCTCGGCCAGATGGTCGGTACCTAAATAGGGCTTCAAAAACAAGCTCATTTTACCAGTCTTTTCTTGTTCAAATACGTTCACAAGTTTTTTTTTATTTTTTGGGGTACTTCAAGTAAAATATTCAAGTTACTGTTATAAAAAACGGAAAGTTTAAAAGGAATAATTTCAAATCACATGCGCTTATCAATAATAGACGGGTACCGCTCTATTTCTTTTTTTTTTTTCGGTTGGAGGTTTAACGACTACCGTGAGCAACTTAATGGGCTATAAGCAGTCGCCCGTCCCTAATTTAGGGTCACTGGCTCCAGGGAAGGGAGAGAGAGAGCCAGTGCCGTAAGACAAACACAACATCCATGCCTCACCGGGATTCGAACCCGGACCCCGTTCGAACGAATGATCAGAGGCCATCGCTTAGACCACTGCGCCACCGGGGCGGCCAGGGCTCTATTTCGAGCTAAATCTCAGGAACAGTGGCCTGCCCAGAAATTTTTTCGGATGAGGAGAAAGGGATTACGAAATTTATTTTTTAAACAACTAAATGTGTTATGAGTACATTTTTAAAATACATGCAACATCCGCGCAAAAAAATTCAAATAAATATTCCTGGAAATTTTTATTAATATTGTTATTGCCTACATTCTTATCACCACACACTTATATTTTGCTGTGTATCTGTGCAGAGAACAAGTTAGAGAAAGTGACGGAATCCTGATAAGACCGATTTGAAATCTATTTTCCAAAGTACAAATAATCATGTCTAAAAATGGTACATAAATTGAAATCCTGGAATGGTCTTCTGGGCTTTCTGTCTTTATGTTACAACGTTAGTTTTGTTTCGATGTGATTCTTGATATTTTAATCAAAACTCCTTGCTTTTCTGCGTGTTTTAGAGTAATCTGAAATAAGTCATGGAACTCAAATTTGACATTGCCTCGTCGTCACAGAAACTTTCAGGATGCCCGTGTATTGGCTTTTCATTGGAATGGGACATCCTGGTCCTTGGATCTTTGCCGCTTCCTCGTCTTCATGGAGAAAACGCGGTCAATTGTTGCCATGAGACATAAAAACAATTTCAATTACAAAAAAAAAAAAATTGCCTTTTGAAATCGCTTTTTCGAAATATCGAAAAGTTCAAAATTTTGGGGGTGCGTTACCATCCACCCCGGCACGCCACTGCTCACGGGAACGCTAAAGGATTCTCAGGGTGGCTAAGACAGATTTTAGAGTCAAGTAAAACTAGACCAGATGGGGAACAAATGGAATCAAAAGGGGTGTACATAAACAGTTCGTTTCATTGAATGTTCTTAATTGAAATCGAAGCACAGTGAAATTAACCATTAAATCTTTTGAAATATGTTTTTCACAAATTTCTTATTAGTATATACGTTTGATGAAAATTTTCATATTTAATTTGGATATTGCAGAGTTCTTATATAGTCGTT
The DNA here is from genome assembly GCA_039090855.1 of Macrothele yani. Classification (NCBI taxonomy): domain Eukaryota; kingdom Metazoa; phylum Arthropoda; class Arachnida; order Araneae; family Macrothelidae; genus Macrothele; species Macrothele yani. Next base: position 50,430,379 of record CM077023.1, on the reverse strand, counting down.
ATTTTCGTCTGATTACAATAAAGAGTTTGTTGCTCGCGTTGTCGTACTGTTTGCACTATTATCCCTAATCCAAGTAATTCTAATTAAAAATGTATCCATCGTACCTTGTTACACGTGTGAATTCCCTTCGTTCGTTGTGCAGCAACAACAGAAGCCGTCTAAAGGTTTCACCTTGTTTTTTAGCACACGGACACAGAGGAGGAGATTCGACAGATAACAGTTGTGACCCTGAACACATTCAGGATGCAACGTGATAGTTCCGTGGAGGCATGCGGCATCTGCTTGAATGTTTACTTCACCTCGCAAGATCACCAGCTCGCCTGCGCGAGACATCAGTCTTTCTGGACTTCAATCGCGAGCTACGGGGTTGGGGAAGGGGGTCAAATTCTGTCAGATGCAGCTGGGGCCTCCTGCTCTACGGCCCTGACCGTATGAGAATTACAACAGAGTAGAAGGTACAGAAGCGGTTTAGCTGAGCACAAAATATCTCTCAAAGCAGTGGCGTGCCCCCCCTTCCCCCAAAAGAATTGGAACCTTTTGATATTTCAAAAACGCTATTTTAAAAGGCAAAGTTTTGTTAATATTTGAAATTGTTTTTATGTCTCATGGCAACAACTGAACGTGTTTTCTCCATGAAGACGAGAAGCGGCAAGAAGCCCCAAAATTTCCCATTGCAATGAAAAACCAACACATGGGTATACTGAAAGTTTCTGTGGCGATGAGGCAATGCCAAATTTGAGTTCGTGACTTATATCATATTGCTCTAAAGCACGCAGAAAAGCAATGAGTTGTGATTAAAATACCAAGAATCACATCAAAACGAAACCAACGCTGTAACATTAAGACAGAAAATCCAAAAGACTATTACAGAATTTCAGTTTATGCACCTTTTTCTTTTCTTGATTGAGGTTTAACGACCACCGTGAGCAACTCAATGGGCTGTAAGCAGTCGCCCGTCCCTAATTTAGGGCCACTGGTTCCAGGGAAGGGAGAGAGCCAGGGCCATAAGACAAGCACAACATGCATGCTTGCCCCACGGGATTCGAACCCGGACCCCTTTCGGACGAATGATCAGCAGCCATCGCTCTTAGACTACTGCACCACCATGGCGGCGTACCATTTTTAGACAAGTTTATTAGTGCTTTGGAAAATAGATTTCACGCACACAAATCGGTCTTATCAGGATTCCAGTCACTTTTCCCAACTTCTTTTCTGCACGGAGAAGTAGCCGCCCCGGTGGCGCAGTGGTCTAAGCGATGGCATCTGATCATTCGTCCGAACGGGGTCCGGGTTCGAATCCCGGTGAGGCATGGATGTTGTGTTTGTCTTACGGCACTGGCTCTTTCCCTTCCCTGGAACCAGTGACCCTAAATTAGGGACGGGCGACTGCTTATAGCCCATTGAGTTGCTCACGGTGGTCGTTAAACCTCCAAACAAAACAAAACAAAAAACGGAGAAGTATCAAATATAAGTTATAAGAATATAGGTAATAAGAATATTAACAATAATTTCCAGCAATATTTATTTGAATATTTGGGCGCGAATGTTCCATACATTTTGAAATGCACTCATAACACACATTTAGTTGTATAAAAAAAATAAATTTCGTAATCCCCCCTCCCCTCCCCGGAAAAAAATTATGGGTATGCCACTGTCTCGAAAGGAATTGGAAAAGACACGTTTTTAGCACAGCATCACTTAAACCGTATTGGCTGTGACCGCGACTTCCAAGGTTTCGTCTCCCATAACCACAGTTTAACCGTGACGCAGAATGGCTTCTCAGCCGACTTCTGAATAAGCAAGGTGAACTTCGCCCCGGTTGGGCAGTGGTCTAAGCGATGGCCTCTGATCATTCGTCCGAAAGGGGTCCAGGTTCGAATCCCGGTGAGGCATGGATGTTGTGTTGGTCTTACGGCACTGGCTCTTATTGTGTTACTTGATCAACACTGGCTCTTATTGTGTTACTTGATCAACACTGGCTCTTATTGTGTTACTTGATCAACACTGGCTCTCTGTGTACATTGATCTTTTGGCATACTGTAAAACCATGTTTGCCGCCCCGGTGGCGCAGTGGTCTAAGGCGTTGGCCTCTGATCATTCGTCCGTAAGGGGTCCGGGTTTGAATCCCGGTCAGGCATGGATGTTGTGTTTGTCTTACGGCACTGGCTCTTTCCCTTCCCTGGAACCAGTGACCCAAAATTAGGGACGGGCGACTGCTTATAGCCCATTTGAGTTGCTCACGGTGGTCGTTAAACCTCCAATCAAAAAAAAAAAACAAAAAAAACCATGTTTGTTGTGTACTTGTTCATAATCTGTTACTTGATCAACACTGGCTCTCTGTGTACATTGGTCATTCAGCATACTGTAAAAAAACCACGTTTGATATGTACTTGTTGATATGAAACTTTTGTATCTTGTCCATGTCTGACTGTTTGTCATGTCTCTGTACCACCAGATCCAATAAATCATTTAAACCTACAATCACAGAAAAAAAAAAAAAAGAAGAAAATAACTTTACTATATGACTTTCTGATTGCAAAGCTAGTAACTTGTTCTGAACTACACATCTCGGTTAGCTTCTTCTGTATTTATATAATTCAACTGTGTAACCCCTGTCTACAAGATTGGGTTAAGCTTTCGTATTCTGCCCCCAAGAAATAGTTCAAGCACTGTCAGAGTGCAACGTGTATCCCTCCGCAGAGTTTTCCACGGCATTTGTGTAGGTTTGAGATCGTCGCTTTTACTATTTAAACCACGAATCGTTAATTTTGAGGTGAGTTATGTCCTCATTATGCCGCTGATGATATAAATTGCATATAACAAAGGAGTGGACAATATAATAGCTTTTTACTTAGCTATATTCTTGCTCAAGAGCATCATCCAATCCAACCCAACGAAAACTTTTGTGCTGATGTGCTGCCGCCGATCGTACGTTTTGGAACTATTTGGGTGCCCAATACGGAATAGCGCAAAATTGTAATTTTATACCCTGTTCAAGATTAAAATTGTTTGGAATGATTCTTCTTCAAGAACTTTGGTTTGACTCCACGTTCCAGACGCTGAACTGGTATCACCGAATTTTTTGCTTGTGAGAGATGCCATTGAATGCACCGTGGTTCTGAATGAAATCAGGTTGGAGGACGAAAACTGGAACAGCAGCCTTTTCCGTATCTTTTGCAGGAAGCCATAGTGATGTAATTAGAATATAACAACCTTGTTTTGCTTGGGAGAGATGCCATTGAATGCATCATGGTTCTGAATGAAATCAGGTCGGAGGAGACGATTACAAAAACTGGAACAGGAGCCGTTTTCGTATCTTTTGCATATCACTACAGAGGCCGTAGTGTAAGGTGACCTGATTTTTGAGAATGCAGTTGAGGACAAAATGACATTTGTCCTCAATTTCAAAGCAAAATTAAAGAACAATTTTGCTTCAAAATGAGGACATAATTGAGGACAGCGTCTGGTGCATATATACATACACTATACGCTTCTAGCTTCAGATATCTATTATTATACAGCATCACAATGAAATTTCAGTACAAATTCAAAATATATATATATATATATATATATATATATATATACTGAAGAGCAAAACTGAAGACTAAGGAAAAACTTTAGAATTTAAAACGAAAGTTGCAAAATAACCTGAGGTCTTTGTGGAAGTGAGAAAATGCAGAGTTTTTGCTGGTCCTTGATAAAGCCAAGGCTCAGTATTCTCGACACCTTCTACATTCAGTTGTTTTATTTTATTTTTTTATCTTTTCTCCTTTTACTCACACCGGTAGATACATAACCTTTTCTATGTTGTACTTGGTGTGAGTCAAAATTATATATGTATTTTTTTGCTTAGGTATCTTCTTAATAGAATGTGAATTCTGATTTTTTAAAACTGCTGCGTTGCGCGTTTTGATCTTCAGGTTATTTTGCAACTTTCGTTTTAAATTCTAAAGTTTTTCCTTAGTCTTCAGTTTTGCTCTTCAGTAACTAATTTCAATTTATTATTTAGCAGCTCATGCGCAAATTCTAGTTGAAATGTTTTATTTATTTTTTTTTATTACTATTTTTTATTTGGGGTTTTTTTCATTTTCTATTTATTTACAATTCACTCTTATTTTTATTTCTAATTTTTAATTTTAGTATGTTTTGGATGCAGCCTTTTGGAGTGTAGTTTATACTCGAGTTTGGTATTTTCATGGACTGCTTATTTCTAAAAAGTTTTTCCTAGTTGGTTTGCTCAGAATTTGTATGTTTTGGCCCAAGTGGAGTTCTAAGGACGATGAAAGGATTGGAGGTCAGCTCAGATATTATAAGTCCTCCCGCTCGGTAGGCTAGCACCCTTTCCCATAGTGTATGAACTCGCTGGCAAAGGTAATCTAAAGTTATGAAATGACAAACGTTGTTTGACATGTAAATCTGCAGATCCTAACCTGTATTCTTCTGTTGAGGATAATTGCTCCAACAAGTTTTGCAAAGCCTACAATACCATATATAAGCTCACCTGTACTGTCTGCAACCTTAGTTATATTGGCCAAAGTAAAAATCCTCTTCATCTTAGGATTAATGGTCACAGGTCTCTAGTTAACAAGTTCTCTAATTCAGGAGTGAACCCCTCCACAAACGCCAACCAGTACTCTACCTTTGAATTAGAGCATTTCCATACTCATGGTTTTGACAAAGTGAAAATAGAGGTACTACATATTATCCCTGACCTCTATGCTCGGCTAGAAACTGAATCCCTTGAAATTTTGCAGCATCAGACTCTTTATCCCTATGGTCTTAATTCCACTCTATCTGACAATAAGCATAATCAGCATAAATTTTCAATTCGTGAACTCTTCTTTCTTGTTAATAATAAGAGCTGCACTAGAGGTAATAGAGGACAGAGGTTATTTCGCACATCAAGCAAAGTTGATTTTGCTAACTTGCTAATATCTCTGGAAAGCTTTAAAACTGGCACTAATTTTGTTAAAAATACTTACAAAATTCTCAAGTCCTTCAAGCACTCTGTCCTTAAAAGTTTTTTCAAATTCTGGAATGAAACTGCTGACCATGTTGATAAGCATGTTCTTGCTTTGGTTCTGGACATTCTTAAACATATTCTTAAAGATAAAATTTCTCTTAAAGAATTTTCCAGTAATTTTGTAACCATCAGGTTTCTAAATAAAGCCTACGATAATCTCAATGTAAGGAAGCTGTTCTACAATAATGCAATTTTTTTTCCCATCCACAGGCACCAGTCTATTGTAAGTTTTAAATATGTTAAGACCTTAGGGTCAATAGTTAAAAACTACAAACTTAACTCTTCTAGCTACATTCCTGTAATTACTACATGTGCTTGTGATGAACATAAAGAAACAGTTCACTATGATAAGAATTACAACCATATTATCACCGGAAACTTGAGTTTTGTCGAAAATGTAAAGCTTAGGAATTTATTAGAGTATGGCTCTAAATTCAGACCTTCCTTCAAAATTTCCAAAGAAAGGATTCTTGAGAGCTTCACTCAAGATGTTAATAGGTACATCGTAAAAACCAGTTTAACGTACAATCAGCCTATTGAGGCCTTCGCAGAATGGAAATATAATATAATCAATAGCTTCACCGGTGAGTTGGCAGGTCTGGACTTTTGTTTCGACAGAAATCTCTTTTTCTCTGGAGAAGCTAAAAGGTCACTCTCCAAACTGCAAGACCTATTTATTTTTACCACTACGGAAAAAGCTAGCAATAATTTTGCAATTATCTGTAAGAAGTTCTATTTTGAATTGTTAACTATGGAACTCAATAATAGAGTAACATACGAGCCCGTAAGTTATTCTACCAAGCAGTTAGAAAATCGGTTTAAGGCATTCTTCAAGAAACTTAAAATTCCACAAACTAGAAGATATGAGCCTGAATTTCCATTTCTTTTTGCAACGGTTAAGTTTCATAAGGATCCTGTGAAGTTCAGGTTCATAGCTAGTGGAGTAAGGAGTCATAAAAATAGATCTTGCTTTTGAAGATGTCTTAAAGAAGGTTTTGAAACACATTAGAAACTGTACAAACTTGATGTACAGAGATTTTTGGATAATTAATAATAATGCAGAAGTAATTTCTACTATACTCAAAGTTTGTCCCCTAGATATTAATAGTTATGATTTTGAAAACCTATATACTAATCTGCCTCTATCAGATATAATCACTACCTTTAAAGAGCTGTATGCAGAATTTAAACTTAACCAATTTGTTAATGTAGGAACTTGGAACTCTTATCTCAATTGCTGCATAAAAAATAACCATATCTTATATAATAATACTCTCTATAAGCAAGTGAACGGTATTCCCATGGGAACATCAACGTCCACGAATATCGCTAATCTATTCCTGTTCTTTAAGGAATATAAATTCATTAAAAATCACCCCACCTGCTCAGATAACTACCTTTACACTTTTAGATATATTGATGATCTGCTGTGTAATAATTCAGAAATTATAGAGAGTGATTTTGATAATATCTATCCTAGCTCTCTTAACTTATGTAAAACCAACCACAGTAATCAGGAACTTGAGTTCCTAGACTTAAGCATTAAGCTCAACAGAGGTAACCCATCTATTAGCCTCTTTGATAAAAGAGTTAATTTTCCTTTCAAAGTAATTAAATATCTACACTGGAATAATAACATATCAACCAAAGTAATTGAGAATGTACTAATTTCTCAGGTCCTAAGAATTTCAAGAATTTGCAGCAACAATTTGGACTTCAATTACCACATTAATATACTATTAGATAGTTTTCTAGAGAACGAAATTCCTTCTTCTTTCATCAAAAGAACTTTAAGAAAAATTATTCTGAATAATAGAGTAAGGTTGGCAGATCTGCTTTAATTTTCTACACAGTTAATAATATGATTCTGACCAATCAAAGCCGTAAGGAAGTTGGCTAGAGGATGCCTATTAACTACTAAAAGGAACCTTAGTGCTATGGATATGAAGGTCCTATTAAAACAAAAAATTAAATAATATAAACAAAATCACAAAAAAAGCTTAAAAATCTGTTTATAAAAGAAAATAAAAACAAATAAAAAAGAAAACTAGTTATTCATCACTAGGATAGCTATACTAAAAATAGTAAAACCAACATTAAAATTAATAAGATTCTGATTAATCTATAGAAGCTCACTAAGGTGATTTAATACATGCAAAGATTATTGAATACACTACTCGTGTATTTTATAATATTTCTCATGTATTCTGGAGAGTTAATTCTGCTCTTTCTGATCATACAGATCCACAGTCATAAGTTTGTATATTTTTTTTCTCTGGTTAAAATCTCCGCGAGTTGGTTTCTTTCTGTATGAGGAGGCCATCAGTCCCACCCACACTGCCCCCCAGCGACTAGGGAGTGGCAAAAGTGTTACGGAAGAGGTCAGCCATGTTTTACTCATGTGAGGAGAAAGTTTAGTCGCACAAGAGGTAAGCTCTCTTCCTTGTATTTGGGTTTTAGGTTTTATAAGTTCAATGTTTGTACTTCATGTACTTTTTCTCTGTTGATTTTTTGCTTTTCAGCTTTTAGGCACTGGCTTGTCTGTTAACTTTTTTGCGGGTTTTAACTCTTTCTTTTCTTGGTATCTTAGCGCGTCCTTTGGGGTACCTAGGAACAGCAGATGGCTAAGCTTGTTCCTTTTCTTTGCGCTGTATTTTCAAAGTAGTTAAGTTCTTAATAACTAATTAATTATGCACTTAAAGCACTGCTGAAATACTTCGTACATATTGCAACTAACTGTTTAAGTCATATAACTTTCACAAAGTTTTCTTTAGTTAATTATTGTCTTTAACTTATTCTCGTTTTCGTGCTGTCATAAGTTGTAGAGTAGGGGGTTTTAGACTCAAGTTTTCTTTCAAAAAACTGTTTTTTTTTAAATTAATATTTCCTTTTTTAATTGCAATATAAAAATTTGGATTTCTTTTGCATTGTTTTTCAGGTTTAAATTCTCTCTCAAACGAACTTGGCATTTCGTTATAGCTGAAAATTATTTCTAATTATTATGTCACTCTCACAGCTTGAGTTCTCTTTAATCTTCTTCTCTCTGTTTAATAGTAACAGATGAAGAGCATGGGTCGGGCCAGGAAGGTTAATGGATGCAAGCGAAATTGTTAACTAGTGCTAGGTCATACGACTCTGCGGAGGACAAGACATATATATATTTTTTAAAACAATTTTAGGTGGGAATGTTACTTGCATCTATGGCCTTGCAGAAACCCATTTCCAACTAGGTCTTTGTGGAAGTGAGAAAATGCAGAGTTTTTGCTGGTCCTTGATAAAGCCAAGGCTCAGTATTCTCGACACCTTCTACATTCAGTTGTTTTATTTTATTTTTTTATCTTTTCTCCTTTTACTCACACCGGTAGATACATAACCTTTTCTATGTTGTACTTGGTGTGAGTCAAAATTATATATGTATTTTTTTGCTTAGGTATCTTCTTAATAGAATATATATATATATATATATATATATATATATATATATATATATATATATATATATATATATATATCTATAAAGAAGATACCTAAGCAAAAAATACATATAAAATTTTGACTCACACCTAGTACAACATAGAAAAGGTTATGTATCTACCTGTGTGAGTAAAGGAGAAAAGATAAAAAAATAAAATAAAACTACTGAATGTAGAAGGTGTCGAGAATACTGAGCCTTGGCTTTATCAAGGACCAGCAAAAACTCTGCATTTTCTCACTTCCACAAAGACCTAGTTGGAAATGGGTTTCTGCAAGGCCATAGATGCAAGTAACATTCCCACCTAAAATAGTTTAAAATATATATATATGTCATGTCCTCCGTAGAGTTGCATGACCTAGCACTAGTTAACAATTTCGCTTGCATCCATTAACCTTCCTGGCCCGACCCATGCTCTTCATCTGTTACTATTAAACAGAGAGAAGAAGATTAAAGAGAACTCAAGCTGTGAGAGTGACATAATAATTAGAAATGATTTTCAGCCATAACGAAATGCCAAGTTCGTTTGAGAGAGAATTTAAAATTGAAAATCAATGCAAAAGAAATCCAAATTTTACATTGCAATTAAAAAAGGAAATATTAATTTTTAACGAACAGATTTTTGAAAGAAAACTTGAGTCTAAAACCCCCTACTCTACAACTTATGACAGCACGAAAACGAGAATAAGTTAAAGATAATAATTAACTAAAGAAAACTTTGTGAAAGTTATATACCTTAAACAGTTAGTTGCAATATGTACAAAGTATTTCGGCAGTGCTTTAAGTGCATAATTAATTAGTTATTAAGAACTTAACTACTTTGAAAAAACAGCTTGTTCCTTTTCTATGCGCTGTTTTTTCAAAGTAGTTAAGTTCTTAATAACTAATTAATTATGCACTTAAAGCACTGCCGAAATACTTTGTACATATTGCAACTAACTGTTTAAGGTATATAACTTTCACAAAGTTTTCTTTAGTTAATTATTATCTTTAACTTATTCTCGTTTTCGTGCTGTCATAAGTTGTAGAGTAGGGGGTTTTAGACTCAAGTTTTCTTTCAAAAATCTGTTCGTTAAAAATTAATATTTCCTTTTTTAATTGCAATGTAAAAAATTTGGATTTCTTTTGCATTGATTTTCAATTTTAAATTCTCTCTCAAACGAACTTGGCATTTCGTTATGGCTGAAAATCATTTCTAATTATTATGTCACTCTCACAGCTTGAGTTCTCTTTAATCTTCTTCTCTCTGTTTAATAGTAACAGATGAAGAGCATGGGTCGGGCCAGGAAGGTTAATGGATGCAAGCGAAATTGTTAACTAGTGCTAGGTCATGCAACTCTACGGAGGACATGACATATATATATATTTTAAACTATTTTAGGTGGGAATGTTACTTGCATCTATGGCCTTGCAGAAACCCATTTCCAACTAGGTCTTTGTGGAAGTGAGAAAATGCAGAGTTTTTGCTGGTCCTTGATAAAGCCAAGGCTCAGTATTCTCGACACCTTCTACATTCAGTAGTTTTATTTTATTTTTTTATCTTTTCTCCTTTTACTCACACAGGTAGATACATAACCTTTTCTATGTTGTACTAGGTGTGAGTCAAAATTTTATATGTATTTTTTTGCTTAGGTATCTTCTTTATAGAATGTGAATTCTGAATTTTCAAAACTGCTGCGTTGCGCGTTTTGATCTTCAGGTTATTTTGCAACCTTCGTTTTAAATTCTAAAGTTTTTCCTTAGTCTTCAGTTTTGCTCTTAAGTATATATATATATATATATATATATCATCATCATCATTGTCAAATATTATCAATCCACTGCTGGACGAAGGTCTCCCAAGTTTCCTCCACAACGGTCTGTCTTGTGCCAGTCTCCTCCATGTCACTCAGATGGCAGCCTAGTCCGGTTTTCCGGGGATTCTTAGCACCCTCTGCCTTCATGTCGCACTGGCCGCTGCCTTGGCCAGGTACATTCCATCTGCCGGAGACTGAGGGCCAAGATTTAAGTTGTGGAGTCATTTTGGAGGGGTTTGGCCATAACTCACCACGCTGGCCAAGCGGGTTGGTGAGTGTGGGATAGCATTTCCTCTAATCCCGATGGTATAGTTATACCGCTATTGGCGGTCGTCAGAGCCCCTTTAGTGGGAACAGGATGTACCACGAGAATATATATATATATATGGGATGAAAGGTCAGGTGATGCGTAACATCGCAGCCTCTCCTTGACAAATGTCAACCCCGCCTTCTCGTGGTGCATCCTGTTCCCACTAAAGGGGCTCTGACGACCGCCAATAGGTGAGTTATGGCCAGCGTGGTGAGTTATGGCCAAACCCCTCCAAAATGGCTCCACAACTTAAATCTTGGCCCTCAGTCTCCGGCAGCTGGAATGTACCTGGCCAAGGCAGCGGCCAGTGCGACATAAAAGCAGAGGGTGCTGAGAATCCCCGGAGGACCGAACTAGGCTGCCATCTTATGCTGACCTTGGCTACGTATAATGGACGCTCCCTATCTTCTGATTCAAGGCTTCTTGAATTGGAAGAGGAACTACAAAGGATCAAGTGGGACACGTCGGGCTAAGTGAGGTAAGGAGAAGATCTCATTGAACTGAAAAGTGGACATCTCTTCTACTATCGTGGGACAGATACTGACAGAACTAGTGGTGTTGGATTTATAATAAACAAGAAACTGAAGGATAAAGTTGTAGAAGTTGAAAGTTTCTCTGACATAGCTGCACGACTGGTTATCCAACTCTCGAGAAGATACCAGGCTCAGATTATTCAAACTTATGCACCCACCACAAGTCATCCTGAAGAAGAAATTGAAGAATTTTATGAGGAAATTCGTCATCTAAATAATAAAGGTAAGCAGCACTTGAAGATAATTATGGGAGATTTCAATGCACAAATAGGGCAACGGCAACAGAATGGAACTTCAGTAGGTAAATTCGGTCAGGGCAACAGAAACCAGCGTAGAAATACTCTCGTTGAGTTTGCAGAGGCTGAAGGGTTTTTCATCTTGAACTGCTTTTTCAAGAAAAAGCCGCATAGGAAATGGACATGAAGACATCCAAATGGAACGACAAGTGAAATTGATTTTATTATGTGTAACAAAAAATTCGTCATAGAAGACTGCAGTGTGCTAAACAAGTTCAACACAGGTAGTGACCATAGATTGGTGAGATGTAAGATGCACCTCAACACTAAACTCGAACGTGGCAAGCTCATAAGACAAACAAAATGTATTGACATAACCAAACTTAAAAAACACCATAATACCTTCAAGTTGCAACTGCAGAATAGATTCTCTGCTTTAGAAGGCCTAACATCGGAAGAAGTCGATATTTCTGAAGTTAACAGAAAAGTAACCAAAGCTCTTATGGAAACAGCAACAAAATTAGCTGGGCCTAAGAACAAGTTGCATGTGAACAAATTATCAGGAAAAACCAAAATGTTGATGCAAAAAAAGAAGAGAGATGAGGACAACTAAAGAAGATGTGACTTCCAAAGTGGAAAACATAGAGCTATGCAAGACAGTACGAAAACGTATCACTGAAGACGTAAGGAAATTCAACTGTGAACTAGTGAGGAAAGCAATTGAAAACAACCAAAGCCTAAAGATAACAAAGGGACATCTCAGTAAGGGAAGAAAACAGATTATGGCACTGAGAAAAGGAGATGGTTCTGTAACAAGAAATAGAGGCGAAATTTAGACAAGAGTGAAAGATTTCTACTGCAAGTTATGTGAAAGGGATAATGCATGTACTCCAGACATCATGGCAGGTACCAGTACCTGAGTTTCTCCAGTCCTCCCAGCAGAAGTTGCACATGCAATCAAGAACATGAAGCGGGGAAAAGCTCCAGGAGAAGATGGAATTACTGTAGACACCATACAAGAAGCAAGTGGAGAAATTGAAACAGTACTCGCACAAATTTTCACTCGATGCCTTATTGAAGGGAAGATTCCTGAGGGTTGGAACAATGCTATAATGATCCTGCTACATAAAAAAAGTGACGTTGAGGATATCAGGAACTACAGACCTATCAGCCTCCTATCAGTGGTTTATAAAATCTTCACTAAAGTTCTTTCACACCGCTTGAAGGTGACACTGGACGTGGCTCAACCGAGAGAACAAGCTGGATTCAGGAGTGGCTACAGCACAAGAGATCATATCCACGTACTGAGAGAACCAATTGAAAGAGCGAGGGAATATGAACTTCCATTCTGCTTGGCTTTTATCGATTATGAAAAAGCCTTTGATTCGGGGAAACCATCAGCAGTTACAATGGCTCTGAAATCCTGCGGTATTGAAGATGCATACATTAATATTATTAATAACATCTATAAAAATGCAAGTGCAAAGATTCGGCTGTTTGAAAATACAACACACATAAAAATTGGAAAGGAAGTGAGACAAGGTGACACCATATCTCCGAAGCTCTTTAACGCCACATTGGAAAATGTCTTTCAATCACTGAACTGGGAAAACAGAGGGATAAAGATTAATGGAGATTATCTAACTCATCTTCGTTTTGCTGATGACATAGTCATTTTTGCAACTACCCCATCAGAGCTGCAGAGTATGATCCAAGAACTTGCTGACAAGAGTAAAGAAGTGGGATTCAAAATGAACTTTCAGAAGACAAAAGGGATGTTCAATGCTTTTAAACGAAATGAAAATTTATCGATTGATGGAAAAAAGCTGAAGATAACAGACACGTACGTTTATCTTGGACAGCAGATATCAAGTGAGGGTCACATTGATGAAGAAATTAATCGGCGTACAAAACTTGCCTGGAGAGCTTTTGGAAGAAACAGCATAATTTTCAAGAGCGATATGCCATTATGTCTTAAAAGAAAAATGTTTGAACAATGCATCCTTCCAGGGCTTACGTATGGTGCAGAGACGTGGACCTTAACTAAAAGAGACTTACAAAGGCTACAGACAACTCAAAGAAGCATGGAGAGGTGTATGCTTGGTGTAACCAGGAGAGATAAGAAGAGGAACTCGTGGATCCGAAAAATGACAAGAGTGGAAGACATCATGATCAGAGTTAAGTCCCTGAAATGGCAATGGGCTGGGCATACTGCCAGAAGGACAGACCATCGATGGACAGGCGAAATTTTAGATTGGATTCCAAGGGACAGGAAAAGACCCAGAAGAAGACCACATGGGAGATGGGTGGATGAAATTCGAAAGTAAGGTGGGAGTGACATGGAGGAGACTGGCACAAGACAGACCGTTGTGGAGGAAACTTGGGGAGACCTTCGTCCAGCAGTGGATTGATAATGGTTGTTGATGATGATATATATATATATATATATACTATACGCTGACCGAGCAGAAATCATGGAATATCTGTATCTTATCTCTATGAGAAGGAATATTCCATGTCTAATAACCTCACTTGAAGAAACAGTTTAATGAAAAATGTACCGAACAAAAGTTGTGGAATCTCAATGCAAGAAAGTGGATGCTGAGAAAGATGAGATTCATTTCCCATCCTAAAAGTATTTTAATTACGCCCAGTTAAAATAGAAGAGAAGTACTTAAAACAGAAACGAAATCGCAGCACCACATTTATTGAGATGACTTTGTTCAATGCTTCGGCATGTCTCCCATTAATACTGCTTGATTTGTACTTAAATCAAAGAAAAATTCATCCGCTTTGGAAAATAGTTCCATACCTTTCCTTTATGAATCAATTTCCTAGCAATTAAATGAGAAATTGGTGCTAAATTTGGTTGAATTTGGTAAATTCTATTGAATTCAACGCCTTTTATTTAACACATTTTTACCTATTTCAATTTTTGGGGGAAATTTCAAAAATTGTGAACAAAAGCTGAGACACTGAGGACATTTGACTTCCTCAATAAGTTTTTACGAAATTGAGGACTGTCCCAAGAAAATGAGGACGTCTGGTCACCTTACTGTAGTGATGTAATTGGATATAACAAGGCAGCCTATTCCATGAAAACCTCGAACAAAAGATCCGTCATTGGGATGATGTCTTTCCAGATTTTTTCATTCTCAGGCATATGATTCAAAAACTTGTCAGAATATCAACAGCAATTATCTACCAAAATGATTCGTATGTTTTACTTCCACGCGTTATTCATACCCATGTTTGCTAGTCTCGATAGAAGGCATACAATTCTTTACTGTGATCATGCAAACATGTTCCGTTTTACTGATCACGGCAGACGTTAATGCATTTTTTTTTTCTTACGGAATCTGAGAGTAACTGTGAAACCAGACTAAATTAGTGGACCTCTCAGAAATCACAAAGTGGATTTTTTTATTGTGGAAGTGGTGTAAAATGCAGCTGGATTGCTAAGATCAATCAATAGAAAAATGAACAAATTATAGGTCAGAAAGCAAAATGTCTGAATTAGAGATAAGCCCTGGCTAGGGCGCATAAAGACGTTTTCCGTCCAAGTAGAACGATCGAGCGATCTCAGCCAATCACAACGTCGGTAGTGAATTGGGCTTCACCTGTTGCTTCCGCCTATGTAGTATGTAATCAGTACATTACATTTACTTCAGCGTTCACTTGAATGCCACGGTAAACACTGTCATGTTTGTGAAATGTTCTATTCCATGGTAAGCATAAAAACGCTGGTATATTTGTAATGCATTTTTGATGTGGGATTCGTAGTGTACAGTTCCTAACACAATGCCTGTCAAGGTTTATTTGGGTAAATGGGTCTTCAACGCCAATTTGAGTTAGGCATGTTAAATGACTCAAACCCAGATTATTGAATATATTCATCACCGAAACTCGTAAAAAAAGCTTTGCGAATTATCTGGATTGTGGCGTCCTGGGCCAGATCACCAAGTAAGAGTTAAATCCAATTTGGCAATTAACTTGTGTTAACCTTTACCTGACGTGAAAAATACTAACGTCATAAGTAACAAGTAACGTGGGGTTCAAATGACCCCAACATTTAAAAAAAAAATTATGTTGTGTAAGTGCAATTGGATCGAAAATTTTATTATGGGAATTTTCCATTTTCTACTATAACTGAAATCAATAACAGTAGAAATTAAACAGCATTTTTTTCTAGAATAAATTCAACTATTTGATACTTAAAAATCAGTATTTTACATTGAAACACACACACACACACACAAAATAATGTTTATCTTTGAAAATGTATAACCTGAAATGTTACAGAAATATTTCATTACTTATATTTTACATGCCTGCCAAGACAATATGACATTTTAATAAAAATGGCACTAGTTTTCTGATGCGCAGTCCACACAGTCGTCGTTCTAATTTTGTTTTTTATCAAATTTTCCCCAAGTCGTTTAATAAAATTTTATCCGGTAAGCTTTTTCATTCGGGAAAACTTTAGTATAGTATATTACATGCGCATTGTTTGTGTTGATATCCTGCTTGTGTGAAAAATACAATATAGCGACGTGGGGTCGTTTTGACCCCAAATGCTATATTATAATATGTGTGAGGTATAGGGAGCTTTTCTATTAAATTCATACGAGATTTAAAGTAAACGTAGTTTTAAGTCAGTAAAATATTTTAAATTTAGGTGAGGTTCAGCGTGTTTCAAAATGTTGCTTATGTGCACACAAACTTTTCCCCCCGATGGGTTTGTCCTCCTCTTTATCTACAAAGTCTTTGACTTCGTAGATAACAATTGCACTTATGCGTCATAACTTACATAAAAATGTTTCGATTGCGACAAAACTTTTTCATGTTATTCTGGAGGTATACTGAACCGGTTCTGTTGAATATCATCGAAATGGGGTCAAAGGTCAGGCCACAGGTGCGAGATTTATTCCACAGACATTATCCTCATAACTTGACTACAAATTCTTCTATTGTGACAAAACTTGAGTATGTTGTTCCGGAGGTATACTGAACCAATTGTGTCTAATATCATCGAAATGGGGTCTGAGGTCAGGACATAGGCGCAAGATTTATTCCACAACCATTATCCTCATAACTTGACTACAAATGCTTCTATCGCGAGAAAACTTTAGTATTGTTCCGGAGGTATACTGAACCAATTCTGTCTAATATCATCGAAATGGGGTCAAAGGTCAGGGCACAGGTGCAATATTTATCCCACAGACATTATCCTCATAACTTGACTAAAAATGCTTCTATTGTGACAAAACTTTAGTAAATAGTGTTCCGGAGGTCTGCTGAACCGGTTCTCTTGAATATCATCGAAATGGGGTCAAAGGTCAGGGCACAGGTGCGAGATTTATTCCACAGACATTATCCACAAAACTTGACTACAAATGCTTCTTTTGTGACAAAACTTGAGTATGTTGTTCCGGAGGTATACTGAACCAATTCTGTCTAATATCATCGAAATGGGGTCAAAGGTCAGGACATAGGAGCGAGATTTATTCCACAACCATTATCCTCATAACTTGACTAAAAATGCTTCTATTGCGACAGCACTTTAGTATATTGTTCCGGATGTAGACTGAACCGGTTCTGTTGAATATCATCGCGTAACTGGACGACTCTGGGTTCGATTCCCGGTGGGGGCCGATGATAATTTTTCCGTGACTCACTTATTAACGTAGAAAGAGCGATGGCTTCTGTTTGGTGTTCCTGATCCACGTCGAGTGTATGAATTAATAAAAATACATATTTCAGAAAAGGAGTTAACCACAAATGTAATTATTTTATCTATTGCTATATTACAGCTTCAGAGAATGTATTTTAAAACAAATTCTATAATGCGCAATTTCAGCAATTACGAAAATTGAAATTCACCCATTAGGAAAATTGGAGAACAGTTAGAGGGTTAGGAATCTCTCGTGTCTGACACCAATGGTATCTGAATCATATTACAAAACACTTGGTCTCATTGGGGGTTCGGACCCCTTTGGTGTGCTTCTGACCAGGATTGTCCTTAAGTTTTGCACACCAGTGTAGCACTACTAATGCGAATCCTATAGAGAAAAATCTCTGGGTGCTGGAGGGTTTTTTTACCCTTAACACCTTATCCTGGTTGCGTCCCAGATTCCCATATAAGTTGTGATGAATCGACATGAATATTTTTCGTTTCGTTCCGAAGCTGCATCCTTGTGAAAATGTAAAATATTTCCCCGTCTTTAGTAGGTTCCATAGCAAAAGCGCACAGGTTCATAGACCGCACTTCAAGCATCGCTAGTGAAGAAATAGGTAATTATGCATCCTCCGTTTTTAACGCGTAATGACAAGTTTAGGCAAGCTTTCAAAGAAGTCGTAGCTCGTTAACTTCGGAAGAACGAGTACAAATCTACAGGTACATATCAAAAACTTTTGAACCTCCCTATGTACTCTACAAGTGACACAAAACAGGTATAATTCGTTAAAGTATAAAAGGGGTTGATTTAAGATGCATAAACAGACATATTGATTTGCATTAAAAAAATCTTATTTGGTTTACTGCAATAGCATCTATTGGGTTGGTGCGAATGTAATGTCCGGCGCGAATGAGCGGTGGCGACAGATTCCCACCACAGCGGAATGGAACCACCCCCAGTTGTTGCAGGTATTACGTCACAGCGTTGCTATAAATAGCTAGCACATGTGTGAAGAACAAGGTTCAGGCGTGGTTTGTTTGGACATAACGTGGCTTGCAAAGGAAACATGCAGACGCCGGATTTGAGAATCATCTTCCTGTATGAATCTAAACTGGGCCATTCTGCAGGAATTGCCACTCGAAACATTAACAAAGCGTTTGGGGAGAATACAGCCAATGAACGAACAAACCGGCGATGCTTTGTGAAGTTTCAAAGCGGAGATACAGACCTGCAAAACGAAGCATGTGATCACCGACCTGTTGCTGTTTCT
Organism: Macrothele yani; assembly: GCA_039090855.1. Taxonomy (NCBI): domain Eukaryota; kingdom Metazoa; phylum Arthropoda; class Arachnida; order Araneae; family Macrothelidae; genus Macrothele; species Macrothele yani. Next base: position 50,412,058 of record CM077023.1, on the reverse strand, counting down.
GACGATGTTCTGTTATGTGTGGTTAAAGCGGACCCCCAAGAAACGTGTCGTGAGAGAGAGGCAGAGGTAGGTGTCCATCACACGACCGTTGTTCGGCGTCTGGAAGGGTTGGGTAAGGTCAAAAAGCTGGCATGTGGCTGTTGCATGAGTTGACAACTGCCAACAAGGCTAGGCGTTTGGAAGTCTGCATGTCGCTGCTTACCATAAATAAACAGGAACCTCTACTGCATCGAATCGTCACCTGCGACGTGAAGTGGGTCCTTTATGATAATCGGAAACGATCTTCACAATGATTAGGCAAGGCATAGCCTGCTGGACGGCATCCTAAGCCACCCCTATACACCAAGAGGATGATGCTCCTTGTCTGGTGGTCCACAGCTGGGATAATTCATCGGCGTTTCTGGGCAAGAGGCCAAACCATCACTGCAGAACGTTATTGTGCTGAATTACACCAGATGCATTGGACATTACTGCAGAATCAGCCGGCTTTGGCCAACAGGCAATGTGATGTTCTCGTCCAGGACAACGTCCGCTCTCATGTCGCACAACAAATTATGCTGACACTAAGTGCCTTGGGAAATGAAGCACTTCCTCATCCTGCCTACTCTCCGGACTTATCTCCGACAGACTATCATTTGTTTCGTCGCCTGGATCACTTCCTGTCCGGGAAACAATTCACGACAGACAACGAGTTTCAACGTGCAGGTGATGACTTCTTCGTGTCCCAGCCACAAGACTTTTTTCATTCCAAGATCATGGCCTTGCCGGACAGATGGCAACTACGTGTCTATGTCGAGGGGGATTATTTTGCCTAGGTGAGTTGCCCTACTTTTCCGTTCTCGCCGTCCACGTGTGCTGGTCCTTTGCCGGACATTTCATTCGCACCAACCCAATAGTTAGTCCATAGGCGACTATTACTTCCATTTCACGTATTTACTCGTACTACTCCTTTAGCACTGTGGTTACATCTGACTCATGCACCATCTGTTTCTTGCTGATACCTACAGAAAAAAATTATAAATGCTGCGTAAGAAATGTTATACTGGAAATTACGCTGCAGTTTTTTTCTTTCTTTAGAACGATGTGAACTGGAAACCTCAAGGTCAGATAATATTAGACGATGTCTGTCGTGTAAATTGTGCAGAAGGAGCTGCAACATTTGAGGTAAGTTTTTAGAAGAACTGAGGTTTTGTTTGATATTTCAAAAATTATTTTTTTAAATCCACTGGTATTAACGGGAGAAAAAGAAATTTCTCTTGAAGATAAATGGCTTTTCTCAGACGTCGTGAAATATTGTATGCAGTGGAAAGTACCCAATGAACAAAACAAGATGGTGAAATTAGTAGGCGAGTGAATTCTTCATTGAAAGTCATAGCTGCTTTAAGAAGATTTCATAGCAATGATGGTTTCTCACGAGAGTCACGAGCAAGGAGGTTAGAAGATGTCAACAGCCCCTCTCCCTGTGCTTCTGGCGTAACCCCACTTTTTATCAGCTGACTACGCCAATGCGCCCAACCTGAGAATCTCCTGTATATCTCTATGGGGAAATCGCGATTTTGAACGGGTTTTTCGGACCCTTACTGTACCCATTCAGTCATGAAAAAAATTGAGGCTGAAATATTCATTCCCATAATTAAACATTTCCAGAAAAAATGGGAAAATATGTGTTGGTATTTGTTTAAAAAATTCAACAAAATAATGGTTTTTTGGCCGGAAGTGCATACTGCGTATGGTTACTTGCATACTTCGCATGTGCAAGTAATTATGTTTAAAATATAACCAAAACCCTAATGTTGAAAAATACAAAAATACGAAATCTGAAATATTCCTTGTTTTCGTCCTTGATTTGCACGGTTTGCATGTGCTAAGCGAAACCGCTTCATGCACAGGAAGTGACTTCACGTTCCCGAACTCCCGCAGACTCCTACCACCTCAGAGAGAGGATGGAAACAGCTGATCTGTATTGGCTACACTCAAAACGGGTCCTTTCACTTCCTCTTCTTCTAACCTCCTTGGTCACGAGTGACTGTGTATGAAAGTGTAATTGTTCCTACTCTGATGCATGGCAGTGAAACCTGCAGAAAAAGACATGGGAGTCGTTTATGTGCTGAAGAGATGCGTTACGGATGGTTTGTGGGAAGACACGTTCTGATCATGTGAGAAATGAAGATTTGTTGCAGGTGTGTAATGTGAAGCAAAATATTGTTAGCAAGTTGGAGACTAATATTCTTAGGTGGTTTGGCCATGTTGAAGGAATGAGTGATGAGATGCTTACTAAGAAACATTTTTCAGCCCAAGCGGCAGGACAGAAAATTAGATGAAGACCAAGGAAATCATGGGAGGCAGGGCCGAAATAAGGGGGTGGCCTTGGGGCCCACCATGACAAAGGGCCCAGGAGGCATGCCTTGGTAAATAAATAGGTAGGTAGGTGGAGAGGGAGGTTTATAAAATAGTTTGACTTTTGTCTCATATGATTTCCACTTCGTCAGAAACAGGAGCTGGAAGACTAACAGATTCCAAGACAATTACTCACCAAAACTAAAGGTTTCATGTCGCTGTATGCGGGGTCGGCGAGACAGTTTCACTTTTTCACTACCATCCACCCACACCTCCCAGTTTGAACTTGGAACCGTTAATGGGCGAAGTGCCCTGTGGCTTCACATTGCATAACAAAAAATATGCACTAAGAAAAGTATACAGTACTAAATCATTAGAAAATCCAAGACAAAATCTAGGAATCTTAAGCTCTTAACTCATGTTCTTGTAAAAACAATGAAAAATACAGTGACTATTATGAAAACTCTGCAGATAATTTAGTAGTTACAGATTCGTGTTTTAACTGATTTTATATTGGTTCCCCATCATAATTCTTTGAGGGCCCACTCAGATGTCTTCTTAGCCTAAGGGCCCACTAAGGTCTTAATCCGGCCCTGATGGAAGGACGAGATTTAGGAGTATCTGCGTGAGAAAGAGTATTGAGTGTGAAGTACAGAATTTCATGTGGGGGATGTCAGTTGAAGCTCTAACTGTGTGCCAAGATCGTTGTAAATGGAGACGTTTGATATGGCAACAGTAAGTAAATACTCAATTAAACATTTATCTGGTGGGTTTTCCTTCTTTATGGTGCTAACCTCTGAATCTCAGAGAAGAGCTTAGTGTGATTGTTGTCATTGTATGTGATATCTACACTAAGATGCCAGTTTATCAGATACACTTACTGTCGCCATATAAATGTCTCCTTCCAAAACATAAGATCGGCAAGCAAGCGCTGTGTGTGTGGCAAAAATCAAGTCGGACCAGCTCGTGAAACATCAGTAAGCGTTCGATTGAGGGTCGAAATGGGCAAAACGAGTTTTCTGAGCGACTCTGAACGCGGCACGACAGTTGGCGCCAGGCTTGCCGGTTCGAGCATCTCCCAAACGGCCGAACTCCTGGAGTTTTCACGCACAACCGTAGTAAGGGTTTACCGTGAATGGTGCAACACTAAAAAAAAAAAAAAAACATCCAGCAATCGGTGATCCTGTGGATGAAAACAGCTGGTGGGTAGAGAGCGTGACACATGAGTTAAAACGGCAAGTTGCAGCGTTAAGCCTTGCCGGCGTAGTTCAATCAGGAGAATATCCCGCTCTGAAGTTGGGAGACGTGATTTCGAATCCCACCACCGTCATAAAAGGGCTCATTAGCTGTATTGGTGACCGAACGTAAAATGAATCTCCTGGCCATGAGGTTCGAAAAATATGTGTGATTATTCTTCCATGCATCGTCTGGAATTAATAAGAATTCCTTCTTCTACAGCGAGCAGCTTCTTCAAGAATGGTTATTCGGTGGATCCGAAACTTGTGATTTCGTGCCACCCCTTTCTCAAGGGGGAATATATATGACGTACCATTGGGTTGACGCATGAGTCATAACGACAAGTTACAGTGATAAGCTTTCCCGGAGTAGTTTGGTCGGGAGAATATCCCATTCCAGAGTGGGTTCTAATGCCACCACCCACAGGAAGGTGCTCATTCGCTATAATGTATCAAATGAGACTGGCGAGAATAGTGCAAGCGAACAGACAGGCCACCAACTGGCAAGTCACTGCGGGAGACTGGTGATAATCATGAAAGCAAATAGACATCGCCAGCTGGCAAGTCACTACGGGAGACTGGTGAGAATCATGTAAGTGGACAGACCACCAGCTGGCAAGTCACTGCAGGAGACTGGCGAGAATCGTGTAAGCGAACAGACAGGCCACCAGCTGGCAAGTCGCTGCGGGAGACTGGTGATAATCATGAAAGCAAATAGACATCGCCAGCTGGCAAGACACTACGGGAGACCGGCGATAGTCGTGTAAGTGGAAGTCACAGCAAATAGACATCGCCAGCTGGCAAGTCACTGCGGGAGACTGGCGAGAATCGTGTAAGCGAACAGACAGACCACCAGCTGACAAGTCACAGCGGTAGACTGGCGAGAATCAAGCAAGTGAACAGACATCGCCAGCTGGCAAGTCACTGCGGGAGACCGGGGAGAATCATGCAAGCCAACCGACCACCAACTGCAAGCCACTGCGGGAAACTAGTGAAAATTGTGTAAGCGAGCAGGCAGACCAACAGCTGCCAAGTCACTGCAGAATTCATCATCGGTGGGCCGAGGGCCATCTCTGAATTCATCATGTATCGGACCATGTCGTGAATGGGCTATAGCAGCCGAAAATCATGTCGCCCGTCCCCTTTAATCCCCTCTGATCCGCCAGGTGTTTTTCGTCCACATGCAGTATCGCCGACTGTTGGGTGTTTTTCGCATGTCGCACCATTCACGGTAGCTCTTGCTATGGTTGTGCGTGAAAAGGCCAGGAGAACGGTCGTTTGGGAGACGCTATTATCGGCACGCCTGGAGGCAAGTACCATGCCACGATCATTCGCTCAGATCACTGGTTTTGTCCATTCCGACCCTGAGTTGAACGCTTACTGATGCTCAATGAGCTGACCTATCTGAATCCATACCGCGCAGCGCGCTCACTTTCCACTTACATGTTGGAGTGAGCTATTTATGTGACGCGGATAATTGGTGTACATAATAAACTACCATCTTAGTGTAGATCCAGATGACATGTAAAAAAGTAATGAAACTTTGGCTAAGATGGATCTTCAGTTCAAATGAGGCAAACGTTTTGGCCATTAAAGAACGACGGTAAGCACCACATTAAATTAATGGCTTGTATTTATCTGATAAATACAGTGTGTCTGATACTGTGTTGTGCCTCGTGTATACAGAAGTTCAAAGTTCTGCAGTTGACTCGGATTACTCTTAGTGGGCGTCAAATCAAATATTTTTTCTCGTAAAAATCGGGGAATTGAAAGGTCAGGAGATTTTTTGTTTTGCCAAAAAACCTTTTTTTTTTTTTTTTTTTTTTTTTTTTTAAGATTGTAGACTTTTGTTTGTAATTACTGCCTGCTTAGAATTTGATAGGTCTTACTTTCAGTACATTACATTATTCTTAATTTTTTTTTTTTAATTTATCAATAGTGAATTTTAAAAATCGTATGTTATTAAGTTTTTATTCGGTTTCGCCCTTGACTATATGTCGTGATAGACTGTGCACTGGTAATCGCTGCTGCTGAACCACCGTTGTCCCAACATGAGAGCCGTCAGATCACGTGACATTGCCTGGCAGGTCATTCTTAAATATTAGCATTTACCAAATCATGTACGGCGTTCCGTGAGGGTTCTGGGAGGGGATTGCAGTCTTGTAATTGCTCTTTTCAGGGCATCCCAGATATGCTCAATCGGGTTGAGGTCTGGAGATCTTGCAGGCCAATCCATCTTGTGAATATCCTCACTCTCCAGGTATTCGTCTACTAGCCGAGCCCCATAGGAACGGGCGGTATCATACATAAAAAGGAATTGGGGGCCAACAGCTCCCCTGAAAAGCCGTACATTCGGCTCTATGATGTAGTCCCTGTAGCGTACAGCAGTCAGAGTGCCTCCTGGAAACACATGCAGTGACGTGCATCCATCCACCATGATGTCAACACAAACCAGGTGTCCTGCACAACCATAGTGGTCACTTTCCCTAATATTAGAGGGAAGATTTTGGCTTCACACCCGTCTCCAAATGTACATATTGTGAATCCGTGTTTAGGCTGTACCAAAACTCATCACAAAAGAGAACACAGGCCCATTGATCAGGGGTCCAGGGGGGATGTTGTTGGGCCCAATTCAGACGGATCCTTCTGTGCGATGCGGCAAGTGGCATATACAGACCATTATTGGCTTTCTTGCCTACAAACCTCTCTTGTGGAGGCTTCTGTAAACTGTTTGCCTCGGTATCGTCGTTCCCGTAGCAGAGAAGAACTTCTGTGAGAGTTGCCTGTCTGTCGACCATCTATATATAGTGGGGAGCTCTTAAAGGCAAATACCGGGCGTCTTGACTTGTGGTTCGTGCGCATTTTTGTCCCGGCCTTCTGGTTATTGTTCCGAACTGTCTCCAAAAATTGGTGACTACTTGCCTCCACACATTCAGCCACTTTACTACCTTAGTTTGCGATTGCCATGCTTCCAATCAACCGATCCCTCTCCACCGTAAAGGGTTTTCTAAGCGATGGTGCAGAGCCATTCTTCCACTAACAGTCCAGCTCAAGCTTCGATTCCACACTACTCTCAGAACAACGTTTGTCAAGGTCGCATGCCTGCCAGCTCGATAGCATAGGTCGTCATTTGCATATTTCCATAGGAGCTAACACAATGTTGCTTGGGTACGTCGACTTAGCATTTCCCGTTGCGCATATATACAAATACAAATTCGTATCCTCGAATTTGTATTTGTCACGTTAATTTTTGGACACCAGTGTATGCGACTGTGCATAGAGACTGTTGGAGTTGGGGAGGTATCAAGGCGGCAAACAGGAGAGGATTTAGTCTTGTGGTCCACTAAAAGCACGCGTATCCACTTGGGAATACCTCGTAAATTCCTTCATGAAAAAAATTCTGTCAGATCCTGGGGTGAAAGGGAACTGTTGAACTCTGCGTTATAAAAGGAATTCAGTCGTAAGCAAATTGTAACAGCACTTTAATTGCGAAAGAACTTTAAATATCTGCTATTGATTTAAGGTAGCATCGAACTACGTTCGAAATCAAATGGGATGTTGCACCAGATAATTATTTGAAAAGTTTGGTTTTGACCGAAAAAAAGTTCAGTATTCTCTTGCAGAACCCATTCCCAACTACACCGATGAGCCATTACATTATGGCGGTATGACCTAATACCCTGTAGGACCCCGTTTAGCCCGCAAAACAGCAGCCACTCGATGAGGCATCGATTCCATGAGGAAGCGATAGGTACCGTGGGGTATCTGGTACCATTATCTCAACAGCAGGTCCCATACAATTCGTTGTGGTGGTGATTTAGCGGGAACCCGGTTTTCCAAGTCGAACCACAAATGTTCGATTGGGTTCACGTCAGCTGAATTTGGCAACCAGGGCATTAACAGAAAGTCACCACCAGCATGTTCCTCGAACCACTTCTGGACGATTCTGGCAGTGTGGCATGGCACATTATCTGTTGGTACTGGCCATCACCAGCAGGGAACACAGTTGCCACAAATGGGTGAACTTGGTCCGCAATGATGTTCAGATACCTGACAGCTGTCAGGGATTGTGCTATTAGAATAATGGGGCCTAAAGTGTCCCAAGAAAACATCACCCACAGCATAACACCGCCGCTGGTCTGTTTCCGCCCAGCAGTGCATCTAGGTGCTATAGCCTGTGTTGGTAATCTGCGTATCCACGTTCAGCCGTCTGCTTGATGCACCAGGAATCTTGATTTGTCAAACCAGGCCACTTTCTTCCAGTCATCCACGGTCCAATCTCGATGATCTTAGGCTCATTTCATGCGTTGTTGGCGATAAAGCGCAGTGAGCATGGGGACCCGGCTGGGTCTTCGGCCACGATGAGCTGTGTGCTGTGACACATTGCCCTGGTCACCACTGTTGTAGCTGTGGGTGATTTGTTGCACTGTGGCCTTGTAGTCGCTCTGAACAATGTGCGACAATCTCCGCTCCCCTCTGGCATCAAAGAGCTACGGAGGACACACGGCTGGACGACGGTTCGTCGTTTGGCCATCTGTGCACCACTTTTGATACGTACTCACTACAGCGGCACGTGAACAACTCGCAAGACGCGCCGTTTCAGAGATCGTATTTCTGAGGCGCCGTGCCATCACAATTTGTCCTTTATCAAACTCCAATTAATCGCAGCTTTTCCCATTCTGACTCCAAACACTCTACTAACCGAAAGCCGGTCCTTGTATATTTACTGCTTTGTGAACTTCACCTGCACCACCGTTCGGACTCCAAGCGTGTTCATTTCTCTATGTTGGGGGTGGTCATAATGTAATGGCTCATCGGCGTAAATCCCCATGAAGATCATTCTAAAAGTTGAAATGTACACATACTATATAGTAATTTTCCTACACAATTTTTACATTTATCTGGTCACTGATCACCTACTGTGCAGGGGCACTAGTGTCTCCTCCTTTAGTAGACACCTCTTTTAAGTCTACCTGTTATTTTAACACACAAACCACCATTTTCACCAGTGAACCAGTAGTGGTATATCATTGTTTCTTTCAAGATAATTGTGGGTGGGATGTGGATTTTGGAGTATCTCTACGGGGGAATCACATTCTGCTCTGTGTCAGTCTGTAGACAAGGAAATGGGGCTGATGGCCATCACAGTGGGTACTAGGCCTGGTCTGACGAATCAAGATTCCTGGTTCATCACGTAGACGGCCAAGCGCGGATACGCCGATTATCAACAGAGGCTATGGCACCTGGATGCACTGCTGGGCGGAAACAGGCCGGCGGCTTTATGCAGTGGGTGATATTTTCTTGGGACACTTTAGGCCCCATTATCCCAATGGAGCACAATCCCTGACAGCTGTCAGGTATCTCTACATCATTGCGTACCATGTTCATCCATTCATGGCAACTGTGTTCCCTGTTGGTGATGGCCATTATCAACAAGATAATGCGCCATGACACACTGCCAGAATCGTCAAGGAATGGTTCGAGGAACATGCTGGTGACTTTCTGTTAATGCCCTGGCCTACAAATTCACCTGACATGAACCCAATCGAACATTTGTGGTTCGACTTGGAAAAGCGGGTTCGCTCTAAATCACCACCACCACCCTGAAATGTACAGGAACTGGAGGGCCTGCTGTCGACATTATGGTACCAGATACCCCAGGATGCCTATCGCCACCTCATCGAAACAATGCTTCGCCGAGTGGCCGCTGTTTTGCGGTCTTACAGCTTATTAGGTAGGTGGTCATAATGTAATGGCTTATCGATGTATATTGTTTCTAGTGTTTAGGAAATTACTCATATTCTTGTCCATCCAAACTTCATCAAAAATACTTTCAATTCCACATCTTAACCCGAAAAGTTAAAAAAAAAATGGTTACAAAAAAATTACACGGTCAATAATTTCAAGGGTGTAGGCTGGACTACATTAAAGTCAGGGAAAATATCCAGAGTGCGAGACCGGTGTGGCCGTAACTGCTGATGACTTAATCCTGCTCCATCGAAATGTCTACACTGCAGGGATAAGTAAAACTCTCTCAGAAATTAATGAGTAGGGCGTTGCGCGAGCGATTCCACCAGGATCCGACTGGTCTTCTGCCCATACAGGATCGGTTGGCGGACCAGTTGCACTCTACTGCCCCCGCAGAGATACTACCCCCCCCCCCCCCCCCTACCAAAGCCTGTATGTGTGACGTGTTAATGGGCTGGGGCTCTAAATTTCGCGACTGGTTGGGAGATTCGCTCGCCATCGCGAAGACTAGTGGAACAAACGTCCTTTATTAGTGTCTAGGCTAAGAAAATGAAAATTTGCACTCACATGGAAATGCACTCAGAGATTCTCATGCATTGGGAAATAAATCCTTTAATCTCACGAGACCTCTCACAAAGATGAAAATGGTAATTACACTGATTTGATGAGTATCATACAAAATTCATAGCACTGGGACAGGTGCTATGGTAATGACTCTGGGCTGGTGTCCTGTCTTCTCCCTTCGGTAGCAACCGGAATCTCTTCCTACCTCGTGACGAAGTCTTTTACCACCTCGATGAGTCCCTGCCTCGCCCTTGAGTAGCCAAATACGATCGAGAGGTCCTTCGTCTTCTCCAGTTCAGGAGAGAGGACTTTCCTTTTCTCTGAAAGAGAAACACAGTCTAAGATCATATTGGCGACATCTGCGGACTGGGCACCTCATCCGCACGCCCGTTCCTTAACCGCAAAACGGCGGAAGTACTCCGGCGATACGCCATGACCGGTGAGTACCTGGTTAAGGAAGCATCCGATTCCACTTTCTTGGTGGAGGCTCTGGGAAAGATAGGGTTCGTTTTCCTACCCGTATCCCCTTCATTCTATCTTCTTTGCCACTCGCTAAGCGGGGCTTCTTTCATCCGAGTCCGCACGCTTTGCAGCGGCGTCTTGAGGTGAAAGTCAACCTTCGCCAGCTGGTCTGCTCTTTAGTTTCTACTGGTTCCGACATGGCTTCGGACCCAATGGAATGAGATCGCTGTTCCACTTGCTGTTTCAACCAGAGACTTAACCTCCCTGACTAGGGGATTTTACCCTGAACTGGTCAAGCGCTTTTAAGGACGCCTGACTGTCGGAGTAGACCTTGACTTTCTCTTCGTCGTTGCTAGACAGAGCCCTCAACAACGCCTCTCTAATCGCCAAGAACTGTGCTTGGCAAACAGAGGAGTTGTGTGAGAGTTTAATCTGTCTTGCGAACGTTTTGTTGCCATCCGAGAGTTCGCAAAACCCTGCGCTTACATTACCACCAATTTTAGAGCCGTAAGTAAACAGCTCGCTCCCCACTCCCTAGGGGAGACTCCTGTCCCAAGTAGGACAAATCTCTTTGGCTGGGTGGCAAGTCCAGTAAGTTATCAGCAGTTCTACTACAATCCCACTAGACAATGAATCCCACATGCCTACAAATGAAACTGCAGTCTGGCGATGGCTCTGTTATGGTGTGGGGTGTTTTCAGCTGGCACTCATTAGGACCTCTCATACGTCTGCAGACTGCTCCGATCAGTGGAGGCTACGTAACCATACTTGGGGATCATTTACACCCGTTCATATCATGGAACCACTCCGACTGGTGCTACCTCTTTTAGCACGACAAAGCGCCGCCGAACACGTCCATAGTCGCTCGATTATGGCTGGAGGAACATTCCACGGAGTTTGGCATCCTGACTTGGCCCCATTGTTAACCGGATTTAAATGTCATCGAACATATTTGGGATGCTGTACAACGTGTCGTCAATGCCAGGAATCCTCGAATCTGCGAATGTTACGGAACTGTGGGACGCTTTTCACGAAGCATGTCTCCACAGTACTATAGAGAGCCCGTTGAGTGCATGCCTTGTCGCATTGCTGCCGTTATGGGATCGCGACGAGGACCATCGCGGTATTAGGGAGGTATCCCATTTTTTTTTTTTTTTTTTTGGCACTTTATAGCCTTAGTATACTTGATATTTTCTAAAATTTAACCATAATTAAGCAATCCAACATTTGTTTGTCTACTGACGTCATCAATGTACATCTATTTTCTGGTCTCAACACCACCAAAGGAAAAGAAAAGCTATTGATTTTTAATATAATTATGGTTAAGTTTTAGAAAATATTAAGTATACTAGGCTTAGGCTATAATATGAAGTTGTTTTTATTGTTCAAATTTTCATTCTTGGGAATGCATTAATTGTGAAGAAAATGGCTACAGAAGTTTGCCCAGAATACAAGGCAAAGATTTTAGGTTGGTCCACCCTTAGACCATGAATATAAGTAAACAGAGCTAGGAGCTCCGAAGGCGGCACAAACATCTCCAGAGGTTAGTCACGTGATGTGTGTCAACCACCGGCTTTCACGGTGCGTAGTGCTTAACTGTAATGAAAATCGTTATAGATTACTTGAAGTTAAGTGAGCGATTTTAATTTCTGTGGTTAAAGGAAATTATGAAATAAATTTGCACCATGGGGTAGACATATTGTGCTATTGGATGTAAGCAAAGATTTGTAAAGGGCTGTCCGGTGTTATTTCATAGATAAGAAATTTATAACCTTCGTAACAGGCGGTGACAGGATTGATGGTGATGCAATTAGTAACATTTTTTGCTATCATTATGAATGCACAAACTGCATCGAATCACTTTTATAGACCTTGAATGATAGCCCTCTTTTGTACTGTTTGATCGGTAGCGGGATTACAAGTGTATACAGTATAACAGTGGCGTAGCCAGAGAGTTCGGGGTTTGAACCCCTCCCTTGAGGGGAGACTGAGCACGAAATTAAAGCGATATATACGTGTATACGAGGCTTTCACCAATGAACCAAACCAATGGACCCCCCCCTTTTCCCCTTAAGAAATATCTGGCTACGCCACTGAGAGATTTCTTAAATAATGTAACAGTAACATTATTACTGTTACCAGCTAACAAACTGCCAATAGTAATAATGGTGTAATAATAGATAAACGGTATGGCTAAATAAACGATAGCCTCCTCCCACGCAAAGCTGCTCCACCATTGAAAATAATCCAAGGGTAAACAGTAGAAAGCGAATATTTCGCAGCTATTTTTCTGGCAGATCTCTTGACTAGCCGGCCTCCAAATATTTTGGCAAAATATCTCATTTTTACAACATATAGGCTGTGGCTGTTAGCCTGAAAACTGGGATATTTCTATTTATTAAAATCTGTGTACATCTGTATGTATGTATATGTGTTTCTAACATTTCCTACATCTTGCTATGTTGATAGTAAACCTTAGACCATGAATATAGGTAGACAGAGCTGCTCCCGTTCACGCAGTGTTGAGAGAACGGCACAAACATGTCAAGCGGGTTAGTCACGTGATGGGTGTCAAGATTGCTCTGAGGGGAGCAGGTAATGGCGATGCTCAACAGTATTTACCGTAGACTGTGGAAAAGGCATTTGCACGGTGACCCATTCAATATAATTTTACTACGTTTATCTTCATAAAAAATCAAGTGGTTTATTTTTCTGCCCACTAGTTCGTGTGGTACAAATTTTTAAAGTTCAGTCAGTCTGGTTGGTGCTCCCGCTGAAGTGTGTTTGTTTACAAATATTTACGCCTTTTTGCTGTCTCCCCCTACAATGCAGGATTTTTTTTAGCAAAATAACCATTAATCTTTGCACCTTTAGCTTTCATTGTGTATACTTTTTGTTGTTATAGAGCACATATACAATCTATTATGGTTTTTTAAAGTTGTCCCATTATGTATATATTCTGTATCAGAGTATGAAAAGTGACCTTATTTCTCAACCTCCCCATTTAAATTGTGTGCAGTGTTCCACAACAAAAATACTTTTCTCTCATTGAAGACAGTATAAGTGTTTTTCTGTGAAAAATTTGTGTTGATAAGTCAATTATTTTTAGGGTTACGAGTGTGTGAAAGATTTCCGAGGTCTGTAAATGGAGGAATTGTTTACTATCAACATAGCAAGATGTAGGAAATGTTAGAAACACATGTACATACATACTGATGTACACAAATTTTAATATATAGAAATACCCCAATTTTCAGACTAGCAGCCACAGCCTACATGTTGTAAAAATGAGATATTTTGCCAAATAGTAGCCCTCATTGTGTTTTGGGGGGGGGGGGGGCAAAGATGGTATACATTTTTTTTCCGGCATTTTTTATTTATTTTTTTATTTTGATAATACACACCAGTTTTCTGTTTGCCTCCTAAAACAACAAATCATTAGTTAGCAAGGGCTACACAAAGTCTTGCATAGCAGTTACACTAATCAAAAAATAAATCAGAAGCTGCACATTCTTAAATTATAAATTTTGGGCGATTCCTTTTTACAATAACTGAGGCCACTTGCCTCATTTTTGGTCTACCCTGTGTAGATACTAAATCCATGAATATAACCGTTGGTTTTATGTTGGGCCGGTTCTTTATATAAATATAAATTTCTTTCCCTTGGAACAACTTCTGCCGTTACTCCCTGTTTTCCCAATCCGTGGTGTTTGGCTACATCTAAGGGTTACGCTTGTTTCATCCACTTTCTCCAACTGACCTCAAGGAAGATGTTTCACAGCAGTGGCGTGACAGCTACAGAAGAGCCCTCCACCTACGACAACTCGCTGCAGCCAAATGATGATTGCTATATTATGAGATGAGCGACTGCGAAACCTACTTACTGAAAGGGTCAACAACCGACTTTATGGAGGCCAGCTAGTCAACAGAACTTCCAGAAAATTAGCTGCCAAAATATTCAGATTTCTGCTGTTTACCCTCGGACTATTTGTGTGGGAGGAGGCTATCGTTTATCTTTCGTATCGCAAATGGCTTCGTGCAGCAGCGATCTCCCTCGACAACTTCACCTATTCTTGGTTAAAATGTCTCAAGATTTGGGTAATTCTTGCTCCGTCTTGATTTTGACTTTCGCCAATTCCATCCACTCCGACGCAATTCTTTTTGCTCAACGCCATGGCCTACCGACGATTTTTGCTTGCTCCTCCTGCGGTTCAAGCCTGATCTGACATAACGCCGCCATGAATTTCACGTGTCAACCAATTCTCCCTTCCTGTTGCTTCAACTTATCGCCCACTACAGGAAAGTGGAATTTCTGGATTTTTTAGCTTTATTCTATTAATCAATTCAATAGAAATAACTGGAATTTCTGGATTTTTTAGCTTCATTCTAATAATCTATTCTGTTGTTTACCCTTATTTCCAACATGGCGCCCAGTCACTACCATTCCGAAACCACGACTGCTAAGCCATTCGCTCCAAAAAAAATGTTTCCCTCTCTTACCCTAAATTGTCCAACTTTTCAACCCCATTTTCCCATTCCCCTTTGCATTCCGCGGCTCCTCAAAAAAACACTGTCGAAAACGGGGTGGTCTCGGTGCTCGTAACAAATTACCATTTTGGAGAATCCCTCACACACAGGCTTTAAGCAATGATTATTTATGGGTTAAAGAGCCAGTGTTAGTTGTGCCTCAGCCTACATAAGAAAATATCAGCATACAGTAATCTGTAATACGTACAATAATTTGCATTTGTGGTTGCATTTGTAACATTTCTAACTTTTTGCTAAGCCTTTTGCCTTGTATAGTCAGTCCTGTATTTATACAGAAACCCATGTATGCTCAGTAAGTGTCTGAATTACACATTACTTTTTATGTGCGACTTGCATTTCAACTTTTTATACAGCGGGAACTTATATGTTAAATTAAATCAGAATTTTCCTAATTTTTTTCACTTTGGAATAAAGTAATCCCGCTACCAATCAAACAGTACAAAACAGCACTATTACTCAAGGTCTATAAATTGTGTATCTCATAGGCACAGACTTGAAAAATTATTGGGGTTTCTGGAACTTTTGAATCGAATTACCCATGCATTTTTCAAAGTATTTAAGTCTAATTTAAATTTCATTCAGTCAGATTATCTGGCACAATAAGACACCTGAAGTGCTAAAATGAAGCAAATTATAGTTACAGTAATTACAGAAAAATATTTTTTTTTCTAGATAATTATTTATTTCATTTATTTTGCCTTTGTGGGAGCGCCATTGTTATATACAATACACAGATACTGTGAATTTCCAACTCGGTTGTCTTTATAAAAGTAACAAAAACATGTAAAATTTATTTTAAGTTTTTTTACCAATTTTAAAAATGTCAATTTTTTTTCAAATGATTTCAGAGTTAAAATAAGAGGTTAGAACGGAGAGGACATGGCATCAGCCACACGCCCTGCTTTTTCTGTGGGCTCCACTTCATATCAGCTGTGAATGCCCAGTATGCCCAACTTGGGCTGCTTCAGTACTTGCTACAGAGAAATCGTCAACTTTGAAGAGGTTTTAGAGGCACTTGTGCAGCATGTACAGTCAGGAAAAATGAGACTAAAATATACTTGCACATAACTAAAAATTTGCAAAAAATTACAGAAATGTTGTTTAGTATTTTCTAAAAAAATTAAACAAAATTATGCTTCGTAGAGCGGAAGTGCATATTGCACATTAGCCAATCACGGTTTTGCTAAAGCTGTGGGAGCCTTGTTGACCTTCAGGGACTGCTGCAGAGAGTAAGAGACGGCCGCTATCAACCTGTGCTGCAGCACAGGTCTTCAGGAAGTGACGTCGTGTCAGTCAACCCTCCCCACTCGGAGGGTGCAAGAAATCAGATTTGGCTTACCAGTGGCGGCTGATGCCATTTTATCTCTCATCTAATCTCCTTGGTCCCCAACTGTCCGAAGATAGGGTGGGTCAACTGACTGTACAACATATTTCCGCCTTTGTCACTATGACCTCGAATAGGTTCTCGTCTCTGAATGTAAGACTAGATTTTTGTATTTTGTGGGAACCCAGACAAACCGAAGAATTTTTTTAAAAAAAGGATGCAGTTTTAAATGCTCTTAAACAACGGTACTTGAGGTATTGTCTGTCGAGTCAAATTTGATGAGCGTGAACGAACACTAATTCTTTTTTTAGGCACAATAAACAGTCTGAGGGGTAAATTTCTATACACACTTTCTATATATAGTAAACAGGGAATGAATAATAAAACAACACTTGAAGAATTTATAACGAAAAACAAAATTTATACACGTACATGTAGTTTTCCCATGAAATACGCGCAAAAATATTAGGGGTTCGAGGAACCCACAACAAAATCATTGCGGGTTCAAAAAGTGTCTCGAACCCACAAAGTCTCCACCTATGGTATATCTACTACATCTATATCTTTGGATGATATACATTACCACATGTACGCAGCATTTCATTATAAAATGTAAACAATCTTAACCTGTTATTTTTTACTTACCTCCAGACGCTCTAAAAAAATTTGCTCAACCAAAAAGCAGTTTCCAAATTTCGATTTTTAACACAATTTTCCTGAATATACATTGAGATGCAGATGTACAGAACAAATGATTTATTAATATTTCCTGAATATACAACAAGTTGCACCCTTTACTGGCCTTTGAATATAGTACCACAAAGTCTCCACCTATGGTATATCTACTACATCTATATCTTTGGATGATATACATTACCACATGTACGCAGCATTTCATTATAAAATGTAAACAATCTTAACCTGTTATTTTTTACTTACCTCCAGACGCTCTAAAAAAATTTGCTCAACCAAAAAGCAGTTTCCAAATTTCGATTTTTAACACAATTTTCCTGAATATACAGTGAGATGCAGATGTACAGAACAAATGATTTATTAATATTTCCTGAATATACAACAAGTTGCACCCTTTACTGGCCTTTGAATACAGTTTCTTTAGCAATTAAGGCTTCGAACTTTGTGGGTCTGCAACTTCTCTGTTATCAGCCTGCCATTGTGGTGAAGTCTTATACAAAAATATTCATAGAAAACAGCTTTCATTAGATATGTCCTGTGGTCTTCAGTGGGACACTGATCCAGCATATGGTCGTGCAAAGAAACAAAGGTGGAAGGCCAAACTTCTGTCATAGACTTCAATATCAGAATGGACATTATGTTCTTATGGCGGAGCTTTCCCATAACTTGGAATGTACGGAAGTATCTCTCAGCAAATTTACAGAGGTGCACAACATCATTTGAAGGAAGAGTCAACCCACCTCTGTTCTTACGAGCAATTAGGGACCTCTCGTCGGTGATGTGGATGTAAGTGCTGCAAGGCACTCGCCACACTTCAGTTTGGCTTTCAATTTTTTTTTAACAAAACCTGAAATATATTATACAACATCTGATATGTAATACATCTTTCTTGCTACAGAGTGATTAATACTGTTAACATGAACATTTTCCTGATGCCCAGTACTTGATACATGAAGTATCACTGTTTCATCCAGCATCATACTATTGGAACTTTCTGATGACTTGATTTGATGATGCACAGGTAATCTCTTGTATGTCTCCTCAAACTGTTTTACAGTTGGATTGTGGTTTTGACCTCCTTTACTTCGAATAGCACTAAAGAATGTCTCCAAGTGGTCCTGACTGAGTTTTGTAGGTCAACAAAAATTGCAAAGGTGAACTGTTGGTCTCAATGAAGTCACGGTAGATGCCTAAATGCTGTGAATGCACGTAAGAAAGCCCAAAAATCCAGTTCTGCGGTTGCTTGATGTTATAGATGGTCCACCTACTGATGTCTTTAGGCCACATATATAACTTTCTGCTGCATTTAAAAAACTTTGAAAGTTAACTTTGTTGCTAACTTGCAAAGGAGCTTTAAAACCCGTACTTTAAAAGGTTGCGGCTGTTCAGCAGGTTGAACAAATCATTAAAAATTCTTAGGAATTCTGCAGTAGCATCACTTCCTACAAATTGTGGAAGTTTCAGATCCATTTCGACATACTGTAATGCATCAGCAACGCTGCTGCTTAATGTCTGGGCAGCAATTTTGACTTTCATCTTTTCTCGTTCCCACTGAATATGGCGATTGCCCAATTTAGTGGCTGCTAAAAGCCCTTCACTTTTCTGGAAGGCTTCTAGCTGCACAATATGGTCCCACTTTATTAATTTGTTGCATGAATTCACAAGGGACCCTTTGGCGGCTAAAGCATTTCGAACCAGCTTCAGCATATGGCATGCATCAAGCAAAATGTAATTTTTCTCTTTACTAACTGGATGTAAAAAGTATGTTCTCATATTCATTGCATCTAATGTGGCACCTAATTCAGCAGCTGTAGCTAAATTGGAACTTGCTCCATCAAATGTAAGTGAGATTACATGAATTCCAGTGCCATAAATAAACTTTAGTGCTTCATTAATTAAGTCTGCACGTTCTGTAGCATCTAGCCCATTAATGAGGAAGTATCCAATGGGGACTTTCCAGTGCCCATTGACAGCATTTAACATGAATGTTAAAGTTTCTTTGGCTACAGACAGCTCATCTCCATCCAAATCTGTTCCAAAGTTTACATATCCACTAAACTTATTTGCATCCCATTCCACATGGCATCGTATTGCCATTTCATCAACAATTAAAGCACACACAACAACTTTATTTTTTGACAAAGCCTCTTCGACTTTTGCTTTTAGTGCAAATACAGATGCTTCTGTAAACCCTGGAGAACCATCAATGGAACGATACCACTTTTGAAGGGTTGTTGGATGGGGAGGACTAGTATTAAACACCTTACGTATGTAATTGTATGCCTTACTGGAATAAAAGTGCAAGGTTAGTGCAAAGGCACGAAGCTCAGGTGGATATTTTTCGCTGGTGGCACCATGTTCAACTCTGTGAATTAGTTCCACTGCTGACCCAGGCAATGATGACTGAAAATAAAACAAAAATGAGTTATACAGTGCAGAAAATTGAATTAATATGGCAAGAAATGAAAAATGCACAAACTCATTAAGAGCAAGGAAAAAGAAATATAAAACCTACATATGTAGTATTCAACAGTGTTGGAACTAGATTATTTTATTTTGTCTTAGTGAATTTTCTGTTTCAATCCTCACAAAATATTACTGATTACCTGGCTGGGGTGCTTGTAAAAGGACTGACCTTGCTGGCTCTTCTGTTGTGACACTTAATATTGTATAATATAAAAAAACAAAACAAGAAAACATGACAATAAAAAAGATTACATAAAAAAAAATTATCTTTAGTTCTGGATTTGCTATGGAGATTATATTCAAACTGAATCAGAATATTCAGTTTGAATGAGGATTTGAACACCAATTTTTTTTTTTATTGAAGGTTTAACGACGACCGTGAGCAACTCAGTGGGCCGTAAGCAGTTGCCCATCCCTAATTTAGGACCACTGGTTTCAGGGAAGGGAAAGAGCCAGTGTTGTAAGACAAACACAACATCCATCCCTCACCGGGATTCGAAACCGGATCCATCTCTGGAAGAATGGTCATAAGCCATCTCTTAGACCACTGCGCCACCAGGGCAGCTTATTTTTTATTTAGGTAGGGTAAAATCTTTTACTGCTAATGCTAATCTGCGAAAAAAAATTCACATTTTTAAAATTTATTATATAGTTTACAGTGCATTTTCTAGGAGAGTTTTGGATGAGTGTCATACCTTTGTGTGGAACATTTCTAGGGTTCAAATTTACAGGTGGTCAAAGAAGTTAAAAATTTAATATTTTTTAAAGTCTCAAGTATCACTACTTGATTTTTAAAAGTGTTGCTTTTACTTTTTATTCACATAGGAAATATTTTAAAGCAATAAAGTATTATAATTCACAGAAAAATAGTTCCCCACACAAATTTAATAATATTACTTTAGTGGACTAGCACAACAAATGCTGGAAACATGGGTGTGTATTCGGAGCCATATATTATACTTTTTTATTAGCACCTGAAGGCCCTATATAGTGCAAAGACTACATACTTCAGTGATTGAATTTGATCAGGGTATGGGTAAAACAGTGACAGTGAGATCAACTTTATTTTAAAAGCAGTATAAATTGTCAAGATTAAAATGGTTAATAACATACAGTGAGTCACAGAAGTCTTCATACACTATTCAAAATCCGACTATTTTAGAGATTATGAAACATTGAGAAATCATACAATTTTAAAACATGGTGTTATACACGTACAAGTACAAGACTATCTGCCTAAAATATGTAAATGTTACCAAGATATATTCACAGGATATATTCCTAAAATCTATAAAATGTCAGTCGAAAAAATTTGCACAGTTCGCAATTTCTCAGGAAGAACATCAAACTCACTCTTTGTCCGCAATCACCATCAACAGGTTTCATGTAATCTTAGCTTTGCTGTGAGTCTGAGTGCACATGAGCAAAGTTCATCTTGGCACATTAGTAACAATGGATCCGTGGAAGAAAATGTCTCTAGACATGAGAAATGTGATTGTGAAGTTACAAAAAGGAAAGACATGGTATGGTGAGATTTCAAGATTTCAAATATTGTTGGGAAAAGCTGCTCAAGTGGAGAAATTAGTTTTTATTAAGGGTACAATGGAAAGACTACAGAACTTGAAGATATTGCATGGAAATCTATTGCCATCCATCAAAGCATGAAACCAAGATTGTTAAGGAATGGATCATTTATAATATACCACAACTGTTTCATTCACCTACCAGTCTTCAGATTAAAATCCGCACCAAACACATTTAGGATGAACTTGAACGAAAAGGTTGTAAATACATCGCAGTTCGGGGTTGGTCTAAAATTACAGCATGTACAACAAAAACATCTTGTGTTTTCAATGCCAAGGAGACTGCAATTGATTCCATAGGAGACCACACACAATATAAATTTGATTTCCAGAGCTAGTAGTCCTGTACATATAATTTACTTTCCTCTGTAGATAGACTTTTGCAGCATCAATCTGTTAAAAAAACATTTCTTACCAATGTTTTTTGAAGACAAAATTATATTACCTTCTGCTCGCTGTCTAGCATGATATATAAATATTTATTCTAGGAGGAAATGGAAAATAGTATAATTGGTAGGTGACACCGTGGGGTTCGGGTATACTAGATTCAAGTAAAAGATTAAGAGGATATGAATATATATATATTTTAAGTTTAAAACAGGTTAAACTTTTTATATCGTGCTGAACAGCGAACAGAAGGTAATATAATTTTGCCTTCAAAAAACACCATGGTGTTTCCCACCAAATATGCTATTTCCCATTTCCTCCGATAATAAATATTTATATCATGTTGAACAGCAAATAGAAGGTAATATAATTTTACCTTCAAAAAACATTGGTTTCTTTACCACGATAAACTTACATTGTTCCCCTGAGACCTATCTCAAGATAATAACCAAACTAAAATAAGTTTCTTATATTTTAATGTGTTTTGTTTCCTTCTCCACTTAACATATCTGCATATACTTAATGTATTCGTATAATACAAATATTTTTCGTACATTGTTTACAGTTACTTGCATAATGCACCATTTTAGGGTGTATGTAGACTTGTGTCTCACTATATCAGTCAAATATGCTTACCTTTAATAGAGCACTTGCTGAATCACTAATTAAGGCCTTTTGTTTTAGTTCGGAAAGCATTTCATTCAGAGATGTAACACGTTGCTCCAATCGACGTTTCTTTGTGGTAATATTGCGAGCTTTGTGCTCATGTCTTGCTATCTGCTGCTTTGCAATATGTAGAAACTTTTGGGCTTTTGATGGGGAATACATATCTTCATCCGTGAAATCTCCAACATAAGTTAAACGCCTTTTAACAGAATTGGAAATTTCAGATGATTCCAGACTTTGTGTTTGAAGTGCTTGGAAGTTCAATTTTTTTTAGCTTCATCCAAAGGAAATACTCTCTCTTTTGGTGGCTTACATTTCCTTTGTTTTGAAATCAGATGTTCAGGGAAATCAAAAATAGTGGGAATTGCATCATATTTCAGCCATCTAACTCCCCCAAACCTACCAGTGTCAAAAGAGTCTTCAGTGAAGTGCTTAGAACAAATTTTACTGTACTTTGAGGGGTTAAAATTTTCTCTGTGAAGTTTCACTGTCCATAATTTTTTCCTTTCTACATCCGTTGGGAAACTATATATAAAAAATAACACAATGTTAAACTAATCCTGCTGGTAATATAAATATGAATCATACTGGAAAGTGGAAACTAACAGGTCAACCATTACACCATTATTACTATTATCTATACATACTATATAAAAGAGAAAGTTTGTACAGTAGTGTTCAAAATTGTAGAAACCTTTTGGAAATAGTGTATTTTTTTAGGTTTTAATGGCTTGTAACACCACTGTTTTTTGGAATAATACCATAATATTATATATCAATGGAAAAATAATTTCATCAAGAATGTAATGCAACAACTTTTATGAAGGATTTTGTATTAGAACAGCAGTTATAAAGAAGAAATGTGAAACATATAGAAAAAATGAGATATACAAAAATTCTCCACCATGTCAGTTAATACTTAGTTGGGTAACCTTTAGCGTTAATTATGGCCTTAGAACGCCTTCCCATGGAGTGGACCAAGTTTTTCAGTTCTGCAGATGTTATAATGTGAAACCAAGATTGAATTATTGCTTCTATTAATTCGGTTTTATTGCTGGGTTGCTTCTGACTAACAAGTTTCTTTAGTTGGCTCCATAGATTTTCGATAGAGTTAAAGTCTGGGCTATTCCCAGGCCATTTCAGCAGTGGAATATGATTATCTTGAAACCACTTTTTTCACCCAGCAGCAACATGACATGGAGCTGAATCCTGTTGAAATATAAATGCTTTATTATCTTGGAAAATATCATGTGCAGAAGGCTTCACAGTTTGGCCTCAAGTATTTCATTAATGTATTTTTGGCCATTTATATATTCCCATTAATCACGCAAATTCTGTCCACACCTTTTGATGTTATACAACCCCAGTTCATAACACTGACTGGGTGTTTCACGGTACATGTAATGCAATCAGGATGCATATCTTCTCCGATTCTTCTCCTTATGTATTTTATGCCATCACTACCAAACAGGGAGATTTTGGTCTCATCACTCCAAATACACTGTCCCATTGTTCCGATGTCCAGTTAACATGTGTTTTAGCCCAGTTTAATTAATACAGACATTTAACATGGACCAGGAACATCAAACAAAGATCTTCGCTGTTTCCACGTTTATAAGTGAGTCACGGAAAAATTCTCATTGGCCGCCACCGGGAATCGAACCCAGGGTCTTCCAGTTATGCGCCGTCTGGCACCTAACTGGAAGACCCTGGGTTCAATTCCCGGTGGCGGCCAATGAGAATTTTTCCGTGACTCACTTATAAACGTGGAAAGAGCGAAGATCTTTGTTTGATATAGCCCAGTTTAATCTTTTCAAACTTTGTTTCGGAGATAAAAATGGCTTTTTTCATGGAATTCTAGCTTTTAGACCAAATTCCTGCAGTCTGTGCCGAACAGTCCTTGCACTCAACTTCACATTGCATTGTGCCATTTTATCTTGTATACAACCAGATGATTTTCTTCTGTCACCTAGGCACAGTATCCTAATTCTTCTATAATCACTTGCTGCTGTGCACCTTTTCCTGTCTTTGCGAGTTTGGTTTTGTAGTGACCAAATCTCCTTATACCTCTTCAAAAATTTAGAAATGCCACCTTTGGTTAAATTTCCACCAATTTTTCTTCTAATTTCTTCATAACTGAAGCCTTGTTCACTTAATAGTACTATTTTACATCACTTTCTGGATGACCAGTCAACTCTTTGTGCCCTTTCTTTAATTTTATTACATTTTACCAGCTCACTAAATGAAAGAACACACACACACAAAACCCAACTTGATAGCAATCACATAACACACTGACCAATGTCCTCCTCTCAGCTCCAATACATGACATCAATAGCTGGATCCTACTGTGACTTGATTGGCTCATTGCCAAAACTAAAAGACACCTGATTGGCTCTCTAAACAGTCATGCTCATTGACTACATTCAAATGAAGGAAAGCTACTTCATATCAACCTAAGTTGTGCTTCCTTTTTCTGGTTATTTGTCTCTAACTTCATAGAATACAGATAATTGAACAAACTTTGTCGCATTACATTCTTGATAAATTATCTTTCCATTGACATATAATTTTATGATATTACTCCAAACAAAAGAGGTGTTATGAGCCATCAAACCTCAAAAATACACTTTTCCCAAAAGGTTTCCACAATTTTGGCCACTAGTGTATATTTGTTTGTTTGTCCACTATACAAATCTAGTTTTCAACTTAGAACCACAAAATTTGTTATGCTATCTCTTGGTACTCTAACTTAGACTGTAGAAGGGTTTTGGAAGGGATCGGAGTCCGGGGGGGGGTGTCAAGGGGGCCCCCATACAAAATTTTCATTCTTTTAGTTAAAATTCCTACAGTTTTCAATTTAGAACCACCAAATTCGGTATACTATCTCATAGTACTCTAACTTATACCGTAGACGGTTTTCGGATGGGGTTGGAGCCCGGGGTCAAGGGGCCCCCATGCTAAATTTTCATAAAGATTTCATTTTTTCAGTTTTACGCTAGCTTTCACCACCAACAGGCTGCTCCACCAGGCAGAAATATAATGTTACGTAAATAGAGTTCCAGATACTCAGAATGATAAACAAAAGGATGATCAATGTCAAGTCGCATGCTCGTTACATGACATAAGTTCATTGCATTTCAGTGACGCAGGGTTCTCATAAGCGCTCGGCAGATGTACGGCAGTTCTATAGATGTCTCCTCGAAGGTAAGCATTTCCTTCCCTGTTACTTTCTTTTTTGTTTCGTTAAAATAAATGAACTAAATCGAAATTTTTTTCTTTATTTAACATTTATTTATTTTTATTTTTTCGTGTGTGTGTGTGGGGGGGGGGGCAGAAATATTACTGCATTGTAACATTTTGTGTCGGCAGTGACAGTTATAGTTTTTTTGCATTCCATTTTGTTTTATTTCTTTTTAGGATAAAAATTTAATTAAACCAGGAAACACCAGGTACCCCTGCAATCCCGCTATCGATCAAACAGTACAAAAGAGCTCTTTCATTCAAGGTGTATAAAAGTGATTCGATGCAGTTTGTGTATTAATAATGACAGCAAAAAATTTACTAATCGCATCACAATCAATCCTGTCATGAAGGTCATAAATTTTGTACCTATGAAATGACACCGGACCACCCTTTACAAATCTTTCCTTACATCCAATTGCACAACATGCCCACCCCATGGTACAAATTTATTTCATAATTTCAACCACAGGAATTAAAATCGCTCACTTAACTTCAAGTAATCTATAACGCAGTTACGAACTACGCGCCGTGAAAGCCGGTGGTTGACACACATCACGTGACTACCCTCTGGAGATGTTTGTGCCGCCTTCTGAGCTCCTCGAGAGTTCTGTCTACCTATATTCATGGTCTAAGTAGTAAACAATTCCTCCGTTTACAGTGTGGACCTCAGAAATTTTTCACACACTCGTAACCCCAAAAATAATTGACTTATCAACACAAATTTTTCCCAGAAAAACACTTATACTGTCTTCAATGAGAGAAAAGTACTTTTGTTGTGGAACACTACGCGCAATTTAAATGGGGAGGTTGAGAAATGAGGTCACTTTTCATACTCCAATAGAGAATATATACGTAATGGGAAAACTTTAAAAAACCATAATAGATTGTATATGCACTCTATAACAACAAAAAGTATACACAATGAAAGCTAAAGGTGCAAAGATTAATGGTTATTTTGCTAAAAAAATCCTGCGTTGTAAGGGGAGGCAGTAAAAATATGTAAACAAACACTTCAGCAGGAGCACCAACCAGAGTGATTGAACTTTAAAAATTTGTGCCACACAAACTAGTGGGCAGAAAAATAAACCACTTGATTTTTTATGAAGATAATTGATCGCTATAATTTTTTATGAAGATAAAAGATAAACTTAATAAAATTATATTGAACGGGTCACCGTGTAAATGCCTTGTTCATGGTCTAAGACACAGTGGTCTAAGGTAAATGCTGTTGATCATCGCCATTACCTGCTCCCTCAGAGCAATCTTGCCACACATCACGTGACTAACCCGCTTGACATGTTTGTGCCATTCTCTCAACACTGCGTGAACGGGAGCAGCTGTGTCTACCATATTCATGGTCTTAAGGATACACCAAAAATCTTTGCCGTGTACTTCCAATGGACAAACTTCTGTAGCCATTTTCAATTAATTGGTTCCCAAGGATGAAAATTTGACCATCGATAAAAATAACTTCATATTATAGCCTAGTATACTTAATAATTTCTTAAATTTAACCAAAATTAAGCAATCCAACATTTGTTTATCTACTGACGTCATCAATGTACAGATCGCACCATCTATTTTCTGCTCTCAACACCAAAAAAAGTTGATTTTTAATATAATTATGGTTCAGTTTTTGAAAATATGAAATGTACTAGGCTATAATATGAAGTTATTTTTATCGATGTTCAAATTTTCATCTTTGGAAACTCATTAATTCTGGAGAAAATGGTTACAAAAGTTTTCCCATTGGAAATACAAGGCCAAGATTTTAGGTGGATCCACCTTAAAAGTTATGTAGTACAAAGTTGTGTGGTTCTATCCTCCAACCCTGAACAATAGTGATTACAGGTCGGTCAACAGAGTGCAGCACGTCAATGCTCAATATTTCATGATAGCTTTGCTTGATTTGTAGTACAGTACGTGCGTTTTCTACAAGGATGCCTCAAGTTTTTTAGACACCTTTTTTACTCAGTTTGCAGGTGTTCTTTGACTATAAGATGTGGAATTGAACGAGGTTTTCGGATGAAATTGCTAGGGACAAGGATACATGCATTTCTTGGTGTGAACGGTAGGGATTGCTTTCGACATCAAGATGATGTTC
This sequence comes from Macrothele yani, assembly GCA_039090855.1. Lineage (NCBI taxonomy): Eukaryota > Metazoa > Arthropoda > Arachnida > Araneae > Macrothelidae > Macrothele > Macrothele yani. The sequence goes on along the minus strand of CM077023.1, from coordinate 50,384,695 downwards.
CGACAATCCCCCAGTTATGCTCAGAGTGGATATGTGTCATCGTTTTGGACAGTTCCGGTGTCCGAAGAAACATTTGTCACAGGTGGATTATTATCTATGTTCCCCTACACTTGGGCACTTGTTCCATAATCTTCGTATTCCTCTTGATACTGTCCTCAATCGTCATGTGGACAGCAATTTGCGTCCACCCAAACGTATACACAGGATAATCAAGAAATTTATTTGAGAGACCACAAGATAGGTTCTGCTTCATGAGGAAACAAAACATTTCCTTTCGATAAAATATTTCACATTAGGGACGTTATTGACATTTCTAAATGCCCAAGGTAAGTACCAGCCAAGATAGTAAGGAAACGAAATATAGATGTATACAGCGCGGACGTGCTACTTTCTATCAGCTATTCTGTTATCACTAGATCCCGCAGAGCAGTACAGGGTGGATTGCTGTAATTCAGGCGATATTATATATAAATATATGAAACATAATTGTTTGTCATACTTTGATAATTTACTTGAGAATAACATACTGAAAACCTTCTTGGCAAATACCTCAATGTAGACTTTGAGGTGAGAACAGTGGCTTCATTAGTGAGCCAAAATACGCAGACGCGCTGCTCTCTATCAGCCATTCTGTTATCACTAGATCGCGCAGAGTGCGCCACAGTGGAATTGTTGTAATTCAGACGACATTATACACTATACTGACAATCCACCTATGGCCTTAATGCATGCGTTTCCATTCAGTACATAATGCTGCAGCTAACTGCTGCTTGGTAGTAGGCCTTGATTCCAAATTTCTTGTGCAGCACTCTAATTCATCTCATAGGTGCTCTATGGGATTAAGATCAGGGTTCTGTGCTGGCCAGTCCACACACCATACGGAATTATTGTCAAACCATGCAGTAACAGTCCTTGCTTTATGGCTCGGTGCATTATCCTGCTGGCACCAACAAGGCTCGGTTCCATAGTATTGCCACAGAGTTGGTACTACATAATTGTCCAGAATATCGAGGTAGACATGCTGGTTAACAGGTTTGTCCACGATAACCAATGGAACAGGACAATACCATGTAAAATACCCTCACACGAGTACACTGCCAGCTCCAAACTTGACCGTAGGGACAGTAGTACACTGTGGTAAATAGTGTTCCCCCGGCTTCCGCCATACCCACACATGACCATCAGACTGATGGATCGTGTATCTGGATTCACCAGTCCATAGGACTCGTTTCCATTGATCTACGGTCCTCGATTAATGTTTTTTTCACCATGCTAAACGACGAGTAGCATTCCGAGTGGAGACTAAAGGCTTATGATCAGCTGCACGACCATAGTAACCCATGGAATGAAGTTCTCTGTGAATGGTACGTGTACATACCGAGGTTCCCGCATTTTTACTCACTTGTACACTGAGGTCTTGTGCAGTACTCTGTCAATTAGCTGTAACGACTCTCCTGAGGCTTCGATGTCCTCGATCACTGATTTTCATTGGTCTGCTGGTACGTTTTGCTACTTCAGGCATGCCATGTGTCTTCCACTTACATCCAAAACAGTTGACTTGGGTATGTTGAAACTCCTCTCGGTTTCTCTTATGGACAACCCACTAATATAACACCCAACAATCTTTCTTTTCTCAAAGTCAGCTCTCTCCTGCTGCGACATTTTCACTCAACCTCAGTGCGATATGATCGCGATCAGCTGCAGGCTTGTTTTTATACTGTTTGTAGCTGTACCACACATCTTAACAATGCAGAGGATCTGTTCATTTGCTTTTGAAGGGGTGTCCGGTGACTTTTGTCAATATAGTGTATATAAATATATCAAATATAATTGTCATACTTTGACAATTTACTCAGTTATACATAGTAATAACCTCCCTGAACCAAATATCTCAATGTGAACTTTTTGCTTCATTAGTGAACCAAAATACTGTAGTAACCAAATGAGATATATACAGTGCTGACCTTTTATCAGCTGTTCTGTTGTCACTAAATCATGTAAAGCTGGCCACAGTAGAATTGTTGTAATTCAGGCGATAATATGAATATATCAAACATAATTGTTTATTATACTTTGATAATTTACTTGGTAATACATATTGAAAACCTTCCTGAAGCAAATATCACAATGTAGACTTTGGGGTGAAAACAATGGCTTCATTAATGAGTAACTGATGTGGACTACAAGTGATTAATCTAGAAATAATTTTCAAACTATAGCTGCCGTTCATCACTAACAGGTAAAACGTTTGCTATCACACTGTTTCTCCTTTGAACATGGGAATCAATATTTCTTACATTGTGCATGTAGAGCCATTTGTGTAGATTTTCTAGAAATAAAAGGGTATTTTCAAAAAATTTAAACATGCATACCATATGCTGCACCATGCTCATAACAAAACTTAATAAAGAAAAAAATTGAGATCACCTCAACAGAATATACGTAACTGTTGCCAGTGTTGCACTCATTATCTGCATATATTTAAGATGCAAATGATTTTTTGTAATATAACGTACAGGTTTTATTGCCCAGAGTAGTGCATTTCTTCGATCTTTTTTATATGAAGCTTGCTATAAGTTTAATATCTTGGCAGGGAGTTTTTCAGGGATACAACTGATTACAAAGACTCTTAAGTATGTGACAAAAATCTTTAGATAGGAATAAAACACCACTAGGGTCAATAACATAGGAACCTGTGAAACAACAGTACCTTTACATAAGTTTTGGAAAGGAGAAATATTTGTGTAGTGGTTATTTGTGACAATATGTATCACTTTAATTACTGAATATCCAACAAGTGGAATCGCAAATTTTGAAAATGTAAATCCTTTTTATGGTGTAAATATGACAAGGATAGTAAGTCAGATAATATCCAAAAACTTGAAAATTTCGTCGTCCTGGAGCAGGAATAGAACCTGCATCTCTGGATAGCTCCCGAGTATGCTAACCACTACACCACTATGAACAGCCAAGTCTCAAGTTTCTGATTAATTTGAATATAACCATCACAGGATTCGCTGGTTGAAGCAACCAGCATTCATGTTTAGCGAATCTAGAGGTTAAGAATTCTATCCCGTGATTGCTCAGAGGAGCAGATAAATAGTGAATGGAATATGGGATTACACCATATAATAAAAAATTTGAAGATGTGAAACCATTTTATGGTGTAAGTATGACAAGGATGGTAAAATTTTGTCGTCCTGGAGCGACAAAGTTTTCGGATATAATCTGACTTACTATCCTTGTCAGATTTAAACCATAAAATGGATTCACATCTTCAAAATTTGTATTATATGGTGTTATCAGTGGCAGCGGAACAACCCGGTTTGCCTGGGCCCGGTCAATAATTTCAGCCAATATTTTTATTTTTTTGTTTTGTTTGGCATATGTGCGATTGTTGTGATGTGCTTTAGAAAGTTCCTCTAGGTAAGTGGTCTGGTGGTCCTAATCCCCAACAAAGCTCCTTAGGCATTGTTTTTCTTCTGTTTGTTCCAGGAAGTGGGAAGGGAGCTGGTGCACCACGATCCAAAATTTCGGGCCCGGTCAACGAACTTCACTTTCCGCCGCCCCTGAGCACTTTTCAAGTGAGATGATGCAACAGATTTACCTGGAAAGGATATATAAAAAATTTGAACAAGTATTTTGAAATAGGTGGACAGACCACATAACAGAAAACACATATGTACTGCCAATTTATCCCAGATGCAAAGTACTTTTTCTGTGTCACCTGTATTTGACCACACTTATTAATGTCACAGGATTTTGCATAAGTTGCAAGCAACTTGATCTTCTTTTGGTGAGTAATCAGAAGTCCAAAAATTTGGTCTGAAATCTTAGTAAATTTTGCTTGCAGCCACTTTTTTTTTATCAAGACCAACCCTATTTCAGTGTCATGAAGCCCAATCTGCCTTTTCGAGATGGTGTGTGAAAATAAAGAAAGAATGTTGAGTTGTCTCAAACCACCTGTATGTTGTAGGTAATTTGTGGTAGAGAATGCTCCGTGCAAATGTTATCAGACCAAAATTATTTTTTTCTTTTGATATACCAGAGGCTCTTAAGACTAGAAACAATTATTTGACATGTGCTTCAATACTATTTTCTAACTTGTCAGCTGAAAAAGTTTTTAAACACCTTTCTTGTTTATTTAACAAGTACACTTGGCAAGTATTTTTCTTTTTCAATTTCCTCAGTCTCAGTCAGAATCTAACATTCCTCACAGCTGAGTTTGTACTTCACTTTGAAGTTCCTGTACTTCTGAATTGGCCCTAAGTCAGGGAAAGGGGTTTTATGATTGCCAGAAAGGTGAACAGTTCTAAGTGTATCAGGCAAGACACACACATACACACACACACATTAAATTTATCCATGATAACTCATCCTGGTTCTAGTTCCAGTTGAAGAAATTTTCATTTAATCTTCCTTCCCTCTGAATTCTTTTGGATTTTTACAGACGTTTCTGGCCTCTTGATTTTAGTCAAGGCCTATTCTCATTGTATAGAAGGAATAACCTTATCCTTCAAATGGCAATGGGCTGGACATATTGCTAAATGAACTGATTACCATTGGATAACTGAAATACTAGACTGGATATCAAAGCGCAGGAAAAGACCCAGAAGAAGACCATGTTGGAGATGGGTGGATGATATTTGAAAGCATGCTGGAATGACTTGGAAGAGACTAGCTTAAGACAAAGTTGTAGAAGAGGTTTTGGAAGACCTTCATCTAACAGTGGATTGATAGTGATTGATGATGATGATGTAGGAGACATACACACTTTCTCATACATGTACTTACATATTTAGTTTTTTAGAAAATTTTGATAATTTCCTTTGGGAATTGCCATATTTACAGAGGGTGTTCAGAAAGTAATAGCTCCATATTTATATTCAAGCCCAGTGGCAAGGCATCAAATTGGAACAAAACAAGAACAAAGCTCAGAATTTCTACTTTAATTAATATATTTTATTTTTCTACATAGTCCCCCTCTTGCTCAATACAGATACACCAATGTTTTACAAGTTTTTTAAACCCGTCTCTGTAAAAATTGTCAGGTTGTTCTCAGAACCTTTTGCTCACAGCTGCTTGAACATCTTTGTCACAGGTGAGCTAAATTCCTTTCAGATATTTTTTAAAAGCAGAAAACAACCAGAAGTCAGATGACACTAAATCTGGGCTGTAGGTAGGGTGTTTAAGAACTTCAAACCTGATTTCTGTATGGCCTCTAAAATGAAGGCATTTAAGTTGTGTTTGGCATTGTTGTGTTGCAGAATAATTGGCTTTTTTCCCCAGCGCACATGGTTTATTCTTTGTTTTAACTTTTTAAAGGTATGCACATAGCTCTCAGAGCTGATAGTCGTACCTTTGACCATGTACTCCTGATGAATGCCTCTGTAGTCATAGGCGTAACCACTGGGGGGGGGTCAGGACCTTCCCAGATTTTCACAGTCGAGGGATCCCCAATGTAAAGGACCCCCAAAATTTTTTTGGGAATATAATGATATAATGCACACTTTTTTATGGTGTGAACCAACTAAATTTAATAATATAATATTATAATTTTTCATAGAATGCAAACACATGTATAATGTGTACTTAGTAAAACAGCGATATCGATTCCTAATAAGCAAAGTCAGCTCTACAACTTTGTAATTTACATTTCTGCCCTATCTATCATAGTTTTACATTTATGTTCGCTAAGTTCCACAATTTGCCTACAAAGGTTGGTTGGTTAGGTTTTATGGCGCAAGGGCCATGCCTGGCCAAAGAGCGCCAAGCTCAACACAAGACAAGACAAGACACAGGCACCAACAAAGGCGCGCTTATGTCGTGCCCGTTAGATTGTGCCTCAGCAACTGCTTTGGTCCTGTGTGTGTGTGTGTGTGTTTGTAAGGGAGGAGGTCCCAAACTCTTATCTTATACAGCATGTATATAATATTGTATATATATATGCATACATATAATGTATGTATGTGTGATCGGGAAACCCCCCCCAGATTTTGAAACATGGTAATGCCACTGTCTGTAGTCCCAGAACACTGTGAGCATGCACTTGCTGGCAAGGGCGCCGGGAGGGGGGGGGCTCCACCCCCGTATATACATTATATGTATACATATACAGTATATACAATTAAAGGTAGGCCGTTGGTATAGCCAAATTTTTGATAAATTTAAAACAATAAAATAGACGAAACCTTTTTTTAAAACGTTTTTAAAAATAATAAGATATTAATGATTGTATCAATTATTTTTGTTGTATTTTAGTATCTTGTACATTTACTAAAATGTTTGATAGTCTTGAAGGAGGTAAGGATTTTTCTTTGCCCCCCCTAAAAGTACTCATATGGGTGCCACTGCTTGCTGACAGAAATTTGAGTTTTGAATTTTTTTGCTCAAGGAGAAGATGGGTGCCTGTATTCTAGCAGTTGATTTCTTTATTTCTGGATCATAATGGTGAAGCCAACTCTCATCACCAGACACAATGCTTTGGAGGAATCGCTTCCGTATTTTTCATAGCGAGCAAGCAACCTTTGGCATATTTTAAGTCATGATTTCTTCATTTTAGTCATTAGGTGACACAGTACCCAATGAGCACACATTTTGTTGTATCCTAAAACGTCAACAGTGTCATTGACACTCCCTAAACTAATGTTTAGCTTACCTGCTATGGTTCTCTGAATTATTCTTCAATTTTCCCTGATGAGCTCATTAACATTTTGGTTGTTCAAATTGCAAGTTGAGATTACGGGGCTCCGACTCCACAGCTGATACTTTACGGACAACATTCCTCCACTGTCCTTTAATTTTCTTAGCCAACAACAAACAGTGTTTATGGCCCAAGTTCCAAAACCATGAACTGCCACTAATCTAGCATGAAGTTCTTTGGGAAGTACATTTTCATGAGTTAAAAACTCTGTAACTAATCGTTGTTTGACACTTGTTGACACAGTTGAAAAAGAATCATCCATTTTAAACACAATTAAATATAGAAAAATAGATGTGCAGTAAACTGGAGCTAATGACACAAAGAATTGTTTGCTGTCTGACTGGTTGCAAGGCAACAAGTCATGCACGAGATACTTGCGTGGAGGCATTAGTTACTGAACACACCTCGTAATTACATTTTTGAGTCATGGTTATTTTTTTCATAAAATCTGTTGCACATGCTGTAACAGATGAATAACTGCTATAGTTTTTAGTTTCATGTCAAAAACAGATGAACTTGTGTTTAAAGAACATTTCTTGCGCCCTGTGTTTTCAATCGATCCAGTTAAAAGACCATGAGTATTTTAAATGTAGTGTTTATATGATGTAATTTAATGAAGGTACAATGAGAGAGAATAATTTAATAAAAACACAATGTAACTTTTTTTCATTTTAACAATTTAGTGATCTGGTGCAATCTGTTCTGTAGGAAGAAAAAGATCTTCTGAGGAAATAAATTATTATTGGATTGCTACACAATGTGATTCATATATATGTTTTCATAATTAACTCAAATGGTTTAATTCCAGCTCTGATTTGCTTTTTATGGTCCTAACTGTAACATGAACTGTAATTAAAATAAACTGCTGGCTACCCAATATGCAACACCAAGAAGGACACGAGATAGCAATGCCAGATTTACTGGACACATAACAGATACAAAGATGAAATGATTGAGCTTACAGGCCCGTGCGACTTGCGGGACACACAGACATCAAAAGTTCGTGTGGCCCCCATGGCTGGCAATAATGGCTGCTACACGCCACAGCATCAAACGGAAGAGGCTTTAGATGTAGGCCTGTGGTATGTCGATCCAGGCTGCTTCCACACGTTGCCACAATTCAACAGGCGTAGCCGCGGGTGGTGCTTACCGGGCCACTCGGTTGCCGATCAGCAACCAGACGTGTTCGATGGGCGACATATCGGGGGAACAGGCGGGCCACGTGCGGGTGCGCATTGTCCTGTGGAAATGTGGCTGCTGGCAGGTCCTGCAGATAAGGGAGGACTACAGGATCCAAAACGGCGGAGATGTAGCGGTGGCTGTTGAGTGTACCGGCGATGTGTACCAGAGGGGTAGGGGTGTCATATCCAATTACACCCCAAACCATAACGCCAGGCGACGGACCGGTATGGCGATGCATAATGCAGGCGTCATACAGTCTCTCGCCGCAGTGCCGCCACACGCGGATCCAACCATCGTGGTGTTGCAGGCAGAAGTGGGATTTGTCGGAGAAGACAATGTCGTGCCATTCCGTAGTCCAAGTGCGGCGTTCAACGGCCCACTGCCACCGCACTCGCCGGTGGTGTAACGTCAATGGTAATCGGAGCAATGGGCGCCGTGTGACAACTCCCCGCTCCTGCAGATGATGTCGAACGGTACGTGCTGACACAGGTTGTTGCGCAACACACCCTAATTCCTGCGCTAACGTTCGTGATGTGGCGGTGCGAGCCGTCAATGCCCGCCGCACAACATGCTGGTCCTCTCGTTCGGTGGTGTGCTGCGGCTGCGGCAATCGCTCACGTTGGTACGTCCGTCCCTCCTGCACCCACCGAATCCATACTCGCCTCACTGTGGCTGGATATCGTCCCACACGGGCGTCGATGTCTCAGTACGATAAACAGCTGTCGCGATAAGCCACTATTTGTCCTCCGTTGAACTCCGAAACGTGCTGGAATGACTGCTGTATTCTGCGACGAGGCATCAGGAAGCTTCCCACGCACAGGTCAGACAGCACAACACACTTCCACTACTTACACCCCGCCTTCTATGCACCCTTCTTATAGTGCTTCTTGGTGGCGTGCCGGGCACACATGATTTGCATATGCGCTGCAATGCTAATTGTTTGCATGTCCTCTCGCAGGCAAGGCATGCTGCGAATTTCAGACCAATCGGATGCTTCCTTCTTGGTGTTGCATTTTGGGTGGCCAGCAGTGTACTTCTTTAATCTTATGTATCCCAGTAATTGTGTTGTTTATGATAATGATAAGCAAACAGAAATCAAAGTGGAATAAAAGTTTGCCTTATACCAAGCACAGTGGTTCAATTCTTTGTCTCACATGTCTCAGATCAGAGATATTTCATTAATGTTAATTTGTTTTTCATAAAAGTTTATAACAATGTATACTACACAAATAATTATAGAGTATGAGGTTAGTTATAGAGTATGACCTTTAAGTGTTGTGCATATTTTTAGATTTCTACTGGGAAAAGAACATATTATTTGACTGCAGACTCAATTAGCACAATGGAAGAAAGGATTAAAGGTAGGTTATTATTTGAAATATTTTGTGATATTTTAAAACCTTTTCTAACTTCAAGGGAAAGGAATATGAGACTTGCAAATTGGTTCTAGGAAACATATTTACTGCAGTACTTTTAAGTTTGCTTTGTCTAATAATAGAAAAAAAAAGTGGTGATGATCTGAACAAATACATTTTAGTAAATTTATGAGTGATTTTTCTCTGTATCCATGTAAGATTCAGGAACCCGTAGTCATGGGCACTCATAGCTTAGTTTTCAAGATGGGCAAAACAGAAATTGTAAGTATAAATAATATACACAAACACAATATGCAAATATTTACACTGTGTCTTCTTGTTTTGTGACCCAGTTTTACCTCACACAGACACATGGTACATAAATTAAAGCAAAACTCAAAAAACCCAAAAGCTGCATAAAAGTGCTGGATAAACGAAATTTGACAGCTTACTGGGACAATAAGGAAAATTCTTTGTTTTCCTGCACCTTTTGACCATTTGTGTCCAGTACACCGCCATGAAATCCCAGTGATCACCCAATCAGTCATCAAGAAGTTAAAAATGCCCTCAAGACAAAATTCTTGAAAACGCTTCAAAAGATCTTTGTCCAGGAATGAATATTTGCTGCAGAGGAGGATAGTATAGTGTTCATTTCTCCTCCTTTCACGTTTTTTCATACTACACAGTGCTAGAATCAGAAATAAATCTTTAACTGGCGCAGCGGACCACTAGAATTTGCAAACCACTGGTCCACCAAAATGCCAACTGGTCCGTAAAAAAATTTAAAGGAAACTTAGACATTTTACAATATATGTAGAAAAGGACATATCATTTCAATGGAATTATCTCCAATATTTGTTTTTAAAACATCTAATTTGAAAGTGCAACTCAAAGAATAAAGAGTGTTTCCAGAGTTAGATTTTGATGGGTTGGTGGTACAGCAGAGTAAGAGTGCATTCCCAACCTGTTTTTAAGTAAGAAGAGAATGAGGAGACTGCAAGGGTACACAAATTCATGTACATTATCAGCCTTTTTTTTTATATGTTTTATTGTTTAGGGTTTAGCTGCCTTTCCCTTATTTTAGTCTTATTGCTCATCTCTCTTACTTTCACATGAAGTTAGTTTAGTTTCCCACTGAATACTGCTTCATGTGAATTGCACTTTGCAAAAATAACCTTCATACATCCAATTGACTTCCTCCGCTAGTGTGTTTTCTTGAAACAAAAGCTGCCTTGTGTTTGGTGTCTGTATCTGCTGCATTCACAAGGGTGAGCGAATCCAAGGAAGAGCAGGACATTTATTTTGCTTATTTCTGCTCATTGCAAATGGTGGGGACATAGGTTAAAAAAAATGGCTGTTGCCATTAGAAGACAAGAACTGGGAAACTGCCTTTCTGTATTTGTTGTTTCTTCCACTCTTTACAAATCATGAGGGATAAAAAAAGCTGTTATCCAATAGCATTTCATGAACATATCACTAGTTTGCAGCCTAAAAGGAAACCATACAGCAAGGTAAAAGAAATAAAAATTCATTTTTTAACTTGTGACAAATTAGAAGAAAAAAACAAACAACAACTTTACTGGCCATCCGGGCCAGTAAAATCAATAGTTCAGTGATCCAATGGAAGTTTTACTGGCCAATTGGCAGTGAAAATGCTGCTACATATGTGCACTGTGCTCTAACATTCACTGCAAAAATTCAGTGTTGTTTCCTTCCTACAGTCCGTCCCACAATTATATGGAAACACCACGTAAAAACAGAGTAAATGTATGATTAGTGAAAATGTACGCAACCCATTAATACAGTGGTGAAAATAAACCACATAGTCTTTGCGGACATATTTTGCGGATGAGAAAATAATAATTTCGGATATGTATTAAACGTTTTAAACATGTAATGTAGTGAAACTGTCCCACAATTATATGGAATTTCACACAAATGTGCAAACACTAACATGCATTGCTATGCAAATTAGCCTGGCGTCAGAGCAGGATAAATAGTCGGTAAACGTGATGAGGCTGATTCAGTTTTAACAATGCCATGTGGGAAAGATCTGTCAGCGGAGAAGATAATTCACATTCAGGAGTTGCACGATCAAGGAATGAATGTAAGTGCAATTTCAAACAAATTAAAACGATCCAAATCTTCCATTTATAGCATTTTCAGTGGTAGCAAAAAATATCCAGCTCAGAAATGAACCGGCGGCACAGCAATGTTTTGCCTCGAATGAAATGACATATCTGGAAGCTTTCTGTGCATGATAATCTGTCTGTACAGAATGTAAGTCAACATGGAAACATGAAAATGTCGAAAAGTACAGTTCACAGAGTATTGCAGCAGACACCCCTCATGAAATATGAAAGAGTGTTAAAGAAACTGCCTTAACTGCGCAGCACACACAAGCGCGATTACACTGGGATGAAGACTGTATGTCATGGAAGGACGAATGGCTCCAAGTCTTATTTAGTGATGAAAAGAAATTTAATTTAGATGGCTCAGACGGTGCAAAATATTATTGGCATGATATGAGAACGGAAAAACGCCAAATATTCAGCTGACAATACAGAGGAGGTTCTGTGATGGTTTGGGCCTTTTTCGGATTTAATGGGCAAGGTAATATCTGCATTTTGTCAGGACATCAAAATGCCATAACATACCAGGAACTTTTAAAAGACAGTTTGCTCCCAGCTGCTGCTGAAATAGGTGGTCCTGATTGGGTTTTCCATCAGGATAATGCGAGCATTCACAGAGCAATCTCTACGATGGCCTGGCTGAAATTGAACAATTTCAAATTACTGCTGTGTCCAGCTCACAGCCTGGATCTCAACCCAATTGAAAATCTTTGGGGAATTTTATTTCAAAGTGTTAATGCCAATCACCTGCAATTTTCAAGTGTTAAAGATCTGGAAACCAAAACCCTGAACTGTTGGTATAATATTGACATTACAATTTTGCATAATTTAATATACAGTAGATGCATGCTTGGTGTAACCAGAAAAGATAAGAAGAGGAACTTGTGGATAAGGAAAATAACAAGAGTAAACGACATCATGACCAGAGTGAAATTACTGAAATGGCAATGGGCTGGACATGTTGCAAGAAGAACAGACCACCGATGGACAACTGAAATTTTAGACTGGATTCCAAGGGACCGAAAAAGACCCAGAAGAAGACCCCATGGGAGATGGGTGGATGAAATTTGAAAGCATGCCGAAGTGACATGGAGGAGACTGGGTCAAGACAGACAATTGTGGAAGAAACTTGGGGAGACCTTCATCCAGCAGTGGATTGATAATGGTTGACAATGATGATGCCATAATGCATATTTCAGCTTTTTGCATATGGAGGAAAGTCCATTATTTATTAATTGTGTTTGCCATTTAAATATTCTTCTGTTTTTGCTTTTTTTTTTTTTTTTTTTTTTTTTTTTTTTGTTTCCATATAATTCTGGGACAATGTTACATAGTTTGATTTCATAAAGCTAGAATATTATAGTTGTAAATGCATTTATGGCACATCTATTCATAGTGATTGTGGAATAACTTTTTACGGGTCTTATAGAGGTTATTTTTCATGAAAGTTGGTTGTCAAATTTTCGAACTAAAGCCTAGTTCGTCATCAGTACTAGTCCTGATGACGAACTAGGCTTTAGTTCGAAAATTTGACAACCAACTTTCATGAAAAATAACCTCTATAAGACCCGTAAAAGTTATTCCACAATAGAATATTATGTTAAGTATATGTTGTCAACAGCATTTGGCATGTGTATTATGTTGCTGGCTATACATAATATGTAATGTTCCACTAGAAGTCTTTGTTCTTTTCTGCATTCAATTGTTTTTGTTTACAAAATTGTTTCCATATATATATATATATATATATATATATATATATATATATATATATATGACTGCCAATAGCGGTATAACTATACCATCGGGATTAGAGGAAATGCTATCCCACACTCACCAACCCGCTTGGCCAGCGTGGTGAGTTATGGCCAAACTCCTCCAAAATGACTCCACAACTTAAATCTTGGCCCTCAGTCTCCGGCAGCTGGAATGTACCTGGCCAAGGCAGCGGCCAGTGCGACATGAAGGCAGAGGGTGCTAAGAATCCCCGGAGGACCGGACTAGGCTGCCATCTGATGCTGACACCTTGGCTACGTATAATGGACGCTCCCTATCTTCTGATTCAAGGCTTCTTGAATTGAAAGAGGAACTACAAAGGATCAAGTGGGACATCGTCGGGCTAAGTGAGGTAAGGAGAAAAGGAGAAGATATCATTGAACTGAAAAGTGGACATCTCTTCTACTATCGTGGGACTGATACTGGCAGAACTAGTGGTGTTGGATTTATAATAAACAAGAAACTGAAGGATAAAGTTGTAGAAGTTGAAAGTTCCTCTGACAGAACTGCACGACTCGTTATTCAACTCTCGAGAAGATACCAGGCTCAGATTATTCAAACTTATGCACCCACCACAAGTCATCCTGAAGAAGAAATTGAAGAATTTTATGAGGAAATTCGTCATCTAAATAATAAAGGTAAGCAGCACTTGAAGATAATTATGGGAGATTTCAATGCAAAAATAGGGCAACGGCAACAGAATGAAACTTCAGTAGGTAAATTCGGTTACAGCAGCAGAAACCAGCGTGGAAATACTCTCGTTGAGTTTGCAGAGGCAGAAGGGTTTTTCATCTTGAACTCCTTTTTTAAGAAAAAGCCACACAGGAAATGGACATGGAGACATCGAAATGGGACGACAAGTGAAATTGATTTTATTATGTGTAACAAAAAATTCGTCATAGAAGACTGCAGTGTGCTAAACAAGTTCAACACAGGTAGTGACCATAGATTGGTGAGATGTAAGATGCACCTCAACACTAAACTCGAACGTGGCAAGCTCATAAGACAAACAAAATGTATTGACATAACCAACCTTAAAAAACACCATAATACCTTCAAGTTGGAACTGAAGAACAGATTCTCTGCTTTAGAAGGCCTAACATCAGAAGAAGTGGATATTTCTGAAGTTAACAGAGAAGTAACCAAAGCTCTTATGGAAACAGCAACAAAATTAGCTGGGTCTAAGAACAAGTTGCATGTGAACAAATTATCAGGAAAAACCAAAATGTTGATGCAAAAAAGAAGAGAGATGAGGACAACTAAAGAAGATGTGACTTCCAAAGTGGAATACATAGAGCTATGCAAGACAGTACGAAAAAGTATCACTGAAGACGTAAGGAAATTCAACTGTGAACTAGTGAGGAAAGCAATTGAAAACAACCAAAGCCTAAAGATAGCAAAGAGACATCTCAGTAAGGGAAGAAAACAGATTATGGCACTGAGAAAAGAAGATGGTTCTGTAACAAGAAATAGAGATGAAATTTTGACAAGAGTGAAAGATTTCTACTCCAAGTTATATGAATGGGATGATGCATGTACTCCAGACATCATGGAAGGTACCAATACCAGAGTTCCTCCAGTCCTCCCAGCAGAAGTTGCACATGCAATCAAGAACATGAAGCAGGGAAAAGCTCCAGGAGAAGATGGAATTACTGTAGACATCATACAAGAAGCAAAGTGGAGAAATCGAAACAGTACTCGCACAAATTTTCACTTGATGCCTTAATGAAGGGAAGATTCCTGAGGATTGGAACAATGCTATAATGATCCTGCTACATAAAAAAGGTGACATTGAGGATCTCGGGAACTACAGACCTATCAGCCTCCTATCAGTGGTTTATAAAATCTTCACTAAAGTTTTTTCACACCGTTTGAAGGTAACACTGGACATGGCTCAACCGAGAGAACAAGCTGGATTCAGGTAAGGCTACAGCACAATAGATCACATCCACGTACTGAGAGAACTAATTGAAAGAGCAAGGGAATATGAACTTCCATTGTGCGTGGCTTTTATCGATTATGAAAAAGCCTTTAATTCGGTGAAACCACCAGCAGTTACAATGGCTCTGAAATCCTGCGGTATTGAAGATGCATACATTAATATTATTAATAACATCTATGAAAATGCAAGTGCAAAGATTCGGCTGTTTGAAAATAAAACACACATAAAAATTGGAAAGGGGAGTGAGACAAGGTGACACCATATCTCCGAAGCTATTTAACGCCACATTGGAGGGTGTCTTTCAGTCGCTGAGCTGTGAAAACAAGGGGATAAAGATTAATGGAGAATATCTAACCCACCTTCGTTTTGCTGATGACATAGTCATATTTTGCAACTACCCCATCAGAGCTGCAGAGAATGATCCAAGAACTTGCTGACAATTGTAAAGAAGTAGGATTAAAAATGAACTTTCAGAAGACAAAAGTGATGTTCAATGCTTTTACACGAAATGAAGATTTATCGATTGATGGAAAAAAGGTGGAGATAACAGACACGTACGTTTATCTTGGACAGCAGATATCAAGTGAGGGTCACATTGATGAAGAAATTAATCAGCGTACAAAACTTGCCTGGAGAGCTTTTGGAAGAAACAGCATAATTTTCAAGAGCAATATGCCATTATGTCTTAAAAGAAAAGTGTTTGATCAATGCATCCTTCCAGTGCTTACGTATGGTGCAGAGACGTGGACCTTAACTAAAAGAGACATACGAAGGCTGCAGACAATTCAAAGAGCCATGGAGAGGTGCATGCCTGGTGTAACCAGAAGAGATAAGAAGAGGAACTCGTGGATCCGAAAAATGACAAGAGTGGCAGACATCATGATCAGAGTTAAATCTCTGAAATGGCAATAGGCTGGGCATACTGCCAGAAGGACAGACCATCGATGGACAGCCAAAATTTTAGATTGGATTCCAAGGGACAGGAAAAGACCCAGAAGAAGACCACATGGGAGATGGGTGGATGAAATTCGAAATTATGCGGGAGTGACATGGAGGAGACTGGCACAAGACAGACCGTTGTGGAGGAAACTTGGG
The DNA here is from genome assembly GCA_039090855.1 of Macrothele yani. Classification (NCBI taxonomy): domain Eukaryota; kingdom Metazoa; phylum Arthropoda; class Arachnida; order Araneae; family Macrothelidae; genus Macrothele; species Macrothele yani. The sequence continues at coordinate 50,368,510 of CM077023.1, read as the reverse complement.
GAGACCTTCGTCCAGCAGTGGATTGATAATGGTTGATGATATATATATATATAGGGTGATTCAGAACTTATTGGACAAACTTTAAGGGGTGGTAGAGCCCACTGCAACAAAAAATTTTTTGTATAGGAATGTATGTACACAAGTGACGTGTTGAGGCACAAACACAAGAAATAGACATGAAAAGAAACATAGATTGTTTACTTACAGCATCGTTGACAAGTGCTTCTTTACAGCAATGTTTACAATAATTGCTCAAAGTTGCGTCCAGCAGTAATACATGCGTGGCAGCATCGATGGAGTGATTGGCGTACAGTTTCAAAGGTGCCAGGTATTTCTCGCACACCTGCAGCCGCAACGTATATTTACGAGGTCCTCAACAGAGTTAACTGGAGTCTCATAAACGAGGGCCTTCAGATGTCCCCATAAGAAGTAATCGAGGCTCAATAAATCGGACGATTGGGGTGGCCAACGGACTGGTCCACCACGGCCAATCCATCGCGCCCCAAAAGTGGCATCCAGGTTTTGCGCACATTGATGCTGAAATGGGCTGGCGCCTAATCATGCTGAAACTACAGTCCTTGTCGGACGGCCAGAGGTACATCTTGAAGCAATTCTGGTAAAACTTCTTCCAGAAAAAATACGATAACATCTGCCATCAAGTTGCATTGGTAGTAGATATGGGCCAAGCAGGAAGTTGTTCACAATACCTGCCCACACATTCACAGAGAATCGTTCTCGGTACGCATGTGGATGTGTAGCGTGTGGGTTAGAGGTTGCCCACACATGACAATTGTGTACATTGAAAACACCTTCGTGTGTAAAAATCGCCTCATGTGTGAATAGCACATGAGCTGGGAATTTCTTGTGTTTGTGCCTCAATGCGTCACTTGCGTCCATACATTCCTATACAAAAAATGTTTGTTGCAGTGTGCTCTACCACCCCTTAAAGTTTGTCCCATGAGTTCTGAATCACCCTGTATCATCATCATCATTGTCAACCATTATCAATCCACTGCTGGACAAAAGTCTCCCCAAGTTTCTTCCACAATGGTCTGTCTTGTGCCAGTCTCCTCCATGTCACTCCCGCATACTTTCGAATTTCATCCGCCCATCTCCCATGTGGTCTTCTGGATCTTTTCCTGTCCCTCAGAATCCAGTCTAAAATTTCAGCTGTTCATCGATGGTCTGTCCTTTTGGCAAATATGTCCAGCCCATTGCCATTTCATAACTTAAGAGAGCTAAAGGATCTGCTGGTACTAGATATCACAAGACACCTGTTGAAATCCTGTAGTACTGTACCAATGTCTCGCCGGGTAGCTGATTTGGCTGCACATGGAGGACCAACATCATATTAGACAGGTGATTATAATGTTTTGTTTGTTTGGTGTAGGGTAGCAATGCTTTGTGATTTATCCATGTTGGGCACTTTTTTCATGATGTTGAGCTACACCACCCCTCTCTCCATAGTGTTTTATATTCACCACAATATTCAAAACTGTGACAGATTTGTAATTATGTGCCGGTGAAGTTTTATTTGGGGAATTTCTGACTGTATGCTGGAGCCAGCCGCGATAAAGTAGAAGTAAAGTTAGCATGGACTACAGTCAGACTTCTTAGTTTATTTTAAAGCTCTTTAGTGTAATTCAGTATGATCTGTCCTTTTGTCAACTCTTACTGTGAAGTAAATGATATATGGTAACACACACACACACACTAAATGATCATAAAACCATTGCAAGGAAGTTCAAGGTATTACAGACATCATTTGGTAACAGAGACACATTCAACAGATAAAGATTCTGATGTTGAAAGAATCGTCTTGCACCAGGATTGCAATGCATAGAGTGAAATGTTTGCTGCTTACGGAGATGTCTATGGTACTGGTGGCCAAGTGGTTAAAAAGCTAATATCTCAAAGTGCCTTAGCTTAAGACCTAAGTTAAGACATGGGTGTCATGTTTCAACTTCTTTTATATCTCTTCTTTTGAACCAATAAACCAAAATTAGGAATGGGCATCTATTCCTCTTAACTTTTAATGCTCATGGAATTAAAAAAAAAAAAAATACCCTGAAAGAAAAGTTTTGTTTCTGTTGGAGCTGTATGCAATTGTCTTTCCAAAAATGTATATCCATGCATGTTATTTATGATATGCCAAGCATTCAGTTGTAAAAATTGTACATCACACTTTATGTAGACCCGAACATATTAGAACGAAATCCACCAACTGCTAATTGTTACCATTTGACCGAAACGTCTGTTTCTTAAGCTACACATTCATGATATACAAGTGTGGTAAGGACTTGAATTCATTGTATATGGTGCTGCATGATACACCCTTGTATATGTTTTATTCTAGGGTAGGATCATGAACAAAGTATGAATGCTGCTGTTATTGTCACTGAAAGGCAACCTGAAGTCTTTTGTATGTCAAGTGACCTAAAACTTAGGCTGCCATTGCAGGGATCAACTATGAGCACGATTTTTGTGTTCTCCTGTAGTGTATGACAACATGATATTAGAATGGTACAAAAATACCCGAAAGATACCCTTTCAGAGTTGTTGCTTTGTTAACCAAGCATGAATTCAGTGGAGTGTAATTGGGGTATTTTCAGGAAAGCACTTTGCTGCTGGGTGAATTCTTCTAGCTCTTCTCAAAAGCTTATTATTATTGTGATATAAAAGCAGGACAGTTCATTTCAATAGAGATTCTGTAGCCCCTTACGGGCATTTTTACTAATCATCCAATCAATTTCAAACTGGTTTTTGACTTGCAGGACAGATAACAGGATGGCAGAGCAAGCTTGACTATTACAGTCTCATTGTAAAGCTATTTGTAGAGAATTCTTGCTAATTTTTGTTCTTTTATTTTTTGTATTGTGTGTATGTTTTGTGCTACATTGTTATAATAGTCATGTAAGCCCAGAAAGTTAACACTTTTATGTATTCCGAAACTGCATTTTCTTCACACTCTGGTGTAGAACCTTCTTTTTTATGTTGTGTATATGTATGAGTAGCACAATTGTATTAGCACTTGCGTGACTGCCATATGTATTTGTGGAGATTGATTCTTTATTAATTTCTATGATATAATTCCATTATTTGTGTTGTAAATTTTTGTTTGATGCAAAATCTGACATATCTGCTTATAATAATCCCAGAGCATTTTTTTCTTCTAGTTTTGTAGAATATTCTTCATCAAAATGCCACTCAATTGTTGCTTAGTAAGGAAGAAAATAAACCAACTGTTGAAGGATGGCTTAGCAAGGTGACTGAAAGTTTTCACATTACTTGTAGTTTGCATTTGTGCATAAATACTAAAGCTGATGTAAAAAAATGTTGGTTACTGTTCTTTTTTTTTCTCTTTTTTTTTTTTACTACCTGCCGTTCTTGTAACTGCTGATATAATATGAACACTCCTTACAAATAAAGTTTTGTAGTTTAATCTTTAATTCGCTATGGAACTCAAACTCGGTGTTAAATCATCATTTTAAGTAAGTTAGGGTTTTTTTACTAGAAAATATTTTTTAAATCATCATCATCATCAAAACAAATCAATCCACTGCTGGACGAAGGTCTCCCCAAGTTTCCTCCACAATGGTCTGTCTTGTGCCAGTCTCCTTCATGTCACCCCCACACACTTTCGAATTTCATCCACCCATCTCCCATGCGGTCTTCTTCTGGGTCTTTTCCTGTCCCTTGGAATCCAATCTAAAATTTCGGCTGTCCATCGATGGTCTGTCCTTCTGGCAGTATGTCCAGCCCATTGCCATTTCAGGGATTTAACTCTGATCATAATGTCTTCCACTCTTGTCATTTTTCGGATCCACGAGTTCCTCTTCTTATCTCTCCTGGTTACACCAAGCATGCACCTCTCCATGCTCCTTGAGTTGTCTGCAGCCTTTGTATGTCTCTTTTAGTTAAGGTCCACGTCTCTGCACCATATGTAAGCACTGGAAGGATGCATTGATCAAACACTTTTCTTTTAAGACATAATGGCATATTGCTCTTGAAAATTATGCTGTTTCTTCCAAAAGCTCTCCAGGCAAGTTTTGTACGCCGATTAATTTCTTCATCAATGTGACCCTCACTTGATGTCTGCTGTCCAAGATAAACGTACGTCTCTGTTATCTCTAGCTTTTCTCCATCAATCGATAAATCTTCATTTCTTGTAAAAGCATTGAACATCACTTTTGTCTTCTGAAAGTTCATTTTTAATCCCACTTCTTTACTCTTGTCAGCAAGTTCTTGGATCATACTCTGCAGCTCTGATGGGTGCAAAAAATGACTACGTCATCAACAAAACGAAGGTGGGTTAGATAATCTCCATTAATCTTTATCCCTTTGTTTTCCCAGCTCAGCGACTGAAAGACACCCTCCAATGTGGCATTAAAGAGCTTCGAAAATATGGTGTTACCATGTCTCACTCCCTTTCCAATTTTTATGTGTGTTGTATTTTCAAACAGCCGAATCTTTGCACTTGCATTTTCATAGATGTTATTAATAATATTAATGTATGCATCTTCAATACCTCAGGATTTTAGAGCCATTGCAACTGCTGATGGTTTCACCGAATCAAAGGCTTTTTCATAATCAATAAAAGCCATGCACAATGGAAATTCATATTCCCTCACTCTTTCAATTAGTTCTCTCAGTACGTGGGTATGATCTATTGTGCTGTAGCCACTCCTAAATCCAGCTTGTTCTCTCGGTTGAGTAATGTCTAGTGTTACCTTCAAGCGTTGTGAAAGAACTTCAGTGAAGATTTTATAAACCACTGATAGGAGGCTGATAGGTCTGTAGTTCCTGATATCCTCAATGTCACCTTCTTTATGTAGCAAGATCATTGTAGCATTGTTCCAATCCTCAGGAATCTTCCCTTCATTAAAGCATAGAGCGAAAATTTGGGCGAGTACTGTTTCGATTTCTCCACTTGCTTCTTGTATGATGTCTACAGTAATTCCATCTTCTCCTGGAGCTTTTCCCCATTTCATGTTCTTGATTGCATGTGCAACTTCTGCTAGAAGGACTGGAAGAACTCTGGTACTGGTACCTTTTATGATGTCTGGAGTACATGTATCATCCCTTTCATATAATTTGGAGTAGAAATCTTTCATTCTTGTCAAAATTTTGCCTCTATTTCTTGTTACAGAACCATCTTCTTTTCTCAGTGCCATAATCTGTTTTCTTCCCTTACTGAGATGTCCCTTTGCTATCTTTAGGCTTTGGTTGTTTTCAATTGCTTTCCTCACTAGTTCACAGTTGAATTTCCTTAAGTCTTCAGTGATACTTTTTCGTACTGTCTTGCATAGCTCTATATATTCCACTTTGGAAGTCACATCTTCTTTAGTTGTCCTCATCACTCTTCTATTTTGCATCAACATTTTGGTTTTTCCTGATAATTTGTTCACATGCAACTTGTTCTTAGACCCAGCTAATTTTGTTGCTGTGTTTCCATAAGAGCTTTGGTTACTTTTCTGTTAACTTCAGAAATATCCACTTCTTCTGATGTTAGGCCTTCTAAAGCAGAGAAAACTGTTCTTCAGTTCCAACTTGAAGGTATTATTTTTGTTTTTTAAGGTTGGTTATGTCAATACATTTTGTTTGTCTTATGAGCTTGCCACGTTCGAGTTTAGTGTTGAGGTGCATCTTACATCTCACCAATCTATGGTCACTACCTGTGTTGAACTTGTTTAGCACACTGCAGTCTTCTATGGCGAATTTTTTGTTACACATAATAAAATCAATTTCACTTGTCGTCCCATTTGGATGTCTCCATGTCCATTTCCTGTGTGGCTTTTTCTTGAAAAAGGAGTTCAAGATGAAAAACCCTTTCGCCTCTGCAAACTCAATGAGAGTATTTCCACGCTGGTTTCTGTTGCCGTGACGAAATTTACCTACTGAAGTTTCATTCTGTTGCCCTATTTTTGCATTGAAATCTCCCATAATTATCTTCAAGTGCTGCTTACCTTTATTATTTAAATGATGAATTTCCTCATAAAATTCATCAATTTCTTCTTCAGGATGACTTGTGGTGGGTGCGTAAGTTTGAATAATCTGAGCCTTGTATCTTCTCAAGAGTTTGATAAAGAGTCGTGCAGCTCTGTCAGAGGAACTTTCAACTTCTACAACTTTATCCTTCAGTTTCTTGTTTATTATAAATCCAACACCACTAGTTCTGCCAGTATCTGTCCCACGATAGTAGAAGAGATGTCCACTTTTCAGTTCAATGAGATCTTCTCCTTTTCTCCTTACCTTACTTAGCCCAACGATGTCCCACTTCATCCTTTGTAGTTCCTCTTCTAATTCAAGAAGCCTTGAATCAGAAGATAGGGAGCTTCCATTATACGTAGCCAAGGTCAGCATCAGATGGCATCCTAGTCCAGTCCTCCGGGGATTCTTAGCACCCTCTGCCTTCATGTCGCACTGGCTGCTGCCTTGGCCAGGTACATTCCAGCTGCCGGAGACTGAGGGCCAAGATTTAAGTTGTTTAGTCATTTTGGAGGGGTTTGGCCATAACTCACCACGCTGGCCAAGCGGGTTGGTGAGTGTGGGATAGCATTTCCTCTAATCCCGATGGTATAGTTATACCACTATTGGTGGTCGTCAGAGCCCCTTTAGTTGGAACAGGATGCACCACAAGAAGGCGGGGTTGACATTTGTCAAGGAGAGGCTGTGATGTTACGTATCACCTGAGCTTACATCCCACTTTTTAAATAGAATCAGCTACATTTTTTCAGATAACTCTTCTCTTTTGTTGGGCTTTTTTTTATTGCCTTTCACTGTCTCCATTTTAGTTGTGGTTAATACCAGCCACTTGGGACCATATGCATGGCAACAAAAAAAAAAAAAAAAAAAAAACATGCAGTCATTGATTTGTTGTTGAGTCCTGTTTTGTTGTTTGTTTCTTCAGTTTCAAGTCTTCCTTTTGTCTTTTGACTATGTATCATGATGTCCAATAATTTAAAGGGAATCCCAGTTCATTTGGTGACCATAATCTCTTATATATTATGAAGCTGGATTAGATAAACATTTATATAGGAGAATATGGCCATCAAATAAACAACTCTAGGGGCTATGAGCAGTTGCCTGTCCCTAATTTGGGGCCACTGGTTCCAGGAAAGGAAAAAAAACCAGTGCCATACCCATGCCTCATCTGCAACTGAGCCCAACTCAGACATCTAGTCAGAAACCAGTTCCTCTGACTACTCTGTCACCAGGGTAAAATCAAATTACTTAAAAGGTATCACTAAAATACACCATGATTTTTACATCAGTGTTAAAGTTTGGAGCAAGATTTCAGTAATGTCTCCTCCATTCTGTACTCATATTTGCACCTACTCTAACCCCCCCCCCCCCCTTCCCCTTTTTTTACACTCTCTTATAAAAAAAAAATGGATACTATTATCCCAGAAGCTAAACTACCGTTCATAAGTATGTTGGTGTACTTAAGAATTTAAGGTGTTTAATAAATTTATGCAGGTGCGTGAAAGCTATTTTTTTCACGAACTGTTATTTAAAACATTAAACATTTACAAAATTACATCTTTATAGAACATTTTTATTACAGGCTGGAATGTGTAATTTGATAAGTCACATGTAAAAAGAAATAGGGTAACTCATCATACATTAACAGTGTCTTAATGGGGAAAAAATACTGCTTAGGAATTATGAAGGGCAAGATTTAGATTGCTGAGAGCTCAGGATGTCGTTCTGTAGCCTAGTGTTAGATCATTATCATTAGAGCATATACATCTGCCACAGTGTGCATCCCTGAAAAGCATGATTGTATGTTTGTTTCATGGTTCAAGTCAGGGCAAGCTTTTAGGGCTGTGCCACCACACCAGGTGCCAAGTTCAGGGGGACCCAGCTGAACTTGTGTGTTTGTGAAATGGTGTATAAAAAAAAAATACCCTTTGGGTATTTGAATTAAAGATGACTGATGATTGGAGGCAATGAAAAATCTCTTGTCACTAGAATAGTCCAAATAATCTCAATTCGAGTATTGTTACAATTAAGCACAAAAAAGAGCACGCATTGTTCCTGGCTTTGACTTCGAGATTAATGCATGCAACTGTTAATTTACATTGTATATCTTTCATATGTGGCTGAAAAACCATATAATCCATTAAAAAAAGATTGCTTTGTGGGAGGTGCCAGCAAAAATTGTCACACCAGGTGTCACAAACACTAAAGCTGGCCCTGCTTCTTGTTCACTGTTCTTGGGATTGTAGAGATTATAAGCAAATCAAATCAACTTGCTGTTTGATGTTAATACCTGGAACATTTCCGGCACTCATAGCATTTAACAAATGCAGTACATTCTTCAGTTTTATTTATTTATTTATTCATTCATTCTTTACCATATCACACCTGTATGCCACCCAAAAGTGAGTGTTCAAGTTGGTGAGACACCACACATAAATACTGATTATGATAACAAAATTGAAATCTGTGCTTGTTACATACAAACTTTCTTTATCTCTGTTGTTTTATTGCAAGTTTTTCTGCTTCTGAAAGATCACTCCATCTTTCACTAATGGGTGATTTGACACCATCAATACATCTTGCTCTAAGCTTCTCCCATCTGCTTTAAAATCTATACTTGTCATGGAAATATTTCCTCTCATATGGCACACATGCCAAAATCACCTCAGTATGTTTTTGTTAACTTTGTCTTTTATAAAAGAAGTACTGACCTCAGATCTAATGTCCATTCTAATGTAAGCTACACCTAAATGCCAAATGAGATTCTTACTTTGCACCAACTCTCACTGCTATAGGAGAGGGTAGGTATAACTACTACACTGTAAACAGTGAACTTTGTTCTTTGCCAACCTCCTTCTTAGTGAAAACAGTTTTATAATGCTGGGCGAGAGACCTTCTCTGCTGTGCCAGTTTGGAGAAAATAGTTTTATAAAGTTGATGTGAGACCTTCAATGCTTTACTGATTCTATTGTCCAATTCCTTATCAAACTTTCCTGCATTATCAGTTTCTATACCCAAATAGTTAAAACCTTATAGCTCTTCAAGTACCTTTCCATGAACTGCACAGTTAGTGTTTGCATTTGACTTAAAACTATGCAGTAGATTTATAGTTCTCCATATTCATCTTCATTCCAAATTCTTCATGTCTTACTGAACTGGTTGAGATTATACTGTATGCTACTGACACTCATAGATATTAACACAAAAATTTCAGCATATAGCAAACTGTTGATACTATATCTTAACATTTGTCACAAAATTACAATTCTTTAAAAATATTTTGCATATAAATTAAAAATAAAAGTGGAGACAACTTACATCCTTGAAGAACCCTAAGTTGATCTTAAACCATGTACCAGTATAAGTAGTATGCAATAACACATAACAAGGGAATTTTCATGCTAGTTATGTTTGACCAAAAGAAGAATATGCACAGATTTCCAACCCTACTTGGGTCTTGATCAGATTTCCCACCCTACTTGGGTCTTGATCACAGATTTCCAACCCTACTTGGGTCTTGATCAAAGATTTCCAACCCTACGTGGGTCTTGTAAAAGTCCAGAGTGAGACTGGTTACCAGATTTGTATTTTTGTGTACTTTATTGTGGTTGTTGCCAACTGAAAGAAGTAACTTCTGAACAATAGAGTTGAAGTGAGGACCATCAGTACCTCATCGTGACATCCCCTACCACTCCTAAAGTCACTCTGTCCTTAACTCAGCTGATCTTCCACCTTCTTTCTTAGCATCTTTTCCAATATCCATGCACACTGATTAAGCAGATTCCATAGTAGTTATTACATTACTTCTTTGTTCCTTTTCATGTGAATTGGCACTATGACTGATCTCTGCCAGTCATCAGAAACCAATCCCATACTAACTGAAAAAATCCAGCATAACTAATCAATACTTTTCTTTGTTTGAAAAGTCACAGTATCACTATAACTATTCAAAAATTTACGTGCCTACAATTACTTTAATGAGAGCAATGAGAGAAACTTACCTCTACCAAGAAGGTCTGTTCTCTCTGAAAAAATACATTTCTTTGCACGTTTATTTCCATTTTTATATCTACAGTTGGTTTGGGCTGCTGGTGTGGCGGTTTTATGTTGTCTTCAACTTGTTCATTTATTTGACTGAGTGAGTAATTTATTAATCCATACTGCTGCAATGATACTTGATCCAAGAAACCTCTTTTTACTTAAAAACCTATATTTACACTGACTTTGAATAACCTAATCGGTAGTCTAATTGGCTTATAAAACTTATTATTCAGTGAACCTAATTGCGTGAACATTCACAAACCATAAACTAACTTCTTATTTACAAACACCAAAACATCTAACAAAAACATTTAAAAACCTAAAATGCAATTATTCGCAACAAACTTATCTCATTGCCCTCTATTTACAAACTTATCTCACTCTCTCATTCATGCCCCACACCTCTGCCGTTCCCAACGTAGATTGCCCCGAGCAACTTTCCACCCGTCCAGGGTCGTCATCAGGGAGCTAGATGGTATCAGCCCTGCTATCACAGTGCGAGTGAGTGAGAGAAGCGATTTCTTGCGTCAGCCCCATCTCCCACGTCATATTGAACATTTGGCCACCGTGGCTCCATCTGTTGGGAACTGTAGTTAATATTTTATTTTCTTCTGCAGTATTTTTTTCTTTTTTGTTCTATTTTTATTAGTTCTTTCCATTTTTTTGTTAAGCATATTTGGGTCATTATGATTACATACTCGATTCCTATTTTTTTCGATCAGCACAGATTCTGCAATACGCAAATGTCTTTCATTGTTACATGATTTAATTATTTTGATGTCTTCAAATTTTGGGTATCTTTTTTAAATTTTTGGGTATCTTTGATTTTTAAGTATTGCTTAGATAATCAAAGATACCCAAAATTTGAAGACATCAAAATAATTAAATCGTGTAACAATGAAAGACATTTGTGTATTGCAGAATCTGTGCTGATCGGAAAAAAATAGGGATCGAGTATGTAATCATAATGACCCAAATATACTTAACGAAAAATGGAAAGAGCTAATAAAAATAGAACAAAAAAGAAAAAAATACTGCAGAAGAAATTAAAATATTAACTACAGTTCCTAACAGATGGAGCCACGGTGGCCAAATGTTCAATATGACGTGGGAGATGGGGCTGACGCAAGAAATCGCTTCTCTCACTCACTCGCACTGTGATGGCAGGGCTGATACCATCTAGCCTCCTGATGACGACCCTGGACTGGTGGACAGCTGCTCGGGGCAATCTATGTTGGGAACGGCAGAGGTGTGGTGCATGAATGAGAAAGTGAGATGAGTTTGTAAATAGAGGGCAATGAGATAAGTTTGTTGTGAATAATTGCATTTTAGGTTTTTAAATGTTTTTGTTAGATGTTTTGGTGTTTGTAAATAAAAAGTTAGTTTATGGTTTGTGAATGTTCACGCAATTAGGTTCACTGAATAATAAGTTTTATAAGCCAATTAGACTACCGATTAGGGTTATTCAAAGTCAGTGTAAATATAGGTTTTTAAGTAAAAAAGTGGTTTCTTGGATCAAGTATTGTAACTGTAAGGATCGCCCGCAATCAAACTGTCAATTATGAATTTATTTAATTTTAATGTGGTGATGAACACGTGCGGATGGACGCTTTATTCCGCCATTTTGTTGTTTCAGCTAAGAACTGATATTCTTCACCACCCACGTGGTACAATTTTAATCCTATGTGGAGATTAAGGGAGTGGTGCATGAACACCTGGGGCACCTGACCTTGAAGAGTCGGCTGCTCGTGTGCTTCTGTTAAACAAGTTGTCATACCGCTTTTGTATACCTGTAAGGTTGTAATCGCTTGCGGGTATCAGACAACATTCCTGAGTTCAGGTATTTCACGTGCTGACCGGGGGAACCAGTTTTCTTGCGCATTCTTGGTAGAGGACAAAAAGGGCCAGGAGAATTGAGTGACACAGTTGAGCTTCGGTCGTCAAGGAGAGAGGGGTCCTGGTTTGGACACCGGTTTTTGGCGGAAGGGCTACGGGTATCGCAGAAGTGCAGCATGGTGAACGGGAAGGAGAATTCCTTCGTCCACCGGGTATCGCGGAAAGAATTGTGGAAAGGTAGCACGTGGCCAGCACAGAGAACCTGAGCGGAAAGTCATCGGAAACCCGTGAAGCAAATGTTATCGGAATAATGAAATCTTGCTGTTTTTTATTTTCGTGTACTAGACTGAGTTTTGTCGAGGTAATTATTCTTCTACACAAGGACGCCTTCAGCCACCTTGATAGCCAGATCGTATAGTAAAGGCGAGGCGGTAGCTCGCTATACGGCGGGGAAACAAAAGGTATTATCTAAGAATTGATATGTCTGGCCCTACAGCAGCAGTAGTGATTAATAAATTACTCACTCAGTCAAATAAATGAACAAGTTGAAGACAACATAAAACTGCCACACCAGCAACCCAAACCAACTGTAGATATAAAAATGGAAATAAACATGCAAAGAAATGTATTTTTTCAGAGAGAACAGACCTTCTTGGTAGAGGTAAGTTTCTCTCATTGCTCTCATTAATGAATACTTGTTATCTGTCTGTGTATATAAAAGAAATTAAATGCAGAAAAAAATTATGTGTTTTTTTATGATATAATATTACAGTGAAAGAATTGAAATTAAAGATTTTATAGACATAATTCGTTTATATTTGGTGGCCAAATTTTCGAACTAGAACCTATTTCATCACCAGAACTACATCTCTGTAGTAGCTGTTGCCATTCAGTTTGAGGTGCCCAACCACAATTATCATTTAATGTGGTGGTGCTTCTCGCTGTTTTCATGTTTTCAAGTTTCCTCTTTACTAAGTGTGATTGGCGGGTTATTTTTCATGTGCCCCAATTTATGGAGTGTCCATTTGTTTGTATATGTCTGTCTAACCATGTCTTGTTTACAGTGTTTCTAATAGCTGCCTTATTTTTTTCATGCAGACTTTTATACTTCTCTCTGTTTCACCTAGATAGCTTAGTCTGCAGATGCAGTTATAGAACTGCCTGTGAGTTATAGAACTGCCCCTCTTGTAATTGGATGTTTTCTTTTTGCTGTTTTAAAAATGGAAAGAATGTTTTATTCAGATCTAGAGCGAGCCTGATTTTATATTTTTCACTAATCTTTTTTAGTTTTTCAAAAAGTCTTTTGGGTAAGTAATTTTGAAATTATTTTACTGCTGCCTCGTTTTTGCCTTATTCCTAAAAATATTCTATATGAATGAGGAGGGAAAGTTGTTTTCCCACAAAATTCTTTTCAGTTCTTCTCTGTATATGTCTTTCTGGGCTTCTGTAGATTCCAGGAAGTTGATTTTGTCCAAAAACTATCAGATCGTATGTAGTTCAGATGGTATGAATTTTTGTCTATCTTACCTGTGTGGTAATGGGTTTCTGTAGGTCTGTGTTAAGAACTTTTCTTCTTTTGAGGTCACAATTAAAGCCAGGTAGTTGAGGCTATGATCGTTTTGGAGTTCTGTGGTGAATTATAGGAAATCTTCCAGTAAGTTAAACTGTATCAGAATGTGAGAGCGGAGAAATTGATCATCACTATCCACTATAAGTAATATGCCATCCATGTATCTGACATACAGAATGAATATTGAGGGATCGGGATATTTGCTTCTGGTTTACTCACAAAGTAGTGTGCCAGTAGAGATGCTTGTAGTGATTCCATTGTGAGTCCTGATGTCTGTTGCCACTAGTACCTCTTCTAGCAAATAACATTGCGAGTAAATTCGAAACAAAGATCCTGATACAACCCTCAATATTCATACTGTATGTCCGATACATGGATGGCATACTGTTTTTAGTGGATAGTAAAGATCAGTCTCTCTTCTTTCACATTCTGGCACAGTTGAACTCACTGGAAGATTCCCTGAAGCTCACCATAGAACTCCAGAAAGGTCAGAGCCTCAACTACTTGGATTTAACCCTGACCTCAAAAGAAGGAAAGATCTTAGCACAGATCTAAACAAAACTCACTACCACAGGCTAGATATTAGACTAAAATTCATAGCATCCAAACTACATAAGATATAATACTGTGAGATAGTTTTTGGAGAATATCAACTTCCTGGACTCCACAAAAGCCTAGAAAGATATCCACAGAGAAGAACTGAAGAGAATTTTGTTGGAAAACAACTTTCCCTCCCCATTCATAAAGAAATATTTTTAGGAATAAGGCTAAAAAATGACTGCAGTAAAATAACTTCAAATTGAAAAATCACACCAAGGGTTCACCTGCAAAATTAATTACCACAAAAAAACTTTTTGAAAAACTAAAAAACGTTAGTGAAAAATATAAAATCAGGCTTGCCCCAGATCTGAACAAGAAGTTAAAAAAAAAAAATTCCTTCCATCCATAAAACAGGAAGAAAAGAACCTTCAATTACAAGAAGGGGTAGTCTATAGCATAGACTGTACCTACAGATTAAGCTATATAGGTGGAATGGGGAGAAGTAAGGGTGTTCGGAAAGTAACTGTGCACTTAGACTGCCGTTTTGTTTTCGCAGTTATCAAGGGTAGTATGTGCCACCGGAACGTAATAAAGTGGATTCTCCCAGTCGCAGCCGATCGCAGGAACCCATGGGGCTCACTGCGCATGTGCAGCAAGCTGCTCGAAGCGTCGGTTGCCGCATTGCGGCAGTTGAGTTCCAGAGATCAACAGAGATGAGTCGTTGTTACTGTAAGTATCGAAGTTATCGTGTGTGGTGCTGTTGTTCAGTTTTTCGCACTATGGTTCTTTCGATTGCGGAACGTGTGTTTCTGGTTGAATACGTCTTTCGAGAAGGCAATGAATACACCGATTTAATGCGGCAGCAATTTGCTGCCGAATTCCCAGGCACACCTGTACCTCATCGTAATGCAGTTCGTCGACTTATTGAGAAATTTCGTGCTACAGGCTAAGTGTTCAACGCCGAACGAAGCGGGAGACCAACTAAACTTACCGATGGGAAGTTGATGGACATCTCTGACTCCCTGCTGCGGAGTCCATCAAAATCATTGCGCAAGTTGGCGCAAGAGGAAAATATCAGGCTTGCGACAGCGCATAAAGCAGTGAGAGCCGCCCCGGTGGCGCAGTGGTCTAAGGCGTTGGCCTCTGATCATTCGTCCGAAGGGGTCCGGGTTCGAATCCCGGTGAGTTCTCCCTTCCCTGGAACCAGTGACCCTAAATTAGGGACGGGCGACTGCTTATAGCCCATTGAGTTGCTCACGGTGGTCGTTAAACCTCCAATAAAAAAAAAATAAATAAAGCAGTGAGAGAATCATTGCACCTCTACCCATACAAAGTAACAGCGGTACAACAATTGCAACCGGCGGATCACATAAAACGACTCCGGTATTATGAATGGTTTAACAATTTTATTCATACGAAAACTGTTGCTGTTCTTGATGTCATCTTCATCGCCGGCTTCCTGTTCCTCTCTCACTCTTTCAAATGTCTCTCGTCTCCTCACCTGTTTGCATATTTTGTGGTTCTGTTGGAGACATTGAGCACATTTACTGCCCTTGTCTCATTCTTCTTCCCCTGCTTCATTTCATTTTTTTGCACGCCACTCGTATCTGTGGGAAAGATTTCCCATTTTTGGCTTATTCCTGGCTGCTTCTCACCAAACATCCACCTACAGTGATGCCTGCCGTCTGCTCCTACCTTTTTGTGCTGGCTAAACACACGATTTTTCTGTTTCATCTTTCTTATGATGCTGCTGTCACGCCTCCCTGCATTTTTACTGCCGGCTCTTCACTACTGCACATCTTTCGTGTTTGTCTTACTGCACGTCTTCGTCTAGAATTTGCTGCTGTCACAAATCCACATTCCCAGGCTACCTTCCGCTCGACCTGGGTCATGTCTTCTCAGTGGTTCTCTGTTGTAGACGATTCCATCGTCCTCACAGTTTGATTTTCTTGCGTAGCTTTTCTTTGCTACCATGGTGCTTCCCCTGTCTCTTCCTTTCCGGATTTTGTTCGGTGGTGTGACCCCTATTGTTTTGTTCCTTGTCTGTATGGGTCACTTCTTATTTTTTCTGCTGCTTTGTTGCGTGTGGTCGGCGTGCGTATTTACTGTGTTTGCATTAAGTTGATTCATATGTTGTCTGAAATCTTGGTGGTGTACCTGTTACCTTGTACTTATCTTCTCTCCTCATCTGCTATTCGTTGGCATAATTTGTCTATACTGTATACAGGGATCGCATTCCTCCTAAAATTCCTAATATTTTGTGACCCTCCTTAAATTCCTAAAATTATACCTAAAATTTGCTATTCTTCCTAAAATTTTCGTAAGCTTATTTATTAAAAATACAACCGTTATTAACGCCAATAAATTTACCATTACGGTAAGGTAAAAAGACCTGTTATTGTAGAAACACAGCCTATATGCTGTGCTGCTGAAGGGAGGGAAAATGACGCCATCGAGATGCACTTGCTTCGGGGCGGGCGCTCCACTATTTTGCCTTCAGACAGTTTTCGAGAGTAACAAGAGATCTAAGGGAAAAGAGGAGGGGTCATTTTCACCCCTGGTTTGCGCTTTGCAGACGAACTCCGTGGCACGCAGAAGATCGTACTTTATTTTTGTACATGCCTTGTGGAACCTCCTCTTTCTGCTGATGTTTTGTTATTGTAAATCGCAGGTGGGTGGAAGCAAAGAGGAAACATGTGGTCTCCTTCCGTAACCTCCGGTAATGACGATGGGATGTTAGCTGAGTGTTATCGTGGCAGGCAGTAGAGCACGTGATCATTGACCTTCGATCGTGCGTCGGCGACAGCGACCTTCGATGCGCAATATATCTCGGCTCCGACTCGCTTTGACTGAACTTGCGTGAGATGCGTATGATAGTTTCTGGTTTTGCGTCTTTTATGGTGTTCTCTGTGCTGTGTGCAGGTTCAATTCTCTAGTGGTGACCTGCTTTTTTTTTCTATCTTCTGACATCCTCGCAGCCAAATTTCGGGAAGTTGTCTGGTTTTGCAATATTGGAACGTGTTTTTGTACTTCCCTTTCATTTTCTGGTTAGTAATACAAGTGTTTAAGATGCCTAAATCCAGAACGAAATTTCAAGATGCGTGGCTCGCCAAAGAATTGGACGGAGTGAAGTTGAAAGAATGGTGTTCTGCAACTGAAACAATATTTTCTGCTAAGTGTATATTGTGTTCAGAAATTTTCAACATTTCTAATAGTGGCTTTTCACAAGTAAAAGCGCATCATAAAGGAAAAAAAGCATTTGCAGAAATTTCAAAGTAAATTTCGAAATAAGTCCATCCTGAAAGCCTTTGGAGGACGGGATCTTCAGCCCAAAACAAATATTAGTGAAGTGCTGAGTCATGATTTACAGTTGGCTAAAACCGAAGCATTATGGGCCATGAAAGTTGCTAAGGACAATATGTCTTTTGTTTCATGCACTCAAACAGTTGACCTTTTCAAAGAAATGTTTCCTGATTCTGCTATTGCAGCCAAAATGCAACTTAAAGAAAAAAGTTGCTTATGTGATATCACATGGATTGACAAAATATTTTGAAGAGGATTTGAAAAAAGACATTGCATCTAGTAGCCCAGGAAAGGTTACTATAGCATTTGATGAAACTACAAATACACAAGTGAAACGGCAGTTGGATGTGTATCTCAGGTACTGGTCTTCAGAAATAAATTCAGTTTCTTGCCGATACCTAACAAGCGTTTTTCTGGGTCATGCAACAGCAGATATTTTGCTAAAAGAAATTCTTGATGTGTTATCATCCTTCAATATTTCGTTGAACAGAATTATTTGTGTATCTATGGACAGCCCAAATGTAAATAAGTGCTTTTTAAGCAAATTCAATGAAGTTGTAAAACAAGAAACAGGCCAGAAATCTTTGGAACTAGGTTTTTGCAACCTGCATGTTGTTAGTAATGCATTTCAAAATTTTTTGACAAGCTTAAATATAGATTTTGACGAATTTGCTACTGATATGCATTACTTTTTAAAGAGTAGTGCTGCAAGACGAGAGGATTATAAATCTGTCGAGGATATAACATTGGTCACAGCCAAATTTCTTTTGCGTCATGTCAGCAACAGATGGTTAACCGTTGGTTCTGTAGCCCAGAGGCTCTTGGATCAATGGCTAAATATTACAGAATATTTTTTAAACTTCTTGCCATCTCAAAAAATATTTGAAAAACAACTACGCAATTCGGCAAGGTATAAAAGAATTCACTGTTTCCTGAAAAATGAGCTAACTCCTTGCTATTTAGCATTAATTTCATTTTCACACCAAAATTTTGAAAAGTTTTCATTATGTTATCAGAGGGAAGAACCAAAAATACACCAGTTATATTCTGATTTAAATACTTTAATGAGGAATGTTATGGCTCAGTTTATCCAAGATGATGTTATTGCAGGGAAATTTGGAGAAGACCTAAAAGAATGTAGATTTTGAAAACAAAAATTCATGGAAAAAACTAGGGGAGTTAGAAGTTTGTATGAAGACAAAAAATCTCCTCAGGAATGTTCAGGAGACCAGGCAGAAATTATTTCTCTTAGATGTAAGATCATCACTAATTGCAACCACAAAATATTTAAAGTCAAATTTGCCATTCTGCAATCAAAAGCTAAGAGACATAGAAGTTTTAAAGGTAAAAGAACCAAAGAAAGAGTCAACTCAACTTTCAGTCACTGAAGGACTTTCGGAAATAACCAGAATTTCAAGTGTTTTGCATCTTTCTGAGGAACAAATTGATAGAGTAAGAGAAGAGTGGAAACTTTTAAATTGCGATAAGCCAACTCTAGATGAACTAGTGAAATTTTCAGAGGAAGGGCATATTCCAGTGCGGATTGATCATTACTGGGGTAATATATTTAGTATTAAAGACTCTAGTGGAAAAGAAAAATACTCAAATCTTGCTAAACTCATCAAGTCAATTTTAGTTTTACCTCATGGTAATGCTGATGCAGAAAGGGGATTTTCGGTTAACACTGCTCTGTTAAGGAAGGACAAGGCTAACTTAAAAGACTCAACTATCACATCATTAAGAATAGTTAAAGGGGCCATTAAACACTATGGATGTGTAAGTAAAGTTCCCATAACAAGAAATTTGTTAAATAGTGTTTGTGATTCACATAAATTTTATAAAGAGTGTTGATAAGCTGAAGGAAGAAGAATCAAAAAAGGTAAAAGAAAGGAAGCAGAAAGAGAGGGAAAATAAGGAAAAGCAGCTAGAGAAAAAAAGAAAAGCTGAGTTTGATGACAAAATAAAAGAAAATGATGCAGAAATAAATAGGCTTAAAAAAGATAAAGAAGCCTCCCTAGCAGTAATTCAAGAGGGAACAGAAAGAATGAGAAAAGCTGTAGAAAAACAAAATACTGTTGAAATAGCAGTTGCCTCTAACTTGATCATACAAGGTTCAGTTGAAATAAAGAAAACTGAAAGTAAATTAGTTGTGGTGGAAGCAGAAAAAGATAGGCTAATCAGGAAAAGGTTAAAACAATAATATGAAAAAAGTAATTCAGTGAACAATTGTACATAGTTCAAGGTTTTCAATTACCTTTTTAGGATATTATAATTTAATGTGAAACCTGAAAACTTTACTGTGAAAATCGTGAATTGCTTCTGGTTTAACAGCATATTAATGTTCAAAGTGAAACTTGAATGTGGTAAATATACTTGAATATGATAATAACACGTGAAAAGATAAGAACTGAACATTAGAAGTAAATCATACTTAAACTTTAGACATTAGACGTTATGCAAAAAATTTGGGTGTGAACTTCGACCATATATACTAATGGACTGCGCATTGGCAATAGCTGCATCAAAGCCGCCATGGCTCAAACATTGGGCACGTCATCATCAGACTCCAAATTTCATGTAAAAATGCTGTTATGATTACTAATTTATGCTGCAGAACTTCAGTGTTTTCGGTGTATTATGTGAATGCGCCTCATATATAATGAAAACTCTTCAGGTAAGTTTACTTATGAGCTATATACATGCATGATCGGGTTGTTTACATTTTGTGATTTATAATGTGATGAACATTTGCGAAGAATTTGGAACACGCATTCCATTTTTTTTTCTTAAGTTACTATATTTTTATATCAATAGCTGCAAGTTTCTGGTTAAGTAATTGAACTTTATTGACTTAGGTATTTAATTCGTTTCTTACCCATGAAAAATCATAGAACTTTCTTTACTATATCGGTCAGAGCAACCATAAGCACAGCAGGTGTAACCCATCTTTTTGACTGTTGTCATGTGATTTTATGTTGGAGCCAGAAATTCTGATGTCATGCGCAGTCTATCAGTATATATGGTTGAAGGGTGTGAAGCAAACTCTTTACAATGTATACAAAGTTGTTTTACTAGATGTATACAAATATACATCTAGTTTTTATTGAAATACACTCCTAAAATTTTCCTAAAATTTTTCTAAAAAGTCCTAAAATTCCTACCTAAAATTTTCCAGAAGTATGCTATGATCCCTGTGTATAGTAGTCGATGTACCTCCTGCTGTTTGTATCTTTTATTTCAGTTTTTGTCTGATATGTTTTCTTCTGTGTTTTGATTCCTAGAATAGTGCATTTCATGCTTTTGTATATATATATCTCTTTCTCTTTATCTGTTTCATTTTCGTGTGCTTTTCTGTGCCATACTTTTTCTCCCTGTTGTATAGCATGTCTTTTGTATTTATTTTCTCTTAATTGTCTGTATTTGTTCATCAGTGATTATCCCTGATATATGGTTGAGTTGTAGAAATATTTGTTTTATCCTTTGTTTTACTTTCCGGATGGCTATGCCCCTGCATTTGTAAATATTACATCATTGTTTTATATGCTCTTTTTTCGTTGGTTTTAAATACATGGATGATAACCTGTAAATATTTTTTTCTGAATCAAAAGTTTGATCTCTGTACTATATTTTCTCTCTGTTGTATAGCATGTCTTTTGTATTTATTTTCTCTTGTCTGTATTTTTTCATCAGTGCTTATCACTGACATATGGTTGAGTTGTAGAAATTGTTTTATCCTTTGTTTTTACTTTATGGATGGCTATGCCCCTGCATTTGTAACTTTTCCATCATTTATTATATTTGCACTTTTAAGGTATTAACCTCTTGCAAAGTGCGCATAGTTTACGTGCAATTCATAAATGAAAAAAACCATTAGAAAGTACCAATCACTCACCATAAAGATCATGGTAACCTCCGATGACAACACACTTCCAACACGCCAATCATCGTGATGTAACTGGGCTTCCAAGGTTTACAGACTTCTTGCTTACGCTTCTTACTTCCGGGTGTGAAACATCGTTTTTTTTTTTTCCCCCCTTAGCCTTATGAGATGTTACTATAAAGCTTGTCAATTCCATAAAAAATCACACATACAACTCATTCATACAATTCAAGTAAAAACTATGTACATAACCTTACATTCATAGGTGATTAAACCTTGGTCAACTGTAATTATCAAACTCCTCCTTCTGTTTCACAACCCCTGCTACTCCCACTGCAAGTGTCACACCCATTCAGCCCCTCACATCCAATCCTCTAGTACTTTCAACAGGCCTCTGTCATCTTCAGGAGGCAGGTGTGTCTCACCCGCCCACCACAGCTCAAGTGAGCAGAGCCATCGAGGCACGGGCCCCAGTCGCTATCTCTGAATCGTTGCCTCTGGCGCCATCTATTGTCCCTGCTGCTCTTTTTTCCCCCTTTCTTTTTACGCTGCTGTTCAATTTTTATTAGGGCTTTCCATTGTTCGTTTAGGTTACTTGGCTCATTAATGTTGCATAATCTTGATCTGTTTTTTTCAATTAACACTGATTCTGCAATTCTTAACTGCTTTTCGTTTTTACAGCTCTTAATAATTTTAATATCTTCAAACCTTGGACATTGTTGATTTTCCATACAGTATTGGGTCAATGCTGTCTTAGCTTCTTTTTTATTCCAATTATTAATATGCTGGTTCAATCTATACTTTAATTTATTCTTGGTGCTGCCTATATATGACACAGGTGGTTGCTGGTTTATTGGGATTTCATAAATTCCTAAAAATGAATAGAGCTATAAAAGAACTGAATTGCAGCATTCTAGCAAAAGACCCAACCGAATCTCAAGTAAGGTACTTAGCTAGAATAAGAAATCACAGCACCTTTCCTGATGAAATAAAGAGAGCATACCCACCAATGGGTACTGGAATACCAAAAATGTTTGCAAAAATAAAAACTCATAAGCCTGATACACCTATGAGAGTGATTGTATCAAAAAGGAATTCCCCGCTAATAAAACTGGAAAAGAATATCTACAAATTTTTGGCACCTTTGTTCATGAAGACAAGGTTCACTGTGAAGAATACATACGAATTTATTGAGAAAATTAAAGTAATTAAACAAGATTTAAGTGAATATCATATGGCTAGTATGGATGTGAGAGCTCTTTTCCTGGCACACCAGTACCTCAGGCAATAGAAATAATTATTGAAAAATTATATATGCTACAGACAATGAATGCAATACAAATAGAGGAGTTAAGAGAAATTTTATTGTACATATATGAAAATAACATTTTTAAGTTTAACAACAAGATGTACAAACAAAATCATGGTGAACCTATGGGGTCACCACTGTCAACTTTATTTGCTGAAATTATAATGAGTGACATTGAGGAAAAAATAATAAGTAAACTTGAGGATCCACCACTGATATACTGCAGATATGTTGATGACATTTTTCTGTTATCCAGGCTAAAAAATGATGAACTTGAGGACTTGACAAAAAAGTATAGTGAAATTTATCCATCTATTGAACTGACAGTAGAACAAGAACATGACAATACTTTGGCATTTTTGGACGTTTTGATTGTTAAAACAGAGGAGAATATGCAATTCAGAGTGCATAGAAAATCTTCATATATCCCAGTACTTATACCATTTCAGTCATCACATCCATTAACACATAAAAGAAATAGTGTTAAAACACTAATTAAAAGAAGTTTAACACACTCATCAATTGAACAGTATAGAAATGAAGAAATTGAATATATTGAAAAAATTGCATATGATTTTGGATACCCTAAACAGGTATTAAAAAATGGATTTATGAAGTAACTCAAGGTTACAATAAGGGCAAGACTGATAAAAAACTTGTAAAATATGTAGGAGCAATACCATATATAGAAAATGTTTCAGCAGAAATTAATAAAGTTTGTGGCAAGTATGACATACAGGTAGGAAATCAGGTACTTACTGTAAAAAATTTAGTGATTAAAAATGAAAAACTTAGCCAATTAGATAGAGCAGGAACTTATGAAATCCCAATAAACCAGCAACCACCTGTGTCATATATAGGCAGCACCAAGAATAAATTAAAGTATAGATTGAACCAGCATATTAATAATTGGAATAAAAAAGAAGCTAAGACAGCATTGACCCAATACTGTATGGAAAATCAACAATGTCCAAGGTTTGAAGATATTAAAATTATTAAGAGCTGTAAAAACGAAAAGCAGTTAAGAATAGCAGAATCAGTATTAATTGAAAAAAACAGATCAAGATTATGCAACATTAATGAGCCAAGTAACCTAAACGAACAATGGAAAGCCCTAATAAAAATTGAACAGCAGCGTAAAAAGAAAGAGGGGGAAAAAGAGCAGCAGGGACAATAGATGGCGCCAGAGACACAACGATTCAGAGATAGCGACTGGGGCCCGTGCCTCGATGGCTCTGCTCACTTGAGCTGTGGTGGGTGGGTGAGACACCTGCCTCCTGAAGATGACAGAGGCCTGTTGAAAGTACTAGAGGATTGGATGTGAGGGGCTGAATGGGTGTGACACTTGCAGTGGGAGTAGCAGGGGTTGTGAAACAGAAGGAGGAGTTTGATAATTACAGTTGACCAAGGTTTAATCAACTATGAATGTAAGGTTATGTACATAGTTTTTACTTGAATTGTATGAATGAGTTGTATGTGTGATTTTTTATGGAATTGACAAGCTTTATAGTAACATCTCATAAGGCTAAGGAAAAAAAAAAAAAAAAAACGATGTTTCACACCCGGAAGTAAGAAGCGTAAGCAAGAAGTCTGTAAACCTTGGAAGCCCAGTTACATCACGATGATTGACGTGTTGGAAGTGTGTTGTCATTGGAGGTTACCATGATCTTTATGGTGAGTGATTGGTACTTTCTAATGGTTTCTTCATTTTCCATCATTGTTTTATATGCTCTTCTTTCGTTGTTTTTAAATATGTGGATGATAACCTGTCATTATCTTTTTCTGATTGAAGAGTTTGATCTCTTATTTTTCTGCTACTTTGTTGCTGTCACTGTTACTGTGTTTGCATTACGTTGATTCATATGTCATCTGCAATCTTGGTGGTGTACCTGTTACCTTGTACTTATCTTCTCTACTCATCTGCTATTCGTTGGCATAATTTGCCTATAATGTATATTAGTCGATGTTGTACCTCCTGCTGTTTGTATCTTTTATTTCAGTGTCTGTCTGCTATTATATGTTTTCTTCTGTGTTTTGAATCCTAGAATACTGCATTTCATGATTTTGTATATATCTATCTTTCTCTTTATCTGTTTCAGTTTAGTATGCTTTTCTGTGCCATACTTTTCTCCCTTTTGTATAGCATGTCTTTTGTATTTATTTTCTCTTAATTGTCTGTATTTGTTCATCAGTGCTTATCACTGATATAAGGTTGAGTTGTAGAAATATTTGTTTTATCCTTTGTTTTACTTTCCGGATGGCTATGCCCCTGCATTTGTAAATATTACATCATTGTTTTATATGCTCTTTTTTCGTTGGTTTTATATCCATGGCTGATAACCTGTAAATATTTTTTCTGCATCAAAAGTTTGATCTCTGTACTATATTTTCTCTCTGTTGTATAGCATGTCTTTTGTATTTATTTTCTCTTCAATGTCTGTATTTTTTCATCAGTTCTTATCACTGACATATGGTTGAGTTGTAGAAATTATTGTTTTATCCTTTGTTTTTTTACTTTATGGATGGCTATGCCCCTGCATTTGTAAATATTACATCATTGTTTTATATGCTCTTTTTCGTTGTTTTTAAATACATGGATGATAACCTGTAATTATCTTTTTCTGATTAAAGAGTTTTATCTCTTGATATCACCTTCTTTACAGATGAGGCGTGGTTCCACCTCTCTGGGTATGTTAATGCACAAAACACACGATTGTGGTCCACAGAGACTCCTCATGCTGTGTCGGAACGACCCTTGCATGACCAGAAAATCGGAATGTGGGTTGCGCTATCCCGATGGTGCATTGTCGGGCCATTATTCTTTCAGGACACCGTGAATAGTGCACATTACTGTTCCATACTCCACGACTTCATCAGCCGCCTTGGAGAAGACAAAATCACCTACAGCTGGTTTCAACAAGATGGCGCTACTGCGCACACAGCTCACACCTCTATGAAACTTCTGAATGAGGTTTTCGGCGAACGTGTCATCTCAAAAAACCTATGGCCCCCTCGCTCCCCCGGACCTTACTCCACCAGACATCTTTCTGTGGGGCGCAGCAAAATCTGCTGTGTATTGTGATCGCCCACGCACGCTTGATCAATTACAAACTGCAATAACTACGTTCATCAGAAACATCTCGCAAGCAGAGCTGCAGCAAGTGTTTGCAAATAAACTGAAACAGGTTCAGCGCTGTATCGACACTCGTGGAGATCACTTTGAACATTTTTTCTAAGTGCATAGCTTAGGTGCACAGTGACTTTCCGAACACCCTGTATAAAAGTCCATATGGAAGAACATAAGGCAGCTATTACAAATGTTGCAAACATGTCAGGGTTAGACAGACATATACAAGCTAGTGGACACGCCATAAATTGGGACTCAAGAAAAATAATCGCCTACTAATCATGCTTAGTAAAAAGAAAACTTGAGGAAGGGATGAAAATAGTGAGAAGTACCTCTCTAAACGATAATTGTGGTTGGGCACTCCAGACTGAATGGCAACAACTACTCCAGTGATGTAGTCCTGATAATGAACTAAGTTCTAGTTTGAAAGTTTGACCATTGAATGTTAACAAATTACCTCCGTAAAACCCTCAATTTCAATCCTCTCACTGTAAGAAAAACAGTTAGAGGTACCATGATGGCATTAATTACTACAATTTAATATTGTTTTTCATGGGCATGAATTTTCGAGGATGATTCATTTTTTTTTTATCAGACCTTTATCATTTCAACTCACTGTCAACCACACAGAATTGCTCTTTTGTAGTAGTTACCAGCCCATGGGGGTCTTTGATGATGGAGGGCTTCTCAGTTTCAAACCTTTCTTTTACTTTCCTTTTTATGATATCCTACTGATGAGTAGTAACTTTAAGTCAATGCTAGTTCATTTTGTGGTAAGTTTCTTGAATGATTCCTGATTTGAATCATGCCAGACAGGTTTTCAGAGACAGGTCTGTCTCTCTGTTGTAAGAAAGTCCAAATTTGCATTCTGTTTTGTAAATTAAGTAACTCCTTGAATAAGTAAGATGTCATTTTCATATTGTTTAATTTGCGGAGACAATTTTATTTTTAAGATCTGATTCAAGTTTTGTGTTGAAATTTTTACTAACTGTTTAAAGGGATTCAAATAGACCTCTTTCCAAAAATATCTCCAAAATAATGTTTTTTCTAACTTTAAAATTATCTGTGTGTATCCATATAGACGTTGACCAGAATGTTAGCATTTTATGCCCTACTGACTGACTACTTTATAGTTTGTTGTTTACATCATGTTTTTTCATATCTATTGTCTTACACAAAAGAAATAACTTTCCTTTGTAATTTAGCTAATGTCATTTCAATTGAAAAGGACTGCTGTACTAAGATTCACTAAATTCACCTGCTAGCCTGAATGTTCCTTTTTCTTTCTTATCTTTTAGATAGTATTTTGAACAATAACTTTAATAGCTATAATTTTGTTCTTTTGAAAAATTATATTAATTGCTTTTTCTAGGTTAAACATGGGCATTCTAGAAGATGTTGGTGTGTCCTGATAGGCAGAATGTTTCTGTATTTCAAAACTCCAAATGATACTGTAAGTAGTTTTCTTTTTATTCCAGATACAGTATAAAGTTATTTTTGATGAGTCTTATTGAAAGTTATGGTTGATTTATTTACACTTCATAATAATGAGCTTTTTTGTACTGCAGATGGCAGTAAATGGTGACTCATTAATGTACTGGTGTGAGCAGCTGTAATGAGCCTCACAGGCACTTTTTGTTTGTTTTTTACAAATGGACTACTGAACCTTAAAAGGATCTCTTGGTGTGATTTTTATCTGAGATGAGTCAAAGTGTATTTCCTTAGAAAAATTAAGTGACATTTTCCATTTTCGACATTTCCTTTCTTATGAATACAAAATAACATTCCTGCTTGATAATGAATGTAATTATTCCTTCCCAGGAAAGGAAGGGTAAATGATGCAAAGTAATCCTTTGGAAGGGAGTTCAAACTAAAGTTTTCGGTCTCTTCCAAATAAATACACATACACATAGGAACTTAGAAACAAATCCGTAGGTTTTTATAAGTGTAGGAAACAAATTGGTATAGCTGAGTGAGCTGCGCATAAACGTGTGGCTTTGTCAAGGCTGATTAAAATGTAGCTTATGCGGAGATATCGGTATCATCGGTATCGGAGATATCCACAGTGATCCTTAACATTTGAAAAATATAAGTACATACATATACTTACATTGAGTTAAGTTCACATTGTTCAGAACGGGGAAACTGGAGACAAAATGTCAACAAGGGAAGTATAAAACATAATGAAAACTCAGTCTTAACATTTCAAAATATTCATCCACAGAGAGTGCAGGTCATGGGAAACAGTATTATCGTTGCCCATGCAGCCGTCGTTGTGAGGATTTCAACTGATTCTCTTCGATCCTTGATAAAGTAAAGAACTGCATTAATGAAAATGCACCGACCCGCAAGCGCCATCTAGACTTTATAGGATCACTACAATACATCCCAGGCTTCACGTTTCTTATAAAAAATGGCTTAAAGAAACTAGGAATGGACATTGGCATTAGAACAACTACCTCAGTTATGAATATTCTCTCCCCCTTGAGAGAAGTTTGCCTTAACCAGAGCTGGTGTTTACTCCATTCCACTAGAATATCCTGACGGAACGCAAAAGTGCTATGGATGACTAAAAGATCATTTGGTGACAGAGCACAAAAGGAACGTGAGAAATGAGGCTCTTGACTCTGCCTTCTCCATAGAAGTTTGCCTAAGGAATGCAATGCCAAAGTGGACAAGATACAAACAGATAGCACTATACACCACCCACTTTGAGACCGCCTACAGAATAATCAGTTGAAATCCTTACAACGACGTCTGCATGCAACAATACTGTTTCCCGTGACCTGCACCCTCTATGGACGGATTTCTTGAAATGTTCAGACTGAGTTTTCATTATGTTTTATACTTCCCTTGTTGATATTTTGTATCACGCTTTTCCCGTTCTGAATAATGTGAACTTAACTCAATGTAAGTATATGTATGTACTGTATATATATTTTCAAATGTTAATGAACACTGTTGATTATCTCCGCATTAGTTAGGTTTTAATCAGCCTTGACAAAGCCACACATTTGTGCACAAAATCTTGGCTATACCAATTTGTTTCCTACACAGAAACAAATCCATAGGTTTTTATTGTAGTTCATTAACATGGTGTATTTTAGTGCTCGTCTTTTATTGTTTATCTTACTCACAATATGTTCCTCCAAGTCCTGCTTATATCTAATCTATATTTTTTGTAAAAACTTAGCATCCGGTTAGGGAACAGGGATCTTATTGAATCTGAATTGCCCATGTCTGCAGCCAAAGGCTTGCTGCAATTTCATCTCATCACCATCAGAACATCTGGTTTTATGAAACCCTCTATCTCCTCATGCTAGCAAATTCAGGCTTCATTTACACAAACTTCTTATTGAAATATCTTAAAACTCTCCGTGTTATACATACCAGATAAAACATCACACTGACACCAATATAGCAGAGTTTAATACCCCCCTCCCCCTCAAGTGCAAAACATCAATGGTTAAAAGAATAAAGCCTCATTGCATCAGCACACAGGCCCATCTACTGTCACCTTTGGTAAGTAAAAACTCATGGTGGTGAAATATAAATGAGCCATATAGTTTGCATATTAAGCCTTTCCTGTGAGTCAGGTTGTACATATATGCTCCGATAATTAGGGTATGATGAAAAAAAGTTGGTGTCTCTGCAGCAATCAGCTGACCTTATAACTGATTTATTTGTATCTGGCTAGCTTGCCTTATATACGTTGATGAGCCATTACATTATGACCACCTACTTAATAAGTTGTTGGACCCCCTTTAGTACACAAAACAGCAGTCACTCAGTGAGGCATTGATTTGATGAGGTGGCAATAGGTATCCTGGGATATCTGGTACCATAATGTCAACAGTAGGTCCTCCAGTTCCTGTACATTTGGGGGGGGGAGATTTAGGACGAACCCACTTTTCCAAGTTGAACCACAAATGTTCGATTGATTGGGTTGCTGTCAGGGGAATTTGGAGGCCAGGGTATTACCAGAAAGTCACCATCATGTTCCTCGGACCACTCCTTGATGATTCTGGCAGTGTAGCATGGCGCATTATTCCGTTGGTAATGGCCATCACCAGCAGGGAACACAGTTGCCATGACTGGGGGAACTTGGTCCGTAACAATGTTCAGATATGTGACAGCTATCAGGGATTGTGTCTTTGGGATTATGAGGCCTAAAGTGTCCCATAAAAGCATCGCCCACAGCATTACACCGCAGCCGCCTGCCTGTTTCCACCCAACAGTGCATCCAGGAGCCGTAGCCTCCATTGGTAATCGGCGTATCCAGGCTCAGACATCTACGTGATGCACCAGGAATCTTGATTCTTCAGACCAGGCCACTTTCTTCCAGTCTTACACAGTCCTATCTCGATCTTGGGCCAGGCCACATTCTTCCAATCAGTCACGGTCTGATCTCGATGATCTTGGGCTCATTTCATGAATTGTTGGCGATGACATTCAGTGAGCATAGGGACCCGGCTGTGTCTTCGACTATGCATGCCCATTCGCAGAAGGCTGCGATGAACTGTGTGCTGTGACACATTGCCCTGATCACCACTGTTGTAGCTGTGGGTGATTTGTCGCACTGTGGCCCTGCAGTCGCTGTGAACAGTGCGTAACAGTCTCTGCTCCCTCTGGTATCAATGAGCTGCGGGTGACACACGAATAAATGATGGTTTGTTGTTTGGCCATCTGTGCGCCAATTTTGATACATACACACTACGAAGGCACGGGGACAACCCACAAACCTCGTCGTTTCTGAAATCGTAGTTTCGAGGTGCCGTGCCATCACTATTTGTCCTTTATCAAACTCCAATAAATCGGCAGCTTTTCCCATTCTGACTCCGAATACTCTACTAACCGAAAGCCGGTCCTCAGGTTGTAAATGTACTGCTCTGTAAACTTCACCTGCGCCACTATTCAGTCCCCAGGTGCACTGACTTCTCTAGGCTGGGGGTGGTCATAATGGAATGGCTCATTGACACACACACACACACACACACACACACGCGCGCATGCGCGCGCGCACAGCTGTGGCACATTGTGGTTGCATGGATGAGAAATGAGGAACAAAACAAAGCATACGTTTCATAGAAGTTTAATTTTGCAATACTTGTGGGTATACAATATTTTTTGTTTTTCCATTCTCTGCGTAGATATAAAGGCTATCTGGTTTGCTGACATGGGAACACGCAACATACAGTTGTCCATGTGAGAAGCAATCCGCATCTAAATCTAAACCACACAATTCTAAAGATTGACCTTGAGCTTTATTGATTGTGATTGCGAACGACAATCGAATTGGGAATTGCAATCTTTTAAATTGAAATGGTGTATCGGTCGGGATCATGAGAATTCGAGGGATGAGGACATCTTCACCTTCGAAAGGCCCCGTTAAAATCATTGCTTCCACTACATTTTTCATCAGTTTTTTAACTGCGAGTCGCGTGCCGTTGCAGAGTTTGGGCTGATTTTTTTTTTTTTTTTTTTTTTGATTGGAGGTTTAACGACCACCGTGCGCAACTCAATGGGCTATAAAAAGTCGCCTGTCCCTAATTTAGGGTCACTGGTTCCAGGGAAGGGAGAGAGCCAGTGCCGTAAGACAAACACAACATCCATGCCTGACCGGGATTCGAACCCGGACCCCTTACGGACGAATGATCAGAGGCCAGCGCCTTAGACCACTGCGCCACAGAGGCGGCGTTTTGGCTGATTAATATTCCGCAACATGATAATTGGCACACCTATTTTCAATTTTAATATGTGTGGTGGCATCTCTGGCAGATCAAGTGAGTTCAAAAATTCCGTTGGATAATTAACTACTTCATCTGCTTCCACAACTGTATCTATCGACTTGTATGTAATTTCCTCACTTTGAATGCTGGATTGAATAATAACATTAATTTGATAGACATCTTTATTCTTCGCTGCAAGGATAGCTCGTTCACTGAGCCAGTCGTGATTCTTATAATTAATTTGAATATTAGGAAATACTTTTTTGATCAGTTCTTCTTTCGATGTTACTAAATTACAAAAATTATCAGGAAATGATATTCGTCTTGACGTCTCATCGACTGGCAGTTGTCCGTTCCCAATGTCCAGTAACTGTCGTGAGAATACCTCGGCTGATTGATCGTTCTGCAGCTGGACACGCATATTCGTAGTCAACTGCAATGTACGTACGTGTCGCCACAATGTTGAATATTTCAGGCAAGCATTTATTTCGTCCGCTGGTGTCGATCGAGAAATTACAGGCAATGTTTGCCTAAAATCTCCTGCGAGCAATATCAATGCATTCCCAAATGGTTGAATGTTTCCACGCAAATCTCGCAACGATCGATCAAGAGCTTCAAGCGATTTTTTATGTGCCATCGTGCATTCATCCCAAACAATGAGTTTACATTTTTTGTAATACTTTTCTCATACCGGATGCTTTGGAAATATTGCACGTGGGAGTCTCGATGATTCGCATGTTTAATGGCAACTTCAGAGCTGAATGAGCAGTCCTTCCACCTGGTAACAATGTCGCAGCTATTCCAGACGAAGCGAGAGCTAAGGCTATGTCATTTTTTGATCGAACCGTTGCCAGAATCAATCTGATAAGGAATGTTTTCCCAGTTCCTCCTGGCGCATCCAAGAAGAAGGCCCCCTTCCCCAACTCCGTCATTTATCATTTGCATTATGCAATCATAAATGCCCTTCTGTTCACACGTTAATTTGGGAATGTTTGATTGGACATATGACTGGAGATCACCGGTGTTGTAACTCTGTTAACGGCGCAAATCCACATCAAATGAAGTAGTCGTAGTTCGGTTGGGTGCTGGCATTCCCAATTGACTAAGAACTTTATTTGCAATAGCTAAGCACTTGTCTTCAATATTTATCAATGTTTCGTTGTAAATGCCTTCTGTAAATTCCATGGTCATATTGGCATTTTCTAGGCGTACTCTATGCAAAATATCCTCAGCCATATGCGATCGATATCTTTCCCATAACTCTGTGGGAGATGAAGGGAAGCAAGCGGTCAATATAATTGCGAATAGTGCTCGAATTTGGTTTGGATGTGCAGTGTTGCACGCTTCACTAATACATATATCCCACTGTTGGTCGTTTTCTAATAAATTAAGAGCTTGACACGCACTGCGGAAAGTGGCATATGTGATGCCGTCAACAATTTTCAATTGCTGGAAAGATCTAGGACCAGGCACATTTACCAACAGCATGCGAAGGAAAAAACATTCATCTTGATTAGGATGCACTGTATAAAGTCTACCAATTGTATTTTCTCTGAAAATGCCAGGTTGACCGTCGACTGGCTCCCCTCGTCTGCTTCGTACGAATGCTTTTTTAGTTACATTCCACGTGTAATAAGAGGGCACTTCTGTGTACATCAGTGTTTTGGCGAAAGCGTCTTCCTGACATAAATTGAAGAAAGCAGTCAGAGTTGTACGAGGTGGATTAAGAGCTCTTTGTTGCACATTTGCATCTGTGAAATAAACACGCTGTCCATTCTCTAAATGTACTGCTAAGTGAACCACAGCTGGATTGCGTTCATGCATGGGAAATGAAAAAATTCGCCATGCAGCCTCATTGCTGCTTATGTATCTTCCAGCCTGGTATTGTGCAATTTCATCGATAACTCGTACTGCATTTCTGTCACTATTTTCTGGTTGCACACCAAAAACTGCCATATCGCTGCCTTTATTCACATACTTACAGATGTATTTAATCGATTTGACCGAATTGCAATATTCTACGTTTATGTGCGCTTTGTATGTTTTTGACAACTGAGGCGAATATGGGACCACGCAACGGTTGTCTACATCAATATCACCATTTCGCATGTGTATAGTTGCCGAATTCCCGCAATCTTCTGTTGATCGTCTCCTATACTGAGGATATCCATAGTCTCCTGTTACTGTGTTGGCTGCGAATGCTTGAGGATATTGCTTAGAACATTTCCCGTCTGCCATGCATGGTGAATTCGGATTTAGTGTACCGCATGGTCCATGTATCATGTTTTTGATAACAACTGCATGCAAATCCTTATCGACGTCGGCCCGTGGAATCTCAGCGCATATCACATCGTCGATTTCATCTGAAGTTATTTTATCGTATAGCCAGATTAGTATATGCGCATGTGGCAATCCTCTCTTTTGCCATTCTACTGAATACATCCAGCAGCGCACAGATCCAAACACTTCATGTTTCACAATGAAATACATCAGCGACTTAAGCTTTTGTCTGAAAACACGTGCTGTGATGTCATGCCTATCCATGGGTGATTGCCCAGGAAGTAACAGCTGCTGTATCTCGTCCCAAGCTGGATTGCACATGAATTTGATAAATAAGTCTGGACGCCCGTAATGACGAACATATGCCATTGAATCTTGAGCATATTCCTGCATGTGACGTGGACTGCCTATGTATGAAGATGGCAAAATAGTAAGCTTTCCAACGTTGGTTGTATTACCTTCATTCACAACTGCATCTCGCAAATGAATGTATTCTTCGGAGCGGAGTTTGGTCTGATTCAAACGAAGAAATAGCAAACGTTCCGTTTCAGTTTTTGCATACATATCCACAATGTACTGGTGAAACAACTGACGGCATTTCAAAATATAATTGTCCTCGTTCCTCCGAATCATTAAGCGGTAGGCGTAAAAGTTCATTGCGCTGCACTTTTTATTAATTTCTGCACCATTCACTGGGTTTATCATCTTCACATTGAAATGATATCCATCGGCACCATCCCAGAAGATAACTGGATATTGCAAAGCATCGTAACAACGGTGAGTTTCTGCGACGTTTATCAATTGATCGTTTCTTCGATGGAGAACAATATCTCTAGGTTGGAACTGATCTCCGACTATGACAATTGCTACTTCCTCTATAGTTGGAGCATTATATCTTCGGACATGTTCTCCAGCGGGCGTTTTGTCGGCGTGAATGACAATCTTGTGGGTATCTGATGGCATCATATCCATTGTCGTTATGAACAAACGCACCAAATTGTTCTTTTCGTGAAGGAGCTCCTGTAGTTGCGAAATGATGGATCTTCTTAGCAAGGTATGTATTCCACAACGTGCATCGACTACATCTCTATCATCACCGATGAAGTACATTTGAAGGAATTAATGGTCACTATCTCGGAACGGGAGCAGGGAGCCAGCTTTGTGATATATTTGTCCTTTGATTTTAAAAGTTGGCATGAATTGAGCAGTCACAATTTCCGCACCAAATGACGTCATTTGGAAGCAAGAGTTATATTTCCTGATGTTCCATAGGAAATGCTTCGATTCAGCGGTAGATCCAGCAAGTAGAGTTTTCAACGGCTCTGGCGGTGCTTCAAGTTGAAGCAATTTAATTTTTCCGCCAGCGCAACACATCGCATTCGTTTCATTATTGAACTTTAGAGCCTGGCAGTAGGTACAGACATGACTCATCTGGCCAATGACAACATGCGGACTTGAACTATAATCAACAGCTGGATTGTACCGGAATGCAAGATGATTGTATTGCAGAATCAGATCTGCTGTTTTTTGGGTACGTGTTTCAGCTATCCTCGACGCCTCGCGTTCATTCCGTTGAGAACGAACCAAATCTGTTGCTGCAGAATGCGACTGCCGTGCTCACAATCGTGCATCCTCAAGCCTGGCTGCTAGTCTTTCTGCTGGTTCTGTGTTACGCATCTGGATGGTGCTTAGTCTGTTCCTCTCTCGTACGTATGCCCGCTCTTCCTCAGTCATATTCGAAAGCTGTCTTCTCGATCCTTCTGTGTGGCGAGTGCGACGGCCCAAATTCGTTTTTTTGCGAGGCATTATTTCGGTTTTCACTGGAACAGAAGGAAGGGATAAGATTATAACCTCTTGTGGCTCTCACAGCTCTAGGTTAAAAACCATGAGAGATAAGAGACAAAACATAACCTCTACTTACGATTTGGCGAACGGCGCAGCTCAATCACGACATGATCACCTAGTATGGAGAGTGTTCCCCTCGCTTCCAGCAGATGGCGCGTTTGCGAGTACACAGCTGACCGTTGAAAAAGCTGTTTTCTCACAGTCGCGGGTATGTAACTGACGCGAAAAATAGATAAAAACAACACGATCACCTAGTATGGAGAGTGTTCCCCTCGCTTCTGGCAGATGGCGCGTTTGCTGGTACACAGCTGACCGTTGAAAAAGCCTTCGACCATATATACTGATAGACTGCGCATGGCATCAAAATTTCTGGCTCCAACATCGCAAGCCACAAAATCACGTGACTTCGGGCAAAAAGATGGTTAACTCGTGCTGTGCTCATCATGAATTTTAGGAGTTTCTTTTTTAGAATTCCATTACGACTTTTCATTCGTGAATACATTTATTACGCTCTGATGCAGCTAGGGATGTAAGGTCAGGTGATGCGTAACATCACAGCCTCTCCTTGACAAATGTCAACCCCGCCTTCTCGTGGTGCATCCTGTTCCCACTAAAGGGGCTCTGACGACCGCCAATAGCGGTATAACTATACCATCGGGATCAGAGGAAATGCTATCCCACACTCACCAACCCGCTTGGCCAGCGTGGTGAGTTATGGCCAAACACCTCCAAAATGACTCTACAACTTAAATCTTGGCCCTCAGTCTCCGGCAGCTGGAATGTACCTGGCCAAGGCAGCGGCCAGTGCGACATGAAGGCAGAGGGTGCTAAGAATCCCCGGAGGACCGGACTAGGCTGCCATTTGATGCTGACCTTGGCTACCTATAACGGACGCTCCCTATCTTCTGATTCAAGGCTTCTTGAATTGGAAGAGGAACTACAAAGGATCAAGTGGGACATCGTCGGGCTAAGTGAGGTAAGGAGAAAAGGAGAAGATCTCATTGAACTGAAAAGTGGACATCTCTTCTATTATCGTGGGACAGATACTGGCAGAACTAGTGGTGTTGGATTTATAATAAACAAGAAACTGAAGGATAAAGTGGTAGAAGTTGAAAGTTCCTCTGACAGAGCTGCACGACTCGTTATCCAACTATCGAGAAGATACCAGGCTCAGATTATTCAAACTTATGCACCCACCACAAGTCATCCTGAAGAAGAAATTGAAGAATTTTATGAGGAAATTCGTCATCTCAATAATAAAGGTAAGCAGCACTTGAAGATAATTATGGGAGATTTCAATGCAAAAATAGGGCAACGGCAACAGAATGAAACTTCAGTAGGTAAATTCGGTCACGGCAACAGAAACCAGCGTGGAAATACTCTCGTTGAGTTTGCAGAGGCAGAAGGATTTTTCATCTTGAACTCCTTTTTCAAGAAAAAGCCACACAGGAAATGGACATGGAGACATCCAATTGGGACGACAAGTGAAATTGATTTTATTATGTGTAACAAAAAATTCGTCATCGAAGACTGCAGTGTGCTGAACCAGTTCAACACAGGTAGTGACCATAGATTGGTGAGATGTAAGATGCACCTCAACACTAAACTGGAACGTGGCAAGCTCATAAGACAAACAAAATGTATTGACATAACCAACCTTAAAAAACACCATAATACTTTCAAGTTGGAACTGAAGAACAGATTCTCTGCTTTAGAAGGCCTAACATCGGAAGAAGTGGATATTTCGGAAGTTAACAGAAAAGTAACCAAAGCTCTAATGGAAACGGCAACAAAATTAGCTGGGTCTAAGAACAAGTTGCATGTGAACAAATTATCAGGAAAAACCAAAATGTTGATGCAAAAAGAAGAGAGATGAGGACAACTAAAGAAGATGTGACTTCCAAAGTGGAATATATAGAGCTATGCAAGACAACACGAAAAAGTATCACTGAAGACGTAAGGAAATTCAACTGTGAGCTAGTGAGGAAAGCAATTGAAAACAACCAAAGCCTTAAGATAGCAAAGGGACATCTCAGTAAGGGAAGAAAACAGATTATGGCGCTGAGAAAAGAAGATGGTTCTATAACAAGAAATAGAGGCGAAATTTTGACAAGAGTGAAAGATTTCTACTCCAAATTATATGAAAGGGATGATACATGTACTCCAGACATCATGAAAGATACCAGTACCAGAGTTCTTCCAGTCCTCCCAGCAGAAGTTGCTCATGCAATCAAGAACATGAAGCGGGGGAAAGCTCCAGGAGAAGATGGAATTACTATAGACATCATACAAGAAGCAAGTGGAGAAATTGAAACAGTACTCGCCCAAATTTTCACTCGATGCCTTAATGAAGGGAAGATTCCTGAGGATTGGAACAATGCTACAATGATCCTGCTACATAAAAAAGGTGACATTGAGGATCTCAGGAACTACAGACCTATCAGCCTCCTATCAGTGGTTTATAAAATCTTCACTAAAGTTCTTTCACACCGCTTGAAGGTAACACTGGACATGGCTCAACCGAGAGAACAAGCTGGATTCAGGAGTGGCTACAGCACAATAGATCATATCCACGTACTGAGAGAACTAATTGAAAGAGCGAGGGAATATGAACTTCCATTGTGCATGGCTTTTATCGATTATGAAAAAGCCTTTGATTCGGTGAAACCATCAGCAGTTACAATGGCTCTGAAAACCTGCGGTATTGAAGATGCATACATTAATATTATTAATAACATCTATGAGAATGCAAGTGCAAAGATTCGGCTGTTTGAAAATACAACACACATAAAAATTGGAAAGGGAGTGAGACAAGGTGACACCATATCTCCGAAGCTCTTTAATGCGACATTGGAAAATGTCTTTCAATCACTGAACTGGGAAAACAAAGGGATAAAGATTAATGGAGAATATCTAACCCACCTTCGTTTTGCTGATGACGTAGTCATTTTTGCAACTACCCCATCAGAACTGCAGAGTATGATCCAGGAACTTGCTGACAAGAGTAAAGAAGTGGGATTAAAAATGAACTTTCAGAAGACAAAAGTGATGTTCAATGCTTTTACAAGAAATGAAGATTTATCGATTGATGGAGAAAAACTGGAGATAACAGATACGTATGTTTATCTTGGACAGCAGATATCAAGTGAGGGTCACATTGATGAAGAAATTAATCGGCGTACAAAA
Organism: Macrothele yani; assembly: GCA_039090855.1. Classification (NCBI taxonomy): domain Eukaryota; kingdom Metazoa; phylum Arthropoda; class Arachnida; order Araneae; family Macrothelidae; genus Macrothele; species Macrothele yani. The sequence continues at coordinate 50,329,879 of CM077023.1, read as the reverse complement.
CTTGCCTGGAGAGCTTTTGGAAGAAACAGCATAATTTTCAAGAGCAATATGCCATTATGTCTTAAAAGAAAAGTGTTTGATCAATGCATCCTTCCAGTGCTTACGTATGGTGCAGAGACGTGGACCTTAACTAAAAGAGACATACAAAGGCTGCAGACAACTCAAAGAAGCATGGAGAGGTGCATGCTTGGTATAACCAGGAGAGATAAGAAGAGGAACTCGTGGATCCGAAAAATGACGAGAGTGGAAGACATCATGATCAGAGTTAAATCCCTGAAATGGCAATGGGCTGGACATACTGCCAGAAGGACAGACCATAGATGGACAGCCGAAATTTTAGATTGGATTCCAAGGGACAGGAAAAGACCCAGAAAAAGACCACATGGGAGATGGGTGGATGAAATTCGTAAATATGTAGGAGTGACATGGAGGAGACTGGCACAAGACAGACCGTTGTGGAGGAAACTTGGGGAGACCTTCGTCCAGCAGTGGATTGATAATGGTTGACAATGATGATGATGATGATGCAGCTATTGCCAGTGCGCAGTCCATTAGTATATATGGTCGAAGGGAAAAGCTGCTTTCTCGCGATCGCGGGTATGTTACTGACGCGAAAAATAGATAAAAACAATCTTTGAAGCGGATTGTATACGGTGTCAAAATTTGAGCTCAATCGGTGCAGAACTTTTTGAGTTTTTGAAGCGTACACAAACCAACTTAACATTTTTATATATATAGAAGATATATATACTAAAGAGCAAAGCCGAAAACATAAGAAAAACTTTAGAATTTAAAACGAAAGTTGCAAAATAACCTGAAGATCAAAACGCGCAACGCAACAGTTATGAAAATTCAGAATTCACATTCTATTAAGAAGAGACTGAAGCAAAAAAAGAAATTTTAACTCATACCAAGTACAACATAGAAAAGGTTATGTATTGACCGGTGTGAGTAAAAAGAGAAAAAAAGAACCACTGAATGCAGAAAGTGTCGAGAATACTGAGCCTTGGCTTTATCAAGGACCAGCAAAAACTCTGCATTTTCTCACTTCCACAAAGACCTATTTGGAAATGGGTTTCTGCAAAGTCATTGATGCAAGTAATAAACCCACCAAAAAAAAATATATATATATATATATATATATATATATATATATATATATGTCATGACCTCCGCAGAGTTGTATGACCACGCTTTAGTTAACAATTCAGCTTGCATCCATAACCTTCATGGCCCGACCCATGCTCTTCATCTGTTACTATTAAACAGAAAGAAGATGATTATAGAAAACTCAAGTTGTAAGAGTGACATAATGAACTAGAAATAATGTTCAGTAATAACAAATTGCCAAGTTCGCCTGAGAGAGAATTTAAACCTGAATAGCAATACAAAAGTATTACAAGTTCTTAACATTGCAATAAAAAAGGAAATATTAATTTTTTTCTAAAGCTCAGATTCTTGAAAGAAAACTGGATTATAAAACCCCCTACTCCACTACTTCTGACAACACAAAAACAAGAATAAAATACAGATAATAATAAACTAAAGAAATGCTTTGTGAAGGTTATGTGACATAAACAATTAGTTGCAATATGTACAAAGTATTTCAGAAGTGCTTTAAGTGTATAATTAAGTAGTTAATAAGACCTTAACTGCATTGAAAACACAGCGCAGACTACAAGAACAATGAAACGGTCGGCTGCTTGGCCTTAGTTCCCTAAAAACGTGCAAAAATACCAAGAGGATCACAGCTTATTGTAAGCGCGAGAAGAGCCATTTTAAATGTGAAATGCTGGTACATTAATAACCGGTGTAACCGCCAGAATGTTGAATGCAAGCACGCAAGCGTTCATGCATTGTGTCGTACAGGTGCTGGATGTCAGTTTGTGGGATGGAGTTCCATGCCTGTTACACTTGTTCAGTCAATACAGGGAAGGTTAATGCTGGTTAGGGGTGACGCTGGAGTTGTCGTCCAATGATGTCCCATACGTACTCGATTGGTGAAAGATCTGGTGATCTAGCAGGCCACAGCAACATGTTGACACTCTGTAAAGCATGTTGAGTTGCAACAGCGGTACGCGGGCGAGCATTATCCTGTTGGAAAACACCCCCTGGAATGTTGTTCATGAATGGCAGCACAACAGGTTGAATCACCAGATCGACGTACAACTGTGCCGTCAGGGTGCGTGGGTTAACCACGAGAGTGCTCCTGTTGTCATAGGAAATTGCTCCCCAGACCATAACTCCAGGTGTAGGTCCAGTGTGTCTTGGCCGCAGACAGGTTGGTGCAGGCGCTCACCTGGCCTCCTTCTAACCAACACATGGCCATCACTGGCACCCAGGCAGAACCGGCTTTCATCAGAAAACACAACAGATCTCCACTCCGTCCTCCAATGAGCTCTAGCTTGACACCACTGACGTCGCAAATGGCAGTGGTTTGGAGTAAGTGGAATGCACGCTACAGGGCGTCTGGCTCGGAGCTGTCCTTCAAGTAACCGATTTGTAACAGTTCGTTGTGTCACTGTGGTGGCAACTGCAGCTCGAATTACTGCCGCAGACGCGGTACGATGCGCCACGGCCATACGCCGTACACGGTGGTCTTCCCTCTCAGTAGTGCAACGTGGCCGGCCGGAACCCGGTCTTCTTGAGACAGTACCTTCCATTGACCACCGCTGCCAACAATCGTGCACAGTGGCTACATTCCTGCCAAGTCGTTCTGTAACATTACGGAAAGGAAATCCACCTTCTCGTAGCTCTATTGCACGACCTCGTTCAAACTCCGTGAGCTGTTGATAATGGCTTCTTCGTCTTCTTAAAGGCTTTCTGGACTAACATCAACACCCTACGTCGAATCTCAACAATAAATAACGCTCACAAACGTTACAGCGCGTATTTACAGCAAACCTGCTTTGCATGTTCCGAGGCGCTACTAGCGCCACACGTATGCGGCGAGCGCGAAATTTGCATTGACGTCATCTTACAGATGTACTCTCACCACCTGCCAACTGTCGTTTATCTAACACAACCCCTTCTTGGTGTTGGGATTTTTTTTTTTTCCTTCAGTGTATATGTATATATCATCATCATCATCATCATTGTCAACTATTATCAATCCATTGCTGTATGAAGGTCTTCCCAAGTTTCTTCCACAACTGTCTGTCTTGAGCCTGTATCCTCCATGTCACTCCAGCATGATTTAGAATTTCATCCATCCATCTCCCATGTGGTCTTCTTCTAGGTCTTTTTCTGTCCATTGGAATCCTAAAATTTTGGTTGTCCATCGGTGGTCCATTCTTCTGGCAAGATTTCCAGCTCATTGCCATTTCAGTGATTTTGCTCTGGTCATGATGTCATCCACTCTTGTCATTTTTCTTATCCACAAGTTCCTCTTATTATCTTTTTCTGGTTACACCAAGCATGCATCTTCTCCATGCTTCTTTGAGTTGTATGCAGTCTTTGTATGTTTTTTAGTTAAGGTCCATGTCTCTGCTCCATACATAAGCACTAGCAGGATGCATTGATTAAACATTTTTCTTTTAAGACATAATGGCATACTGATCTTAAAAATTGTACTTTTTCTTCCAAAAGCTCTCCATCCAAGTTTTATATGCCGATTAATTTCTTCATCAATGTGACCCCCCTTGCTTGATATCTACTGCCCAAGATAAATGTAGGTGTCTGTTATCTCTAGCTAAAAATAAATGTAGGTATCAGTTATCTCCCTATCAATCGATTAATCTTTATTTCTTGTAAAAGCATTGTACACCAGTTTTGTCTCCTGAAAGTTCATTTTTAATGTCGGCAAGCTCTGAAGAGGTAGTTGCAAAAATGACTAGGTCATCAGCAAAATGAAGGTGAGTTAAATAATCTCCATTAATATTTATCCCTCTGTTTTCTCAGTTCAGTAATTGAAAGACACTTCACAATGTCACATTAAAGAGATTGGGAGATATGATGTCATCATCTCTTACTCCTTTCCAATTTTTTTTTTTGGTGCTGTATCCTCAAATATCCGAACCTTTGTACTTGCATTTTCATAGATGTTGTTAATAATGCTAATGTATATATCTTCAATACCACAGGATTTCAAAGCCATTGTAAGTGCTGATGGTTTCACGGAATTGAAGGCCTTTTCATAATCAATAAAAGCGTTTCGTAATGGGAGTTCATAATCCCTTGTTCTTTCAATTAGTTCTCTCAGTACATGGATATGATCTATAGTGCTGTAGCCACTCCTGAATCTAGCTTGTTCTCTTGGTTGAGCCATGTTAGGAGGCTCATGGGCCTGTAGTTCCTGAGATCCTCAATGTCACCTTTTTTTATGTAGCAGGATCATTGTAGCATTATTCCACTCCTCAGGAAACTTCCCTTCATTGATACATTGTTAAAAATTTGGGTGGGTGTAGTTTCGATTTCTTCTCTTGCTTCTTGCATAATGTCCATGGTAATTCCATCTTCTCCTGGAGCTCTTCCCCATTTCGTGTTTCTTAATTGCATGTGTAACTTCTACCGGGAGGACTGGAGGGACTTTGATACTGGCACCTGCTGTAATGTCTGGAGTAGATGTATTATCCCTTTCACACAGTTTTGAGTAGAATTCTTTCACCCTTGTAACTTCTATTTCTTGTTACAGTATTAATGAAAAAAATGTCCTAGTAAAATTCCCATAATAGTTGCTTTAGATTAGTAATTCAATTAAGAAACTAGGAAGCCATTTCTCAACATGAGCTTTATTCAAAGTATTATCTTCTTTTCTCAGTGCCATAATCTGTTTTCTTCCCTTTCTGTCATTGTTTTATTTCCTTGTCTTTTTGCTCTCTTCTGGCTTTGGTTGTTTTCAATTGCTTTTCTCACTAGTTTACAATTGAATTTTTATATGTCTTCAGCGATACTTTTTCGTACTCTCTTGCATAGCTCTACATATTCCACTTTGGAAGTTTCATCTTCTTAATTTGCCCTCGTCTCCCTTCTCTTTTGCATCAGCATTCTTTTTCCTGAAATTTTCTTCATATGCTACTTGTTCTTAGTACCACCTATTTTTGTTGTTGTTTCCATAAGAACCTTGGTGAGTTCTTTTGGACTTCTTCTGACGCTAGGCCTTTTAAAGCAGAAAATCTGTTCCTCAGTTCCAACTTGAAATTATTACGTTTTTTACAGTTGGTCATGTCAATACATTTTTTATTTTTTTTGTCGTATGAGCTTGCCATGTTCGAGTTAAGTGTTGAGGTGCGTCTTGCATCTCTCCATTCTATGGTCACTACCTGTGTTGAACTTGTTTAGCACACTAAAATCTTCGATGATGAATTTCTTGTTACACATAATAAAATCAATTTCACTTGCCATCTCATTCCGATGTTTCCATGTCCATTTCCTGTGTGGCTTTTTCTTAAAAAAGGAGTTCATGACAAAATCCCTTTCTGCTTCTGCAAACTCTACAATAGTATTTCCACGTTGATTTCTGTTCCCATAACTGAATTTACCAACCGAAGTTTCACTCTGTTGCTGTTGCCCTAGTTTTGTATTGAAATCACCCATAATCTTCAAGTGTTGCTTGCCTTTGTTGTTTAGATGCCGAATTTCCTCGTAAAATTCTTCAGTTTCTTCTTCAGGATGATTTGTGGTGGGTGCATAAGCTTGAATAATCTCAGCCTGGTATCTTTTTGAGAGTTCGATAACGAGTCACACTGCCCTGTTCGAGGAACTTTTAACTTCTAGAATATTGTTCTTCAGTCTTTTGTTTATTATAAATCCAACACCACTAGTTCTGCCAGTATCTGTCCCACGATAGAAGAGATGTCCACTTTTCAGTTCAATGAGATCTTCTCCTTTTCTTCTTACCTCACTTAGCCCGACGATGTCCCACCTGATCCTTTGTAGTTCCTCTTCCAATTCAAGAAGCCTTGAATCAGAAGATAGGGAGCGTCCATTATACGTAGCCAAGGTCAGCATCAGATGGCAGCCTAGTTCAGTCCTCCGGTGATTCTTAGCACCGTCTGCCTTCATGTCGCACTGGCCCCTGCCTTGACCAGGTACATTCCAGCTGCCGGAGACTGGTGGCCAAGTTTGACACTGTGGAAGCATTTGGGATGTGGGTTCATAGACGTGGCGTGACAAAAAAGGGGGGGGGCAAATAACTGTAAACTGATGTTTTGGGGTTGGGGGGGGCATTCTTGGAAATAGTTTCTCCCCAAATGCTCCTTTTCAGTTGTCATAACTTAGGTTTTTACATGCCTCATATATTCAAAACTGCATGGTGTTCCAGGCTTTGTTGTTTCACCTGAATGAGAATGAAAAACAAACAAACAGAACATGCCTTTCAAAGCATCTCATGCAGTCATCTGATGATGGTTTTCATCATCAGATGACTGCATGCTATGCGTATGGAATGACTGCTGGCAAGCACTCATAGCAATGCTAGCTATTGCATAGCATTGTTCCCTTGGCTGTATGTCACACTTTATAACATTTAAAAGGCAAACTACTGGTTATTATTTTTTCCAATTTTTAAGTTGAGGAGGCACATGCCCTCCTGTGCCCCCCCCTCCCAATGCTACGGCTATGTGGGGGATGGCCATAATTCACCACGCTGGCTAAGCGGGTTGTGAGTTTGGGATAACATTTCTTCTAGTCCCAGTGGTATTGTTATACCGCTATTCGTTGGTCATCAGAGCCCCATTAGTGAGAACAGGATGCACCACGAGACATTTGTGAAGGAGAGGCTAGGATATGTTGCGCATCACCTGACCTTGCATCCTATATATATATGTAAAATCACACACACATTGTGATTTGATATGGCAATCTTCAGCCAAATATGGCTCTTGTGAAATAAATTTTAAATAATCCACTTGCATTATTTATTACTTCCAGTTTGAATATAGAACTTACATAGATGCACCAAACAGTAATATGGATTTGTGTAGTCAGATGCTGACTAATAAACCACGAATAGCGCTGTGAATTGTTGGCACCGTAGCGTAAAGCGAACGCACTCTGCTAATTGTCGAGAGATCTGGGGTTCGATCCCAGCGGTGTCGGAATAACAATTTTTCTGTTGCTATTCATTGTTTATAAAATAACATGGACAGAGCGATGACATAGTATATTTTCTCAAATTTCATTAGTTGATTTCTTTGTGAATATGGAAAACTCAACTAAACATCAGATATCAGTGAGTGATTGCGTCATTTGTTTGGAGATACTTGCAGGAGTGCCAGAGCTCTCAGGATGTACAAAGATTGACAGTATTGTGATTAACTGAGAACCAGCACAATGGAAAAGTAGAAATTCAGAATTCAACATTTTAGTTAAAAGTGATCAAAGAGTAATGGTCCAAGCAATCAACTTAATAACTTGAAATATTCTATGCCATATAGAGCTAATCATGAATTTGGTATACCAGAATGTTTTCAGTTTATTTGCTTTGTTCTTGCTTATAGATGAACACAATTGCGCACTCACAGATGTGTCATTGGAGTTGCTTCAGTAACAAGCTGCCATGGGAGATCATATCTGTTTAAAATCATAGTGAGGGATAAGCATTTTGTAAAACATTTAAACGAGAAACCAAAAGTCAGAGTATGGATTAGCATCACATCACATTCCCTCACAAAGAACCCATGGAAGTTATGGGAACTGTTTTGGGATGCTGAAGAATTCATATTGGTCAAATTTCTGCCCAAAGTGGAAGTGTAATTCCTGTACAATAGCATGTGCTAAACAATCATCATCCTTCAGTATTACAACTCTTGACCTCAAACTGCGTACCTGACATTAGGGCAGCTCTGAAAAATGCTTGGTTAATGCTTAGGTATTGTTACAGCTCTTGGAAACTACCAGATATTCAGGCCCATAAAAAACAAAAACGAAGGGTCAATGCTATGTGTAGGTGGTGGTAAGAAACTAGAAATGACTTTTGGGACTTACAGACTTATACAGTGCTGTTAGAAATACAGGGATATGTCTGGGAAGTTTATAAAAAAAGTGAAAAGAAAACATTCCTGTATATGAAAAAACCCAGATACGTGCAAACACTAATTAAACACCACGTTGAAAAGCCGTCTATACACGTTATTAACTCAAAGTAGCTGCAAACCACCTTCAAGTCACTAAGAACTTTATTAAAAGCTAAAAAGTTACATATGTACAAATAAAAAGTAAGATCTTTCGAGAAACACAGTTTCCATCATCAAACTAAGTAAAAGGTGCCATGTGCCCGATATATTACTACATTCAAAAAGTTCCGGAACTTTTTATATTAAAAATGAATGAGTACAGATAATACCTGTTTATGTGGTGTTTCCTTCGAAGTAGTTACCCTGTGCAACTATGCATTTTGCCAGCACTCATACAAAGATTTAAATGCAGATTGCAAGCCTTCTTTTGCCACATTCTCTGGTGCCTCTGTCGCAGCTCGTTGCACTTCTTCAGAACTTGAGAAACGTCTCCTCTAAAGCAAATTCTTCATCCGGGGAAAAAGAAAGTCACACAGGGCGAGATCAGGGGAATAAGCTGGTTGTGGAAGAATGGGAATTTGATGTTTGGACAGGTAATCGGACACCAGGAAGGATCTGTGAGCCAGTGCATTATCGTGATGGAGTGCCCACGAGTTGGTCTTCCAAAGATCGGGTCACTTGCGTTTCACTGATTCTCAGAGATGTTTCATGGCGTTGACGTACTCTTTTTTAGTGACTGTATGACCATGTTGAAGGAATTCCTTGTGTACGACCCCTTGCAATTAAAGAAAACTGTTAACAAGACCTTTCCTTTGGAGCGGTCATCCTTGAACTTTTTTGGTCGTCGTGACGGCAGTGATTTCCACACTTTTGACTGTTGGTTGGATTGGGGGTCGTACAGAAAGCACCAAATCTCATCGCCAGTGATCAATCGATTCAAGAGATCAGGATCTGAATCCACTGTATCTATGTTATCCCCGCAAACTTGCATGCGCTCATCCATTTTTTTTTTTTTTGTGTCAGGTTTTTGGGAACAATTTGTTGGCACACATGATGCATGCCCAGTTTCTCTGTTAAAATGGCATGGCAACTTCCAACTGAGATGCCGGCAACTTTTGCAATCACTGCAACAACTTTTCGATGGTCATTTTTCACAATTTCTTTGACAATGGTGATTTGTTCATCCGTTGTGGATGTTGAAGGTCGTACTGACCTCTCATCATCCTCGATACTCTGTTGCCCGTTTTCAAATCGTCGATGCAACTCATAAACTCTAGTGCGACTCATTGCACTCTCACCGCACGCTGACTTAATCATTTGAAAAGTCTCAACGAAAGATTTTCCGAGCAGAACACAAAATTTTACACTCGAAACGCTGTTCAAAATTCGACATTGTTGTCCTCACGACAGAGAGCCTTGAATGCCTGTAATCACGAACTACGCACATACGCTGTATGTGTTGGATCTGAATCAAACCGGTTCTGGCTGGTCGGTCACATAATGATCTTAGCTTGCTCAGCTGGGAATGGCGTATATCACTGACATTTGGCAAATATTCAAAAAGTTCTGGAACTTTTTGAACATAATAGTATATACGGAAATGTTAGACATGAAAATGATGTATGTTGCTGTAGTAATCTGCGCATTGACTATCCTCTGGTATTGAAGAGGTTAGTTACTGATGCGTTATGACATAGGCGTGATTCTCTTACTGCAATCTAGCAGGCCTAATAATTGTCATAAAGCATCAGTAACTAACCTCCTCACCGCCAGAGGACAGTCAATGCGCAGATTACTACAGCAACATACGTTATTTTTATGTCTAACATTTTCTTATATATTTTGGGCTCACAGCACCTTTTACTTAGTCTGATGATGAGAACAGAGTGTTTTCTAAAAGATCTTTCTTTTTATTTGTACTTAACTTTTCAGCTTTTAGTAAAGTTTTTAGTGACTTGAAGGTGGTTTGCAGCTACTTTGAGTTATAACGTGTATGGATGGTTTCCCAAAGTGGCGTTTAATTCCTGTATATTACTAATATTGCTTCTGTAAATATTCTTGAGAAGAAAAAGATGTTTTTTTTTACTTCATCACGATCATTTCTTGACATGGCTCTTTCAAATGGTTTGCGTTTTTTATATGGAAAAGTGATTTTAGCGCAAAAATGCCCTGAGGATGCTTTTTCATTTGCAAATGAAAAAGCATCCTCAGGGCATTTTTGCGCTAAAATCACTATATAAAAAACACCTGAAATTCTACCAAAATATGCACACCTGAAATTCTACAAAAATATGCATTTAACCAGAGAGGAAGCTGTGTGTGTGTGTGTGTGTGTGTGTGCGCGCGCGCGCGCCATTTTAGAATTTTATTAAACTTCATATTTTTTTGAGAATCTGTTCCTCACAACAAAAGAAGCAATGCAACTTTTATTGTAGTTTTTGAGCTTTCTCATTATACCTGTTAGTAAAAAAAGCATTCCATGGTTTTCTGTGGACCACATGTAATTTTATGGTTATTTTCTACTTATAACACGTTAATGGAATTGTTGTTCTTACCACATCAGTGTATACAATTAACCACTCTGTGTTTGGGAGAAGTATAGTTTAGTTTTTTTATTTGCCCTGTTACACTCCGTAAATAAATTTTTTATTTGCCCTGTTACACTCCGTAAATAATCCTTAATAAACCAAAAAATTAAACAAACGAAATAAAAATCGCGTTACATAATATTAAAAAACATATTAAAACATTCATAGCATCATAGGAACCAGGGGAAAAGTCTAATGCCAAAGACCTTTCAGCTACATAGACTGCAAAACCATAAGTTAACCGTGAGACATTTGAAGTTCTGCGTCGTACGGCAAGCATCTGTCACATCTCGTTGTTTACTAAAGGCGTTCGCATGTTTATATCAGTTATATCCATATAATAATCATCATCATTGTCAACTATTATCAATCAAATGCTGGACGAAGGTCTCCCCAAGTTTCCTCCACAACAGTCTGTCTTGTGCCAGTCTCCTCCATTTCACTCCCGCATACTTTCGAATTTCACCCACCCATCTCCCATGTGGTCTTCTTCTGGGTCTTTTCCTGTCCCTTGGAATCCAATCTAAAATTTCGGCTGTTCATCGATGGTCTGTCCTTCTGGCAGTATGTCCAGCTCATTGCCATTTCAGGGATTTAACTCTGATCATGATGTCTTCCACTCTTGTCATTTTTCGGATCCACGAGTTCCTCTTCTTATCTCTCCTGGTTACACCGAGCATGCACCTCTCCACGCTTCTTTGATTTGTCTGCAGCCTTTGTATGTCTCTTTTAGTTAAGGTCCACGTCTCTGCACCATACTTAAGCACTGGAAGGATGCATTGAACAACACTTTTCTTTTAAGACATAATGGCATATTGCTCTTGAAAATTATGCTGTTTCTTCCAAAAGCTCTCCAGGCAAGTTTCGTACGCCGATTAATTTCTTCATCAATGTGACCCTCACTTGATATCTGCTGTCCAAGATAAACGTACGTGTCTGTTATCTCCAGCTTTTCTCCATCAATCGATAAGTCTTCATTTCTTGTAAAAGTTTTGAACATCACTTTTGTCTTCTGAAAGTTCATTTTTAATCCCACTTCTTTACTCTTGTCAGCAAGTTCCTGGATCATACTCTGCAGCTCTGATGGGGTAGTTGCACAAATGACTATGTCATCAGCAAAACGAAGGTGGGTTAGATAATCTCAATTAATCTTCATCCCTTTGTTTTCCCAGTTCAGTGATTGAAAGACATTTTCCAATGTGGCAATAAAGAGCTTCGGAGATATGGTGTCACCTTGTCTCACTCCCTTTCCAATTTTTATGTGTGTTGTATTTTCAAACAGCCGAATCTTTGCACTTGCATTTTCATAGATGTTATTAATAATATTAATGTATGCATCTTCAATACCGCAGGATTTCAGAGCCATTGTAACTGCTGATGTTTTCACTGAATCAAAGGCTTTTTCATAATTGATAAAAGCCATGCACAATGGAAGTTCAAATTTCCTCGCTCTTTCAATTAGTTCTCTCAGTACGTGGATATGATCTATTGTGCTGTAGCCACTCCTGAATCCAGCTTGTTCTCTCGGTTGAGCCATGTCCAGTGTTACCTTCAAACGGTGTGAAAGAACTTTAGTGAAGATTTTATAAACCACTGATAGGAGGCTAATAGGTCTGTAGTTCCTGAGATCCTCAATGTGACCTTTTTAATGTAGCAGGATCATTGTAGCGTTGTTCCAATCCTCAGGAATCTTCCCTTCATTAAGGCATCGAGTGAAAATTTGGGCGAGTACTGTTTCGATTTCTCCACTTGCTTCTTGTATGATGTCTACTGTAATTCCATCTTCTCCTGGAGCTTTTCCCCGCCTCATGTTCTTGATTGCATGTGCAACTTCTGCTGGGAGGACAGGAAGAACTCTGGTACTGGTACCTTTCATGATGCCTGGAGTACATGTATTATCACTTTCATATAATTTGGAGTAGAAATCTTTCACTCCTGTCAAATATATATATATATATATATTGGTCATAGAAGACTGCAGTGTGCTAAACAAGTTCAACACAGGTAGTGACCATAGATTGGTGAGATGTAAGATGCACCTCAACACTAAACTCGAACGTGGCAAGCTCATAAGACAAACAAAATGTATTGACATAACCAACCTTAAAAAACACCATAATGCCTTCAAGTTGGAACTGAAGAACAGATTCTCTGCTTTAGAAGGCCTAACATCAGAAGAAGTGGATATTTCTGAAGTTAACAGAAAAGTAACCAAAGCTCTTATGGAAACAGCAACAAAATTAGCTGGATCTAAGAACAAGTTTCATGTGAACAAATTATCAGGAAAAACCAAAATGTTGATGCAAAAAAGAAGAGAGATAAGGACAACTAAAGAAGATGTGACTTCCAAAGTGGAATATATAGAGCTATGCAAGACAGTACGAAAAAGTATCACTGAAGACATAAGGAAATTCAACTGTGAACTAGTGAGGAAAGCAATTGAAAACAACCAAAGCCTAAAGAGAGCAAAGGGACATCTCAGTAAGGGAAGAAAACAGATTATGGTACTGAGAAAAGAAGATGGTTCTGTAACACGAAATAGAGGCGAAATTTTGACAAGAGTGAAAGATTTCTACTCCAAATTATATGAAAGGGATGATACATGTACTCCAGACATCATGAAAGGTACCAGTACCAGAGTTCTTCCAGTCCTCCCAGCAGAAGTTGCACATGCAATCAAGAACATGAAGCAGGGAAAAGCTCCAGGAGAAGATGGAATTACTGTACACATCATACAAGAAACAAGTGGGGAAATCGAAACAGTACTTGCCCAAATTTTCACTCGATGCCTTAATGAAGGGAAGATTCCGGAGGATTGGAACAACGCTACAATGATCCTGCTACATAAAAAAGGTGACATTGAGGATCTCAGGAACTACAGACATATCAGCCTCCTATCAGTGGTTTAAAAAATCTTCACTAAAGTTCTTTCACACTGCTTGAAGGTAACACTGTACATGGCTCAACCGAGAGAACAAGCTGGATTCAGGAGTGGCTACAGCACAATAGATCATATCCACGTACTGAGAGAACTAATTGAAAGAGCGAGGGAATATGAACTTCCATTGTGCATGGCTTTTATCGATTATGAAAAAGCCTTTGATTCGGTGAAACCATCAGCATTTACAATGGCTCTGAAATCCTGCGGTATTGAAGATGCTTACATTAATATTATTAATAACATCTATGAAAATGCAAGTGCAAAGATTCGACTGTTTGAAAATACAACACACATAAAAATTGGAAAGGGAGTGAGACAAGGTGACACCATATCTCCGAAGCTCTTTAACGCCACATTGGAAACTGTCTTTCAATCACTGAACTGGGAAAACAAAGGAATAAAGATTAATGGAGATTATCTAACCCACCTTCGTTTTGCTGATGACGTAGTCATTTTTGCAACTACCCCATCAGAGCTGCAGAGTATGATCCAGGAACTTGCTGACAAGAGTAAAGAAGTGGGATTAAAAATGAACTTTCAGAAGACAAAAGTGATGTTCAAAGCTTTTACAAGAAATGAAGATTTATCGATTGATGGAGAAAAGCTGGAGATAACAGACACGTACGTTTATCTTGGACAGCAGATATCAAGTGAGGGTCACATCGATAAAGAAACTAATCGGCGTACAAAACTTGCCTGGAGAGCTTTTGGAAGAAACAGCATAATTTTCAAGAGCAATATGCCATTATGTCTTAAAAGAAAAGTGTTTGATCAATGCATCCTTCCAGTGGTTACGTATGGTGCAGAGACGTGGACCTTAACTAAAAGAGACATACAAAGGCTGCAGACAAATCAAAAAAGCATAAAGAGGTGCATGCTTGGTGTAATCAGGAGAGATAAGAAGAGGAACTCGTGGATCCGAAAAATGACAACAGTCGAAGACATCCTGATCAGAGATAAGTGGTTGGTATAGTTATCTGCCAATAGCGGTATAACTATACCATCGGGATTAGAGGTAATGCTATCCCACACTCACCAACCCACTTGGCCAGCACTGTGAGTTATGGCAAAACCTCTCCAAAATGACTAAATCTCGGCCCCCAGTCTCTGGCAGCTGTAATGTACCTGGCCAAGGCAGCGGCCAGTGCGACATGAATTCAGAGGTTGCTAAGAATCCCCGGAGGACCGGACTAGGCTGCCATCTGATGCTGACCTTGGCTACGTATAATGGACGCTCCCTATCTTCTGATTCAAGGCTTCTTGAATTGGAAGAGGAACTACAAAGGATCAAGTGGGACATCGTCGGGCTAAGTGAGGTAAGGAGAAAAGGAGAAGATCTCATTGAACTGAAAAGTGGACAACTCTTCTACTATCGTGGGACAGATACTGGCAGAACTAGTGGTGTTGGATTTATAATAAACAAGAAACTGAAGGATAAAGTTGTAGAAGTTGAAAGTTCCTCTGACAGAGCTGCACGACTCATTATCCAACTCTAAAAAAGATACCAGACTCAGATTATTCAAGCTTACGCACCCACTACAAGTCATCCTGAGGAAGAAATTGAAGAATTTTATGAGGAAATTCGTCATCTAAATAAATAAAGGTAAGCAGCACTTGAAGATAATTATGGGAGATTCAGTGCAAAAATAGGGCAACGACAACAGAATGAAACTTTAGTAGGTAAATTCGGTCACGGCAACAGAAACCAGCGTGGAAATACTCTCGTTGAGTTTGCAGAGGCAGAAGGGTTTTACATCTTGAACTCCTTTTTCAAGAAAAAGCCACACAGGAAATGGACATGGAGACATCCAAATGGGATGACAAGTGAAATTGATTTTATTATGTGTAACAAAAAATTTGTCATAGAAGACTGCAGTGTGCTAAAGAAGTTCAACACAGGTAGTGACCATAGATTGGTGAGATGTAAGATGCACCTCAACACTAAACTCGAACGTGGCAAGCTCATAAGACAAACAAAATGTATTGACATAACCAACCTTAAAAAACACCATAATACCTTCAAGTTGGAACTGAAGAACAGATTCTCTGCTTTAGAAGGCCTAACATCAGAAGAAGTGGATATTTCTGAAGTTAACAGAAAAGTAACCAAAGCTCTTATGGAAACAGCAACAAAATTAGCTGGGTCTAAGAACAAGTTGCACGTGAACAAATTATCAGAAAAAACCAAAATGTTGATGAAAAAAAGAAGAGAGATGAAGACAACTAAAGAAGATGCGACTTCCAAGGTGGAATATATAGAGCTATGTAAGACAGTACGAAAAAGTATCACTGAAGACATAAGGAAATTCAGCTGTGAACTAGTGAGGAAAGCAATTGAAAACAACCAGCCTAAAGATAACAAAGGGACATCTCAGTGAGGGAAGAAAACAGAAATGGCTCTGAGAAAAGAAGATGGTTCTGTAACAAGAAATAGAGGCGAATTCTTGACAAGAGTGAAAGATTTTTACTCCAAATTATATGAAAGGGATGATACATGTTCTCCAGACATCATGAAAGGTACCAGTACCAGAGTTCTTCCAGTCCTCCTAGCAGAAGTTGCACATGCAACCAAGAACATGAAGCGTGGAAAAGCTCCAGAAGAAAATGGAATTACTGTAGACATCATACAAGAAGCAAGTGGAGAAATCGAAACAGTACTCGCCCAAATTTTCACTCGATGCCTTAATGTAGGAAAGATTCCTGAGAATTGGAACAACACTACAATGATCCTGCTACATAAAAAAGGTGACATTGAGCCAGTGGCTGCTCGTGGTTGGAAAAATAGGTGAAGAGGTACAAGAGCAGTATGAAAAGATATCTACTGTCTACAATGAAAATCCCTTAATGAGGACTTACCTGTTTTTTGTATATTAAATCAATTTTTCTTCCTTTTAAAGCAGCAAATTTGTCGATTATGTCGTCATTAGATGGTTGTTTCCTCGTGAGCATCAATAAAATGTCTTCCTGAATAGAAATATTTGCCAAAGAAGCAAGTCTATCTTGGGAACTAGTGTTTCTTGAGTAAGTTTGTATTCTTTTAAGAAAACTTCTTTCCACTGGCACACTTGTAGATGGGATTGTTAAACTGTGGAAAACCAATTTATAATCTTCTTAAAAATGTCTTTGTCTCCGGGAAACACTTGAAGGAGTTCTTGAGTCAATATATTCCTTAATTTTTCATCGGTATGTACAAGACTCAGTTCATTTTTAAGGCGCTGGTGTTTAGTAAATATGTTTCCATAAAAATGTAGATTTTTAAGAGCGCGAGAGGGAAAGCATGCATTCAATTATTCGAATTTGGTTGTGTCAGCAAGTCAGACAAATTGAAGTTTCTTACAGTCTTGAAATCTTATATCCATTTCCATAAAAATCTGGTCTAAAATTTCAAAATACAATTGTTTATAATTTTAATATATATCAAATATGTGGAGATAATGTAAATGGACGATGTCATCACTCTTTCCACGTTATTTTTTAAACAACGCATAGCGACTGAAAAATTGTATTCCGGCACTGCTGGGGTTCGATCCCAGCAGTGCCGGAATACAATTTTTCAGTCGCTATGCGTTGTTTAAAAAATAACGTGGAAAGAGTGATGACATCGTCCATTTACATTATCTCCACGTATTTGATATATATTAACCATTTCTATCGCCCTTTGAATTTATCAGCTACAATTAAAATAGCTGTTGCGTTAAATGCCACCAGATGACGACATCTCAGTTGCTGAGACCATCAATACGTGTTCGTGTAGTCAGATGCTGACTGAATAAACCACGCATGGCGCTGGGAATTGTTGGCGCTGTAGCGTAAATTCGAACGCACTCGACTAGTTATCGAGAGTTCTGGGGTTCGATCCCAGCAGTGCCGGAATACAATTTTTCAGTCGCTATGCGTTGTTTAAAAAATAACGTGGAAAGAGTGATGACATCGACCATTTGTTTATAATTTGAAAAATTGTTTCCTGTGTAAGAGCAGCATATTCCCATGCTTATTTCTGAATGGTGAACAAACGAAGCAATTCCACTGAGGCTTGAAAAACGTATTCGACACTTAAAAATTTTAGAAAAACTCTGGTGTAATGCAAGATTCAAACGATGAACTAAGCATTGAACAAAAACAGCTTGAAAAGCTTTATCCTTGACTTTTTTCTGTATCCCATTTAAGTGTCCAGACATTATACTTGCCCCATCGTAACATTGTCCTATTTATTTGTGTTGGTAATCAAACTGTTCCAAAATTTTGTCTAGCATTTTGTATAAAGCTCCTAACGTTCTATCTTCATTCACATCATGGAAATCCAAAAATCCCTCAACCAATACATCTTCCGAATCAACAATAAAATTTTTTTAAATTTTTGACGTGATCGTTTATATATTCAGAAATACATTCAATTAATTCATTTTGAATAGTTTTTTATCCTTTCGTATTGATTTTCAATTTCTAAAGAACTCCTTCATATCAACATTGAAAGTAATTCAATGAAATTTCCACGATTTATCGAGCCCATGCTATCGTCATGGCCATGGAATGCTAGTTCTTGTTTGCTCAAATACAGTATAGACTAATACTGCATCCAATCACTGTCTGCAGGAAAAGTCTATTTAAATGAACGTTTTCGTTAAAATGCGTTTTCAAAAGCCTAGTATTCTTCCTCAGGGCATCTGCAATGGTGTTTGGAATTTTTCAAAATTCCTTAACATTAATCCGCATTTCAGGTGTTCGCTAGAATCACGATGTTTATGAAGTGACCGTGTTATGCTTAATAAATCTGAGAATCCGTCTTTATTCCACGCCGAATGTTTATTTCTAAAAAGTAAGCAGAGCCCCCCCCCCCCAAAAAAAAAATTAACACAGAGGTGCTGCAAATCCATTTATATTCAGTAAACCAACAATTTTTAAAATTAATATTGTTAGATTTACCGCTCTTCTTGATTTCGTTCTTGGCAACAATTGTCAGTGAATCCGTTGGTCGTCCTTGAAGCAAAATGTCTCTTTCATCTTCACCTTTCCACAGAGTAAATGGAGTTTGCAATAAATTGCAAACAATGTCGTCCACAGGATGCATACTAAGAACTATCACTATCAGTTAAATTGTACACAAACCTAAAATATCAGTTAAAGCTTTCAACAAATAATCACAAAGCACGAAAGAACAAATTCCTTTCAGAAAATAATGTACCACAGCATTACAAAAAAAGCCCTAGCAGATTGCATGGTAGCCTGGTAGTCCGCTCACTCCACCGTAATCTCTCACGACTTTACGCTCAAAAACTGAAAGATGCAGAGGTAAGGTGCGTGAAGCTGAAACACTTCACTTGAGAGAGCAGATTGGGGAGGGTGACGTCACGGTTACCATGGCAACTCGGCGGAAAACTGCAGACTTTCAAGCATTCTCATTTCGGCTCTTCACTTGCACTGTTTTGTGTATAAGGATTTGTTTTCCGTATTGAGCGCGCCATGTGAATTAATATCTATTCAAATTTTCAGTATTTTGGAACTGAATAAAGGCAAAAAAGAATATATTATAAAAAAATACTGAATAAAACTTTATTTTGAGTAAAATAGGTGAAGAGGCACTTCACCTACTTCACCTGAAAAGCCACCACTGCATTGAGCATCTCAGGAACTGCAAACCTATCAGCCTCGTATCAGTGGTTTATAAAATCTTCACTAAAGTTCTTTCACATCGTTTGAAGGTAAACACTGGACATGGCTCAATCGAGAAAACAAGCTGGATTCAGGAGTGGCCACAGCACAATAGATCATATCCACGTACTGAAAGAACTAATTCAAAGAGCGAGGGAATATGAATGCATGGCTTTTATCGTTTATGAAAAAGCCTTTGATTCGGTGAAACCATCAGCAGTTACAATGGCTCTGAAATCCTGCGGTATTGAAGATGCATGCATTAATATTATTAATAACATCTATGAAAATGCAAGTGCAAAGATTCGGCTGTTTGAAAATACAACACACATAAAAATTGGAAAGGGAGTGAGACAAGGTGACACCACATCTCCGAAGCTCTTTAATGCCACATTGGAGGGTGTCTTTCAGTCGCTGAGCTGGGAAAACAAGGGGATAAAGATTAATGGAGATTACCTAACCCACCTTCGTTTTGCTGATGGCGTAGTCATTTTTGCAACTACCCCATCAGAGATGCAGAGTATGATCCAGGAACTTGCTGACAAGAGTAAAGAAGTGGGATTAAAAATGAACTTTCAGAAGACAAAAGTGATGTTCAATGCTTTTACAAAAAATGAAGATTTATCGATTGATGGAGAAAAGCTGGAGATAACAGACACATACGTTTATCTTGGACAGCAGATATAAAGTGAGGGTCACATTGATGAAGAAATTAATCGGCGTACAAAACTTGCCTGGAGAGCTTTTGGAAGAAACAGCATAATTTTCAAGAGCAATATGCCATTATGTCTTAAAAGAAAAGTGTTTGATCAATGCATCCTTCCAGTGCTTATGTATGGTGCAGAGATGTGGACCTTAACTAAAAGAGACATACAAAGGCTGCAGACAACTCAAAGAAGCATGGAGAGGTGCATGCTTGGTGTAACCAGGAGAGATAAGAAGAGGAACACGTGGATCCGAAAAATGACAAGAGTGGAAGACATCATGATCAGAGTTAAATCCCTGAAATGGCAATGGGCTGGACATACTGCCAGAAGGACAGACCATCGATGGACAGCCGCAGTTTTAGACTGGATTCGAAGTCACAGGAAGCGACCCAGAAGACCACATGGGAGATGGGTGGATGAAATTTGAAAGTATGCGAGAGTGACATGGAGGAGACTGGCATAAGACAGACCGTTGTGGAGGAAACTTGGGGAGACCTTCATCCAGCAGTGGATTGATAATGGTTGACATGATGATCATCATTGTCAACCATTATCAATCCACTGATCATCATTGTCAACCATTATCAATCCATTTTCTCTAAAAACGCTTTAAAACTTATCTGTACACCTAATAATCATCATCAACCATTATCAATCCACTGCTGGACGAAGGTCTCCCCAAGTTTCTTCCACAACGGTCTGACTTGTGCCAGTCTCCTCCATGTTACTCCCGCATACTTTCGAATATCATCCACCCATCTCACATGCGGTCTTCTTCTGGGTCTTTTCCTGTCACTTCGAATCCAGTCTAAAACTTCGGCTGTCCATCAATGGTCTGTCCTTCTGGCAGTATGTCCAGCCCAATGCCATTTCAGGGATTTAACTCTGATCATGATGTCTTCCATTCTTGTCATTTTTCGGATCCACAAGTTCCTCTTCTTATCTCTCCTGGTTACACCAAGCATGCACCTCTCCATGCTTTTTTTATTTGTCTGCAGCCTTTGTATGTCTCTTTTAGTTAAGGTCCACATCTCTGCACCATACATAAGCACTGGAAGGATGCATTGATCAAACACTTTTCTTTTAAGACAGAATGGCATATTGCTCTTGAAAATTATGCTGTTTCTTCCAAAAGCTCTCCAGGCAAGTTTTGTACGCCGATTAATTTCTTCATCAATGTGACCCTCACTTGATATCTGCTGTCCAAGATAAACGTATGTGTCTGTTATCTCCAGCTTTTCACCATCAATCGATAAATCTTCATTTTTTGTAAAAGCATTGAACATCACTTTTGTCTTCTGAAAGTTCATTTTTAATCCCACTTCTTTACTCTTGTCAGCAAGTTCCTGGATCATACTCTGCAGCTCTGATGGGGTAGTTGCAAAAATGACTACGTCATCAGCAAAACGAAGGTGGGTTAGATAATCTCCCTTAATCTTTATCCCCTTGTTTTTCCCAGCTCAGCAACTGAAAGACACCCTCCAATGTGGCATTAAAGAGCTTCGGAGATATGGTGTCACCTTGTCTCACTCCCTTTCCAATTTTTATGTGTGTTGTATTTTATAACAGACGAATCTTTGCACTTGCATTTTCATAGATGTTATTAATAATATTAATGTATGCATCTTCAATACCAAAGGATTTCAGAGCCATTGTAACTGCTGATGGTTTCACCGAATCAAAGGCTTTTTCATAATTGATAAAAGCCATGCACAATGGAAGATCATATTCCCTTGCTCTTTCAATTAGTTCTCTCAGTACGTGGATATGATCTATTGTGCTGTAGCCACTCCTGAATCCAGCTTGTTCTCTCGGTTGAGCCATGTCCAGTGTTACCTTCAAGCAGTGTGAAAGAACTTTAGTGAAGATTTTATAAACCACTGATAGGAGGCTGATAGGTTTGTAGTTCCTGAGATCCTCAATGTCACCTTTTTTATGTAGCAGGATCATTGTAGCATTGTTCCAATTCTCTGGAATCTTCCCTTCATTAAGGCATCGAGTGAAAATTTGGGTGAGTACTGTTTCGATTTCTCCACTTGCTTCTTGTATTATGTCTACAGTAATTCCATCTTCTCCTGGAGCTTTTCCCCGCTTCATGTTCTTGATTGCCTGTGCAACTTCTTCTGGGAGGACTGGAAGAACTCTGGTACTGGTACCTTTCATGATGTCTGGAGTACATGTATCATCCCTTTCATATAATTTGGAGTAGAAATCTTTCACTCTTGTCAAAATTTCGCCTCTATTTCGTGTTACAGAACCATCTTCTTTTCTCAGTGCCATAATCTGTTTTCTTCCCTTACTGAGATGTCCCTTTGCTATCTTAAGGCTTTGGTTGTTTTCAATTGCTTTCCTTACTAGTTCACAGTTGAATTTCCTTACGTCGTCAGTGATACTTTTTTGTACTGTCTTGCATAGCTCTATATATTCCACTTTGGAAGTCACATCTTCTTTAGTTGTCCTCATCTCTCTTCTTTTTTGCATCAACATTTTGGTTTTTCGTGATAATTTGTTCACATGCAACTTGTTCTTAGACCCAGCTAATTTTGTTGCTGTTTCCATAAGAGCTTTGGTTACTTTTCTGTTAACTTCAGAAATATCCACTTCTTCTGATGTTAGGCCTTCTAAAGCAGAGAATCTGTTCTTCAGTTCCAACTTGAAGGTATTATGGGGTTTTTTAAGGTTGGTTATGTCAATACATTTTGTTTGTCTTATGAGCTTGCCGCGTTCAAGTTTAGTGTTGAGGTGCATCTTGCATCTCACCAATCTATGGTCACTACCTGTGTTGAACTGTTTTATCACACTGCAGTCTTCTATGACGAATTTTTTGTTACACATAATAAAATCAATTTCACTTGTTGTCCCATTTGGATGTCTCCATGTCCATTTCCTGTGTGGCTTTTTCTTGAAAAAGGAGTTCAAGAAGAAAAACCCTTCTGCCTCTGCAAACTCAACAAGAGTATTTTCACGCTGGTTTCTGTTGCCGTGATCGAATTTACCTACTGAAGTTTCATTCTGTTGCCGTTGCCTTATTTTTGCATTGAAATATCCCATAATTATCTTCAAGTGTTGCTTACCTTTATTATTTAGATGACGAATTTCCTCATAAAATTCTTCAATTTCTTCTTCAGGATGACTTGTGGTGGGTGCATAAGTTTGAATAATCTGAGCTTGGTATCTTCTCGAGAGTTGGATAATGAGTCGTGCAGCTCTGTCAGAGGAACTTTCAACTTCTACAACTTTATCCTTCAGTTTCTTGTTTATTATAAATCCAACACCACTAGTTCTGCCAGTATCTGTCCCACGATAGTAGAAGAGATGTCCACTTTTCTGTTCAATGAGATCTTCTCCTTTTCTCCTTACCTTACTTAGCCCGACGATGTCCCACTTGATCCTTTGTAGTTCCTCTTCCAATTCAAGAAGCCTTGAATCAGAAGATAGGGAGCGTCCATTATACGTAGCCAAGGTCGGCATCAGATGGCAGCCTAGTCGGGTCCTCCGGGGATTCTTAGCACCCTCTGCCTTAATGTCGCACTGGCCGCTGCCTTGGCCAGGTACATTCCAGCTGCTGGAGACTGAGGGCCAAGATTTAAGTTGTGGAGTAATTTTGGAGGGTTTGACCATAACTCACCAAGCTGGCCAAGCGGGTTGGTGAGTGTGGGATAGCATTTCCTCTAATCCCGATGGTATAGTAATACCGCTATTGGCGGTCGTCAGAGCAACTTTAGTGGGCACAGGATGCACCACGAGAAGGCGGGGTTGACAATTGTCAAGGAGAGGCTGTGATGTTGCGCATCACCTGACTTTACATCCCGATATATATATATATATATATATATATATATATATATATATATATATATATATACACACACACTGACGGAAAAAAAAAATCCCAACACCACGAAAAAATAGTTGTAGAGGAATGAAATGGCGGCAATACATTTGTATAGGTAACATATTTAATCGATTAAGGTTTCAAGATCACAGCTTATTGTAAGCGCGGGAAGAGCCATTTTAAATGTGAAATGCTGGGACATAAATAACTGGTGTAACTGCCAGAATGTTGAATGCAAGCACACAGACATTTATGCATTGTGTCGTACAGGTGCTGGATGTCAGTTTGTGGGATGGAGTTCCATGCCTGTTGCACTTGGTCGGTCAATACAGGGACGGTTAATGCTGGTTGAGGGTGACGCTGTAGTTGTCGTCCAATGATGTCCCATACGTGCTCGATTGGTGAAAGATCTGGTGATCTAGCAGGCCACGGCAACATGTCGACACTCTGTAAAGCATGTTGGGTTACAACAGCGGTAAGCGGGGCGAGCGTTATCCTGTTGGAAAACACCCCCTGGAATGCTGTTCATGAATGGCAGCACAACAGGTTGAATCACCAGATCAACGTACAACTGTGCCGTCAGGGTGCGTGGGATAACCACGAGAGTGCTCCTGCTGTCATAGGAAATTGCTCCCCAGACCATAACTCCAGGTGTAGGTCCAGTGTGTCTCGGCCGCAGACAGGTTGGTTGCAGGCGCTCACCTGGCCTCTTTCTAACCAACACACGGCCATCACTGGCACCCAGGCAGAACCGGCTTTCATCAGAAAACACAACAGATCTCCACTCCGTCCTCCAATGAGCTCTAGCTTGACACCACTGATGTCGCAAACGGCAGTGGTTTGGAGTAAGGGGAATGCACGCTACAGGGCGTCTGGCTCGGAGCTGTCCTTCAAGTAACCGATTTGTAACAAATCGTTGTGTCACTGTGGTGGCAACTGCAGCTTGAATTGCTGCCGCAGACCCGGTACGATGCGCCACGGCCATACGCCGTACACGGTGGTCTTCCCTCTCAGTAGTGCTACGTGGCCGGCCGGAACCCGGTCTTCTTGAGGCAGTAACTTCCCTTGACCACTGCTATATATAACCAATAAGATTTATTATTTTTTGTTTTTATAAATAGTATGTATATATGGTAAAGTACTTCAGAAAATAATATAGCCAGATTTAATGAGCTACACAAATTTTTAAAATGGTTATATATTGCCTAGCTTACGGATGTACCAATTGACAAAAAACTGGGCAGCAGACACTTTCATTTCATGAGTTTCCTCATAATAATTGTGATACTTTGGAGAAGTGGGAAAATTATGCAAGATATGCTAAGTGGAAACGGAGCCTAGCCAAAATCTGACCACTGCTATTTAGTAAAGGGTGTCGCACACCTTTGCGGTCTCACCAATATCCCCTGTCTGGAAACAGAAAAAAGAAGTGCGAGGGCCAAGTTGTCCCCTAGGAAAAACAGCATGAGAAAAAAAAATTGAAACATATTAATATTTTCACCCAGATTTAGGCGTTAGTCATAGTAGCAATGTTGCAGTGACTTGCAGTTTCAATATATGCTTCTCACCTCCTTTTCTAATCTTTTCCTGGAAATAATAGGTGTTTTAGTATTTTAAGTGCAGGATAGTTAGCTTGTAACCTTTAACCCTTATTTTATTTCTAAATATTAAATTGAGGTACTTAATTTTTACTAGAGCCTTGTGTCATTTACCAGATTATGTATGGCTCTAAAGTGAAGATTTCTTGTTAAAACTGCGCTGGTGTTGGGGCTTTTTCTGGCGCAATGTATAAGCAATTACATATTTTGTCTTTTTGCCAGGTAAAAGTTCTGACAGCATTCATACTTTTTTAGAGGAACCTGGACACCCCACCATATATCATTGCGTTTTTTCAGAAATGAAATGTTTCGCTAGCTTTTTCCAATTTTAAGGCAACTTTACTATTTGTGTTGGGTATTTTTATTTTATGGGTTTATGTAGTATGATTTAACTCTCCCAAAACACCAAATAGCTAGCTTCTTGAGCTCCTAGACTTTTATCTGCGGCTGAAACTTGCTTTTGCAATAAAATGCAGTAAATAGCGTAAATTACCGCCCAAAGGTAAATCATTTTGGTGCGTTGGTCTGTTTTCATACAGGGATTAAGCTGGTAAATTTATTTGCGTGAAACAAATTAGGGCTCAATTTCCAGCAAACATTCCGTGATTTTTTCGGCAAAAAGTGCCCCAAAATCGAATTTAGCTAAAAATTTCTACGCCATGGAAATAACTTTTCAGAAACTAGTGACAGATTAATAAGTTCCTTTCCTGCTAACAAGATTGCCTACCATCCCATACATGTCATATTTAATTTAAAAAAAAAACACATACACCATGAAATCAGTCTTTTTAATAAGGCTTAATATATACTGCACTGCAAGTATTCAGCATGGATGTGCTATTTATTCAGTTTATGAAGGGTTTCAAATTATATTGTATTGAAAAAAATCTCGGAGCTTTTAAAATCTGTGTGCAGGGGAAAATGAGGATCATAAAAGTGACAGTTTATTCAATTACATAATTTTGCTAGTTTTCAACAGCATGCGAATAGCTGGAAGTACATAATTACATAGCAAATGCTTATTTCTGCCCAACGTCGAAAATTAAATAAAAAAAAAAACATGCCGCTTCATTTGTCATGATTATGTGTTTATACACAGTCGAGTGACATTATTGTGATCACCTACTACTTTTGACATCAGCAGTGTGTAGGCAATGAAAGAAGGCAGGTGACGTGAGCTGGCTTGGAGGGTATATAAGGTGTGCTGTAGGCATTCTGAAAACATATCCCTCGTTGCTGTCATGGACAAAAGGAGCGATTTATCAGATTTGTAAAAAGGGATGATTATTGGCTTTTGGGCCAAGGGTGGCAGTATTTCTGAAACAGCACAGTTTGTGAACTGTTCGCGTACTGCTGTTGTTAAAGTGTATCGTGACTGGAGAAATGGCACCATTGAGAATAAGCGAAGTGGAAAGTGCGGAGCACCACGTGCCATTGATGTGAGAGGTGAACGTCGGCTGCGAAGGTACGAGAAGCCCGATAGACACGTTACACTAGAGCAACTCACTGGCCAACTGAACCAGAGGGCTACCAGAAGTGTGTCTAAAATGACAGTTCAGCGAACCCTGCTGCGTTTGGGGCTCCAATGCAAACGGATGGTCACTGCACCTATGGTAACGAAGGTGCATCGGCAGAAAAGGCTTACCTTTGCAAGGCAGTATCGGAATTGGTCCTCTGCTGATTGGCAAAGGATTACCTTCTCCGATGAGTCACATTTTCTTCTTCATCGAACGGTTGCACGTTGACGTATGAGGCGAGAAACATTGGAAAGCAAACAGTCTTCAACCACTGCTGGAAAAATAGAAACTGGTGGGGTCAGCGATATGGTCTGCGGAATGTTGTTGTGGCATTCTTTGAGTCCACTTATACCTGTGGAAGGCACTAGGGACCGAATTTGTAATGAATTCATCCTTGCAGACCACGTACACCCATACATGCTGAATATCTTACCTGGGGAGAATGGGATCTTCCAACACGACAATGCGACGTGTCACACAGCTAGAAATGTCTGAGAGTGGTTGGAAGAGCATGATGAAGACTTCACAGTACTTCCCTGGACCCCTTATTCAAGACTTAAACCCAATTGAACATATGTGGGACCACCTCGATCGTGTTGTTTGCTCTATGGATCTTCCACCGTGCACCCTCCAGCAGCTGTCAGATGCACTGCAGTCAGCATGGCTCCACATACCTGTGAACACCTTCCAGCACCTTATTGAGTTATTTCCAGCCCGTCTAGCTGCTGTCCGCGCTGCACACAGCGGTTACTCTGGATATTAGCTGGTGGTCACAAAAATGTAACTCTATCGTATGTAACTTGCAGTCTATGTATATTATACATGGTTTATCCACCTGCCTGCCTCATTGCCTTGCTATTTTTGTTGGAGTACATGGTTTGATAACTCGTGTTTTTTTCCCGAGACTTTTCATCTCCGAGATTTGATATTGTTTAAACTGTAAATTAGGCGAAGAGAGCATTTCTTTCTACCATATTTAATTTTATTTATTTATTCTCCCGTTGAGTTGTTACTACGAACTCAGAATACTGCGGGTAAAACTTCCAATTAAAAGTTTTGTTCTCGGAAACTTCTCTTAAGAAATAAACAAATGGTCACATTAAAATCATTTTTGACATTACTTAGAGTGTGAAACACGAACTTCATGCAACTAGATCACGCAGTTTGCAAACAACTGAAGCCGAAATGTATTTTACACGTAGGACAAGCGACGTTTCTCTTCAGTCATTCCGTATCCCGAAAATTACGTTAATGATGTTTTCTTTAATTGTAAGTTAAAAGTTTCAATGTCTAATTTATCCCCCATTAAAAAAACATTAACACGCAGTATTATAATAATGTAAAATTCCTTCTTTCGCGCAGGTAAAAGAGCTTAATTGACGTTGTTTACATAGGAAACACGCCGTTCTGCCGTACAAGCTCTGCGAACAAAGTAACGCAAGCTGTAATTTACACAAGAACTTGCAGTCTATGTATGTTAAAAGTATTTGGCACTTTATTTTGCCTACACTCACAGCGCCACCCCGGTGGTGCAGTGGTCTAAGCAATGGCTTCTGATCATTCGTCGGAGATGGGTCCTGGTTCGGATCCCGTGAGGCATGGATGTTGTGTTTGTCTTACGGCGCTGGCTCTCTCTCTCTTCCCTGGAGCCAGTGACCCTAAATTAGGGACAGGCAACTGCTTGTAGCCCATTGAGTTGCTCATGGTGGTCGTTAAACCTCCAATAAACACACACAATTTGGATATTTATATACATTTGGTTCACTGGTAAGATATGTACACTGAAGAGCAATTGAATTAGAGACAGCTGGTGTTAAGCAAATGTGGCGCTGTGGGCGGTCCTGTAAACGGACACGGCATATGCAGCAATCCGACAATATAAGGAGTGACGCGATGGGAATCAGTAAGAGTCGGACGCATTATTGGTAAGACGAAGGATCTAAGCGCATTTGATCATGGGCAAATTGTCAGGGCCCGATGAATGGGTCACTCCATCTCGGAAGTCGTGCAGGCACTGGGATTTTCACGAGCCACTGTGTCACGGGTGCACTGTGAGTACATAGAATCCGGTAAAACCATCCCTGCAAGGGCCAACTGCTGTGGACAACAGCGTGGGGATGAGCGGGGTCATCATCGGCTAGCTCGCATTGTAACAGCGGATAGACGGGCCACAGTGCAAGAAATCACTCGGCAATTTAAAGCTGGTGCACAAAAACGTGTAAGCAGCCACACCATCCAGAACCATCTCCTCGCTATGGGGTACAGAAACCATCGTTCCACGAGGGTACCACTGCTGACCGCACATCACAGGGTGCAAAGATTAGCATGGGCGCTGAAACATCGCCACTGGACGCTGGACATGTGGAAAAATGTTGCCTGGACTGATGAGTCGAGATTCACGTTAGTACATGCGGATGGCAGGATACAAGTACGGCGCAAACCACGTGAAGTGATGGATCCTTTTTGCCAGCAGGGTACTCTTCAAGCTGGAGGGGGTGGCATTCTCGTCTGGGGACTGTTTACGTGGACTGAAATGGGACCCCTGGTATGTGTGACATCGTCTCTCACAGGTCAACGTTACCCAAATATCCTGGACGACCATTTGCTCCCATTTGTGCGTCTTCAACATCCCACTGGGGACCTCATCCTGCAGAAAGACAATGCACCGTGCCCTCGCTCCCGAATTGTATCTGAATGGTTGGATGAGCACTCCACCGACGTGACCCAGCTTCCTTGGCCAGCTAGTTCACCTGACCTCAATCCCATCGAGCACATCTGGGATGCCATCGAGAGAAATGTTCGAGGCTCTGACCCGCCTCCATCAAATCTTTGTGAACTGTGGGAGCTTGTTCAGGGGTCGTGGATCCGTATGGCTTCCCAAAGCTTCCGGTGTCTTGTCGAGTCCATGTCGAGACGAATCGCCGCTGTCATCAGGACGAAAGGTGATGCTACACGTTACTAGACAGGCATCTCTAATTCAATTGCTCTTCAGTGTATGAAGCAACATCCTTGTTTTTTTCTGTTTTTTTTTGTTTGTTTTTTTGTTATAGGCGAATTTGGAAGCTTTTTAGTATTTGGCAACTTCTTTACCTCTGATACGGTAGATTAGAGTTAATGATAATTTAGGTTTTAGTTTAAAATACTTCTAAAACATAATTATTACAACATGGAATCTTCCTGCTTCGGCGATTAAGGAATCTATTTTGGCTAACAGAGCAGACACTACATTCCCGTGTTAAGTTAAGGCACAGGCCTTTTAGCCGATGATGTCACAGTGACTATTGATCTGCCCGGGATCTGCACCATGTTATAAAATTCAGTGTTCGCCGCACAAAAAGAGGTAACTGTGTTTCTGTTTCTCCACTTGTTACTTGCAAACACTGCTTATATAAAATAGTGATTTCACCATTTTAGGTGATAAACAATATCACTTCTTTAAATATTGAAGAACATACCATACAAGGCCAATTTGCACGGAAATGATTCCTTTCTACTAAGAAATAACCGATTTGCACGGAAATGATTCCTTTCTACTGAGGGACGCCTCATACCTATCAGATATGATAGAAAATTTCATTCCATCCGTCCGTTGTCTGTCTGTCCATCCATCTGGAATTGTAAAAGCACGTAACCCCAACGTGAAACAAACGTTTAGCACAAAAATGACTCCTTTCTACTCACGGAGGCCTCGGATATGTAAGAAATTTCGTTCCATTCGTCCGAAGTCTGTCTGTCTGTCTGTCCGTCCGCCCGTCCGAAGTATAAAATAACGTAACCCTGCCGAAAGACAACCGATTTGCACGGAAATGAATTCATTCTACTCAGGGACGCCTCTCACCTATTAGATACAAGATAAAATTACGTTTCAACTGTCCGCCGTCTGTCTGTCTATTCGTCCGGAAGTATAAAAGCGCGTAACCTCAACGAGAAACAACCGATTTGCACGGAAATTATTTTTTTCTACTTGGGGACGTCTCACATCTATCGGGTACGATACAAAATTACGTTCAGTCTCTCGTCCGTGTGTCTCCGTCCGTCGTAACAAACAAAAACCCGCAACCCCACCGAGAAACAACAGATTTGCACGGAAATGAATTCGTTCTACGAAGGGACCCTCACATAGAGGTGAACTATCGATAGTTATGATTATCAATAGTTTTCGATAGACAAAAAGTAACAATCCATAACTATCGATTGTGTGTTGGCACAGTTTCTAGGGAGGAAATTTTTTTTTCCGGGATGAAAAATTATTTCTGACAAGAATATGATAAATTATGTAAAATATATTTAGCATTAAACGAAATACATCCAACAAAATTAGAAGATACACTGCAATCTAATATGGTACAAAGTATTTGGACACTTCAATCAAAAATAAAACTAAGCACTCATATTAGAGATCTACTTTTTAAAATTTCGCACAATATTATCCCGAGAAGAAAATGGTTGTATAGAATTAAACTAATATCTAATCCTAACTGTAACTACTGCGGTTCAGAGGACACTATTCAACATTTATTTGTAGATTGCAATTTTGCAAAATATATCTGGGATTGGTTGCAACAATACTTAAATTACAGACATAAATTTACGGCAGACCAAATTTTGTACCATGTACCTCTAGACTGCTCTGAATCTAAAAACCTAACAATTCATTATTTAATAGCAATAACAAAATATAATGTATAGAAAAATCAAATGCCTTATCTTACCAACAAAAATAAAAAAATACGGAGAAGATTAAAATACCTATTAAATGTGATCTCAGAAGAATACTGGAGTTTGAAACTAGAATGTTTGGAGTTCAAAAAGCTTTTTAAAAAATGGAAAGTATTAGCACCAGTAATATATAAAAAAATGAACAAAAAAAACTAAACAAAATAATAGAATAAAGCTTTTAAAATTAAAATATTAATAGCAAAAAAGTGAAATATAATAAAACTGAAAAGTATAAATTAAACTCTTAAACGCATATAATTTTGTCCTTGATATCGTGTTAGTATTTTGTTGGAAAAGTTAAAATATAATAATAAAATCAATTTTGACTATATCCCAAGGATTTTAATAATTTATAGGTCACTACTAAAATATATTCGGTCAAATTTCTAAATAAATTGTATACTTCATGTAACAAGCGGAAATTCTTGTGCAGGCTCCCACCTTCTCAGTTGGTTGTCTGCTCTGTTGGAAGTATGAGAACATGACAATTATGAAAAAAATCCTCAAATAATAATAATAATAAGTATCCACTAAATGTCTTAATTTACTAAAAGGATGTATGAATGTGTGTTTAAATGGAAAAATTAAGTAAAAGATTAATAGATTCCTAAACAGTTCTTTAAGAGTCCCTCATGCATCGGCCTTTGGTTAGAGTCTGACATGAGGTATAAATTAAAGAAACACAATTTTCTTACTTTTCCATATTGTCGAAAAGCTAAGCTCTGATAAGCTTTGAAACTAACCATTTCTTTTTCTTTTCTTTTTTTTTCGTTTCGAATTTAACGACCACCGTGAACAATTCGATGGGCTGTGTAAGCATTTGTCCGTCCCTGATTTAGTTCCACTGGTTTCAGGAAAGGTATAAAGAAGCCAGTGCTGTAAGACAAATACAACCACAACATCTATTACTCACGGGATTCGAATCCGAACCCATCTCGAACGAATGGTCAGAAATCAGCCCTTAGACCACTGTGCCACTGGGACGAGGAATCTACGTTTTGACGATATCCTCCCGAAGTGAGTAAGCAAAAGTCACGAAAAAAGGTTTTGCCTGAAGAACGAGCTAATACGTGGCTCCTTAATTCTTATTTTCTATTTGTATTGCATGATTTTTTTGTTTCCATTCACAAAAGCTAAAGAAGAAAATTCTGCAGTTTTGTTTGCAAAAACATTTTTTACTATAATGTTTAGCAAAATCGTGGTAATAATTCGTGAGAAACTGAATAAATAAAGTTTTGAGTGGGGCTGTTCCTCAGTTGTTTTTTCTGGGATCATTTAAAATGACAGCAGCTGAATGCTGTCGTTTTAAATTTTCCCTAAGATTTAACACATTCCCTGACTTTTTGTAGTTCTTTCCGCAAAGGCAACATTTTGCGGAGACCTTATCCTAACCAAAAGAAAAATAATGTTGCACAAAAGATATTTTACGTTTACCCATTATTACTGACACTTACTTTCAACAAATAACTGTTTCAGCACCTGACGCACCTTTAAACTTCCAGTACAAACAACAAGAACAACGCTTCTGGCTTCGTCTTTATCTGACTGAAGCATACACTTTCGCTTTAAGCTTGACTTACCTTGAAGAACAACAGTGTGCAAAAACCGCATACTCTCACCGTTTACTCTTTTGATTACTGTCATTAGTATCGATATGATTGGGCTCAATAGTAAAAAGGAGGTGAAAACAAGGAGATTGTGTGAAAATGAGCATTTCAGTCATCAAATCCATGGGTGGAAACTGAATAGTTTACACTATCATGTTTTACATGATTTACACTTACAGCATTGAAAAACATAAAACTATCGATAGTTACAAAAAACTATCTATGCACTATCAATGTACTGTGTTGGCCATAACTATGGATAGTGCCATTGATAGCTAGTACCTCCACCTCTTCTACGAACTAGAGGTGGAGGTACTACCGCTTTCTTTATCGATAGTACCGATGTTTTGGCCAACTCAGTGCATCGATAGTTTTACGTTTTTCAATGCTCTAAGTCATGGAGGTAGGAAATATAGGAGACTCTGTAACCGCAGATTTCTGAAGCCAACCTGTTAACTGCTATGATATCCCTCCGCATTCTTGGTTACCCTCTTGGTCGTGTCTGCCATAGGAAAGCATTGAAAATTTGTGATTTTTAGAAGCTCATATTTTTCGTTAAACTGGTTTGTCAGCGTATAATTTTTTCTGTGTTTGACAACATACTTTAGCTTGTTCATATTTAGTTTCCATGGGATCCTGCGTGTCATTCAGCTGTGCACAGGGCCTGATTTACGCCTAGGCACGCAAGGCACATGCCTAGGGCCCTCAAATTGAAAGGGCCCCAAAATCTTGGTTAAAAAAGAAAAAAAAAAAAAACTTTCTTTCCCTTTTTCAAAATATTTATACGTGGGTAGATGTGATGTGGAGTAACTATATATAAATTGCTGGCAAAACACAAGCAAGTACTGGCAATATAATATGTGATATTTCTAGTTAATATCAGTAACATTTTCCAGATAATTTGGGGAGGGTTTTTGTGTGAGATTAAACAAAAAATTGTCATGTTGTGTAATAAAAACTAGCAGTATGTGTATGTTTGTAATTATGGCTTACTAAGATCAACTACATACTTCAATTTCAAATACTGCATGGTTCTGAAGCAATTTTTAAACATTTTGACATTTTAGCTCCCAAAAGTTATATTTGAAAAATCTTTGGACTTAATTCGGTTTGGGTTTGAATCCCCCAAACCTCTCTCTTAAATACACCCCTGGTTAATATGGTAATAGTATAGTTTAGACACACCTGGCAAAAAAATCCAATGTCCAATTGAATTTTACCCGTCATATGGCTTTGTCACACACACCTGTTTCATTGATGAAGGTTCAAGTCTTTTCAGATGCAAATCAGTAGGACAGCATAAAAATCTAGGAGAAAACAAAATTTTTACCAGGTACTACCGTAATTTAATGTCAGTCTTATAAATGTACTGTGTTTATTAAATTATTACACTGGATTGTAATACAGTCTCCCAAAATGGTCACACTACCTACTCAACTCCGTAAAGTAAATGTCGAGTGGAGGGGGCCTCGTTTTGGGTTGTGCCTAGGGCCCAATTCTGTGTAAGTCGGGCCCTGGCTGTGCAAATAAATTTAAAAAGAAAATACCAGGTATGTCATTCCACCGGTTAGTATCACTTTATTTTCCGTTTACTGGGTTTAATTAAGTTCTTTGGTATTCATCGTCGATTGCAATTTACTGTGAATGACAACTGTATATTTTGCTGTGATTTGCTCGCTTTTAGCATATTATGTAATGTTCTAAATTTGTAGTAAAATTAAAGAAGTCGCTAGGTTTACGTAGGTTATACAGATCTGTTTACAAAAGTTGTAGCAAATTTTTCTGGAATAGTGCAGGTTATGTAATCATAGGGGTATTCATAACTGAACTACGTTTAAAAGGATGTTCAATATAACTACATTATTAAGATAATCGTCTTTGAATTATTAATAACCCACCTATAATTATGACAGTGTTCATATCCAAAAACTTTGCACTATAAACAACAACGATAGGGGTTAGGAATTAGCTACATTTACCAAAAGTTCATCTATTTCTTTTTTCCTGTTTTAGGGCTTGACCAGTATTACCAAATTGCAGATTTGACCATTGCTAGTAAATACTCATTTTAAACTAATAGACAAGGTGTTTTTAATAGTGTGCTACAAGATCAGTTAATAAAACTGGAGCTCCTTTATTTAAAACTGAACTTCACAGTACAAATACAGATTCTCTGGATTAGCAGAGGACATTAAAACAGTAACTTTTGCATGTGAGACACTGCACTAACCATTTCTTGGAATTATATGGCAATGCAAAACATCACTGTTAATATCTCCTGATTCACAACAAAACCACTTTGTATGTGAAACATAAAATGATGGTGATACTAAACACAGTAGATGAGAAAAGTGAAAGTTGAAACACAAAGGGTGCACAGATATTCAAAAGATTAAAAAAAAAAAAAAAAAAAGAATAGAAGTAAGAGACGAATGAACAAGGAAACATTTGAAAGTGACTGAACATGAGTACCTTACAGTGAAGATTTGCTCTTCTGGCTCCTCTCAAGCTATGACCCTGTAAACATATGTATGCACATTTTGATTTTTGAAGAAATATTCTCATAATACATGGAAATACATTATAATTATCAACACATCAATCATACATCTCTAAATTGCCTGTATTTCCTGTTCATTCTAAAAATAGATTTGATTCTCTATGGCCACCCCATTTCTAGTCACTGCACATTTTTGGTATTCTAAAACTTCATGTTCTCTTATTCATTTTACAGAGCAGTAAACATTTTAGGATCATCAGTTACTTTGATATTCCATAAATAAGCTATCAGTCAAATATATTTCATTCACTTCTGGTACCAAATGCTTTCTTTACCTGATTTAGTTGCTATTCTGTAATGCATGTATATGTTCTGAGATTAAACATTGTTTTCATGCATTTTAACTCTCTCATGAATAATCTGCTTTTTCTGTCTAATATTAATTATAGCATTAATGCTCTACAGCATATATGCTCTGATTAAACTTCCCCTTTTGGTTCTCTGTTGATATTTAAAGTCCTTCTTGTTACCTTTTCTTCCTTTACATCATATCTTACTTTTTTTGGTAAAATCAGTGAGATGTAGCTAAAAGGTCATTCCTTGCACAGTGTGTTTAGTCTATCAAGGCATGTGTGTTTTGTCTATCAAGACCTGTCTCTTTTTTATCAGCATATTGTAATTTCTTCAAAGCCAAGGTATTTGTGGTAGCTGAAACATTCAAATATTTATTGTGGTTTATTTGCTCACAGTTCATGTTCTGATTAGCTCAGTGTAATTAGCCTGTACTGTTTTGCACATCAATGCAAATCTCTTGTACCCAATATTTTGATAGTTGTTACAGATTTCCTGTATTGTATATATATTTTTTTATATTCTTTGGTATTCTTGTTGTGTATCCATGCATCCCCCACCCTTCATTTTTTGTTTTCCCATTAGGACTGAAGGACTAAGTCTTTTAAGAGAAAAGACACTTATACCTGGTGTGGCACCTATTGTATGTGAAGGAAAGCATTTTGCTGCTGCTAGTGAAGGTTACTGAAGATGAGATTTAACTATTTGAGATAAGTGTTTTGTATTGGATGTACATATAAATTTCCATACAAACATTTGCCTTTAATAGTTTGAATTGCAGCAGTAAGCTAAGTTCCAGCTACAAATACTGTTGGGTAAGTTTTTCTTTTCTTGCATGTATAAAAAGGACTTCAATAAGTTTAATGTGTACGTGGGCATCAACTCGTAATCATATTTCTTCATGTTCTAACTAGCTCATTCTTTTTTTGTCTCGTGTAACTAGAGATATTTAATCCCCATTAGGAAATGATAGTACTGATATATTTTCTACAGCTTACAGTGTACATAATGAGTGTGAAATGCAGCTCACAGATAGGCTTTTTGATGACAGAAATAGGGGGAAATCTTGAATTCAGCTGAAGTAAAAATATAACAGCATAAAATTATAAAGATATTAATTGCAATATATAAAAATGTATAGTTATGCTTAACAAATAAATTACTTGAGTGAAAACTTTATTACTTAACTAATCAGTTGAAATAGGCGGTCATAAGAAGTTCTAGCTTAAAAGGTCAGCATAATTTTTGGAAATCAGATTTTGGTACTGAAGATGTTACATGGATAACAGTAAACTAAAGATGATTTAGCATCTGATGGCAGAAAATTTGCACTTCTATATTTCCCATGCACTTCTGATTAGTTATCCATTAATTTTTGTGGCTGGAAAATGTAGGTTAAATGTGCATTAGCATATGGGCTGCTGTTAGAGCTCTGTCATTAGAGCTAAAATTAATCACCTTGTTGTGTTGATTAACCACACCTTATGTGATCAGATTTTTCTATTCTTGAACATATGTTGTGCTTGCAACAAACTGCAGGATTTATCCTCAATGAATTCTTTATTAATAAATATAACCTTGCTCATAAATGGTATACGTATATTTCAAAAACCAAATTAAAAATCTTTATTATATACACACGTCTGTTTCATTTACTACTTAAAAGCTATTAACTTATTACATTATGAATGTGCCTCTCTTAATAGTGATGTGTATTAGAAGTATAATATTTTTAATGCAGTTGGATTTTTTTAAAAAAGATCTTACAGTAGGAATTATTTCTGCTGCTTATGTAAATCTGTTTTTATCAAGTCAGATTTCCTTTACTATCAGCAGGACTTGTAAATCATATTTCCACAAACTAATAAATTGTATATTTTCTTGCTATATTTTGAAACTGCACCCTTTAAAAAGATAAAAAGTTCCCTTCCTATTAAGGCCTGTAGTTTTAAAATTATTTGCATTCATACCTTTGAAGCCCACCACAGTTCTAACCAAACCAGTTGGAATTTAATACCTACATTAGAAGAAACTAAAATCAGTCAAGTGCTTAAAGCAATTATAAAAAATAAAATGTAGACACAGTAACATCATATTTTGAGTCTGATTTTTTTTAATTTCTTTGAACAAAGCTCGCAGATTCCCCATTTTTTTTTTTTTTATAAAGGCTTGGAAATAGAATCTAGATATTTCATGAATTTTTGTTTTTTTAAGTAATAGTGTTCAATGAGAATATTCTCCCCCCTCCCTTTGCTTATTTACTTAAGAACAATCATAATTGTTCTTCAAGTAAAACATGCGTGGTACGTCGTTGTTTACTTTAATTTTCCTCCTGTGATAACATGGCAGAAGTGTTCCCTCCCTTTAAAGTGTGATCTTTTGAAAAATTCACTCATAATACAAATTCTCTGAAGCTCGATCGTTACAATTTCTATGATAAACAATATTTTACGATAATCCGCTAAGACAGAAAGATTTTAAACGTTTTAGAAAATTATGTTTAGTACACTGCTGGACAATTGCTAAGGACGGATCATAAATGGCTATATAGCGCATAAAAAAGTAAGTGTGGTTGGATGCCAAGTGAAATAAAATAATGTCAGAATGCCAGGACATTACAAGAAAGACAATTTATTGTGCTCTGAAATCCAGAAGGCCTTGGAACGTGTTCAAGGGACAAACAGGCCCTTTTGTGCAGAATACGTAAACGTGACAAAAATGCAATTACCGTCCGCAGGCGTTCCGGCGTAAGATGTCAATACGGGATATGGAAATCATGGAGGCCGATGCAAGATTCCACACGTCGTGTCATGCTTTGCACAACATTATCAAGCAGCTGTTGGGGTAATTTATCACATTCCTCTGTCAGTGCGCGGATGAGGGTGTCCTTGTTTATTGGAGGGCATTGGCGACCAGCAAGACTCCTCCCCAAAGCATCACACACATTTTCAATGGGATTCAGATCTGGAGAACGTGCTGGCCATACGAGGCGTTGAATATCCTCGCTCTCAAGATACTCCTGGACAGCGACTGTTCGATGAAATGTTGCGTTGTCGTCCATGAAAATGAATCTATCACCGACAGCACCACGGAACACGCAAACATGAGGTAGCAGAACATCATTAATGTATCGTTGGCCAGTCATAGTCCCAGTTGAAAGCACATAGAGGGACGTACGGCCATTGATCATGATGCCAGCCCATACCATGACATTACATGTCGGATATCGGACCCTTTCCTGTATGTTTGCTGGACAATATGCAGTACCACTATCACGCTAGATCAGTTGTCGTCAACAATCAGAC
The DNA here is from genome assembly GCA_039090855.1 of Macrothele yani. Taxonomy (NCBI): domain Eukaryota; kingdom Metazoa; phylum Arthropoda; class Arachnida; order Araneae; family Macrothelidae; genus Macrothele; species Macrothele yani. The sequence goes on along the minus strand of CM077023.1, from coordinate 50,290,607 downwards.
GATAGACTGTATCTACTCTCATCTGAGAAGAGGACAGCAGACCAGTCGTTATCAGTCCAACTGCGATGTTGATGGCACCATTGCAAACGGGCGGTACGGTGACGTCTGGACAATGGGATGCACACAACAGGACGGCGGGAGTATAGTCCTCCTTCATGCAAATGTCTGGCGACAGTTTTCGGGAGATCCGCTTGCCAGTAGCAACCATAAACTGATTTGCTACCTCACTAGCTGTGCTGCGCCGGTGTCTTTTTGTTGATAGCATTATGTACCGATCTTCTGCAGGTGTCGTACTGCGAACACGACCTCCCCCGTGACGTTTGCTACACTCTCCATTTGTTTGAAATGATTTCCAAAGCCTTGAAACAACACTGCGGCTGACGTCGAACACCCTGGCAACATCTGTTATTTTTCGCCCTTCTTCAATCTTGCCAATAATACGGCCACGCGTAAAATAATCTAGGTGATGTCGGGAAGACATACTGAAAACTCCAAGTTCGTCAATTCATTCTTTCCCTTTCAACTTTGCGTTTGAACAACAACAGTCAATACGCGTCAAATCCTTTATATCTCTTATCAGCGCTATCACGTCACGAGCAGGTTCGGCAATCCAAAATTTGCATACGCACAACACGTCTTACTGTATCTCGCACTTATGCTAATTTCCACATTTTCCTGCCTTCCATTTTATGGTTGCTGTCGTTGCTATTGTCATCCGTCCTTAGCAATTGTCCGGCAGTGTATAAACACATTTTAAATCGTCAGTTCATATACGTCTCAGTCGTTACGAAGACGTTTTTTAGATCTCATTTCCTCCATGAAAATCTAAGTTTCTGTACTGAAATTCCTTTCATGTAAACCTAAGAGTTTCTTAAACCTATTCCACTGCTTTTCCATTTCTCTTATAATTTAAGACAATGTAAAATCTTAAGAAAATGAACTGGTTCTCGCTAATGCTTTCCTACGGAAAATCGTCTGCTTTTGCATCTTGTGAGGGTAACCGCGACAAAGCTGGCGGTACTACTTTCACCGCGGAAGTGTACAAACCCGGCTTCACTTTGCTAGCTGGGGAAGAATTGGCGACAGCGCCTCCTCTTATTCCTACCTCCATGCTTCTAAGTGCAAATCACGATAGTGTAAACTATTCAGTTTCCACCAATGGATTTGATGACTGAAGCTCTCATTTTCACACAATCTCCTTGTTTTCACCTCATTTATACTTTTGAGCCCGCCATATTGATACTAATGACACTAATCAAAAGAGTAAACGGTGAGAGTATGCATTTTGCACTCTGTTGTTCTTCATGTTAAGTCACGCTCAAAGCGAAAGCGTACGCTACAGTCAGATAAAGACGAAGCCAGAAGCATTGTTCTTGTTGTTTGTACTGGAAGTTTGAAGGTGCGTCAGGTGCTGAAACAGTTATTGGTTAAGTAAGTATCAGTAATAATGGGTAAACGTAAAATATCTTTTGTGCAACATTATTTTTCTTTTGGTTAGGATAAGCTCTACGCAAAATTTAGCCTTTGCGGAAAGAACTACAAAACGCCAGGCAATACGTCAAATCTTAAAAATAATTTTAAACGACAGCATTAATCTGCTGTCATTTTAAATAATCCCAGAAAAAAACAACTGACAAAAAGCCCCACTGAAAACTTTATTTATTCAGTTTCTCACGAATTATTTATTACCACGATTTTGCTAAACATTATAGAAAAAAATGTTTTTGTATACAAAACTGCAGAATTTTCTTCTTTAGCTTCTGTGAACGGAAACATAAAAAAATCATGCAATACAAACAGAAAATAAAAATTAAGGAGCCCTGTATTAGCTCGTTCTTCAGGCACAACATTTGTTTCGTGTCTTTTGCTCACTCACTTAAGGAGGATATCGTCAAAACGTAGTTTCCAAGCCCCGGTGGCGCAGTGGTCTAAGGGCTGACCATTCGTTCGAGATGGGTCCGGATTCGACTACCGTGAGTAATAGATGTTGTGGTTGTATTTGTCTTACAGCACTGGCTTCTTTATCCCTTCCCTGAAACCAGTGGAACTAAATCAGGGACGGACAAATGCTTACACAGCCCATCGAATTGTTCACGGTGGTCGTTAAATTCGAAACGAAAAAAAAAAAAAAAGAAGAAGAAAAGAAAAAGAAATGGTTAGTTTCAAAGCTTATCAGAGCTTAGCTTTTCGACAATATGGAAAAGTAAGAAAATTTTGTTTCTTTAATTTATACCTCATGTCCGACTCTTACTAAAGACCGATGCATGAGGGATTGTTAAATAATTGTTTAGGAATCTATTAATATTTTACCGAATTTTTCCATTTAGACACACATTCATACATCCTTTAAGTAAATTAAGACATTTAGTGGATACTTTCATTATTGTTATTATTAGAGGATCCTTTCATAATTGTCATGTTCTCATACTTCCAGCCAGAGCAGAAAATCAACTGAGAGGGTGGGAACCTGCACAAGAATTTCCGCTTGTTTACAATTTATTTGGAAATCACATCTTTGAACACTCCACATATACTTAGTAAGAGGTTCTTGTTAAAGGTATTTCTGATGAAAAAAAAATGACAAAAAGTAGAGTAAACAAAATAACTTTTTCTTTTAAAACATGAAAGAATAGGAAAGTGATGTCACACCATAGTACGGGAAATACTAAAGATAAGATGGAAAAACACCAATGGATCCAGTTTTCTTTTATTATATTAATACAAATTAATTTATTTTTTATGTATGATATGTCATTATGGTTAGATATTTGACTGAATATATAATAGTAACAACCACTAAATTATTGAAATCCAGTTGATACGATCAAAATTCATTTTGAAATTATATTTTAATTTTTCCAACAAAATACTAACACGATATCAAGGACAAAATTATATGTGTTTAAGAGTTTAATTTATACTTTTCGGTTTTATTATATTTCACTTTTTTGCTATTAATATTTTAATTTTAAGGGCTTTTTTCTATTATTTTGTTTAAGTTTTTTGTTCATTTTTTTTATATATTACTGGTGCTAATACTTTCCATTTTTTAAAAAGCTTTTTGAACTCCAAACATTCTAGTTTCAAACTCCAGTATTCTTCTGAGATCACATTTAATAGGTATTTTAATCTTCTCCGTATTTTTTTTATTTTTGTTGGTAAGATAAGGCATTTCGATTTTTCTATACATTATATTTTGTTATTGCTATTAAATAATGAATTGTTAGGTTTTTAGATTCAGAGCAGTCTAGAGGTACATGGTACAAAATTTGGTCTGCAGTAAATTTATGTCTATAATTTAAGTATTGTTGCAACCAATCCCAGATATATTTTGCAAAATTGCAATCTACAAATAAATGTTGAATAGTGTCCTCTGAACCGCAGTAGTTACAGTTAGGATTAGATATTAGTTTAATTCTATACAACCATTTTCTTCTCGGGATAATATTGTGCGAAATTTTAAAAAGTAGATCTCTAATATGAGTGCTTAGTTTTATTTTTGATTGAAGTGTCCAAATACTTTGTACCATATTAGATTGCAATGTATCTTCTAATTTTGTTGGATGTATTTTGTTTAATGCTAAATATGTTTTACATAATTTATCATATTCTTGTCAGAAATAATTTTTCATCCCGGAAAACAAATTTCTCCATAGAAACTGTGCCAACACACAATCGATAGTTATTAATTGTTATATTTTGGCTATCGAAAACTATCGATAGTTTTCCCTTTTTATGTGAGGGTCCCTCAGTAGAACGAATTCATTTCCTTGCAAATCTGTTGTTTCTCGGTGGGGTTGCGGGCTTTTGTTCGTTGGGGCGGACGGATAGACACACGGGCGACAGACGGAACGTAATTTTGTATCATACCTGATAGGTGTGAGACGTCCCCGAGTAGAAAGAAATAATTTCCGTGCAAATCGGTTGTTTCTCGGTGTGGTTAAGTGCTTTTATACTTCCGGACGGACGGACAGACAGGCGGCCGACGGACGGAACGTAATTTCGTATCGTACCTGAAAGTTGTGATGTGTCCCCCAGTAGAAAGCATTTCCGAACAAATCGGTTGTTTCTCGGTGAGGTTATGCGCTTTTATACTTCGGGACAAATGGACAAACAGACGGCGGACGGATGGAACGTTATTTTCTATCATATCTGATTGGTGTGAGGCGTACCTGAGTAGAACGAATTCATTTCCGTGCAAATTGGTTTTTTCTCGGTAGAGTTATGCGTTTTTATACTTCCGGACAGACGGCCGGAGGGATGGAACGTAATTTTGTACTGTATCTGATCGGTGTGAGGCGTCCCTGAGTCGAAAGAAATAATTTCCGTGCAAATCGGTTGTTTCTCGGCGGAGATATTTTTTATTCTTCTGGACGGGCGGACAGACGGCGGACACATGGAAAGCAGTTCTGTATCGTATCTCATGGGTAATTAGCTCCTGAGTAGAAAGAGGCCATTTCCGTGCAAATCGGTTATTTTTCGGTCGAGTTATGTGTTTTTATACTTCCGGATAGACGGACGGAAAGACAGACTTGGGACGGATGGAACGTAATTTTGTATTGTCCCTGAGTCGAAAGAAATAGTTTCCGTGCAAATCGGTTGTTTCTCGGCGGATTTTTTTTTATTCTTCTGGACGGACGGACAGACAGCGGACGGATGGAACGTGATTCTGTATCGTATCGCATGGGTAATTCGTTCCTGAGTAGAAAGAGACCATTTCCGTGCAAATCGGTTGTTTCTCGGTCGAGTTGTGTGTTTTTATACTTCCGGATAGACGGACGGAAAGACAGACTTGGAACGGATGGAACGTAATGTTGTATTGTATCTGGTTGGTGTGAGGCGTCGCTGAGTCGACAGAAATAATTTCCATGCAAATCGGTTGTTTCTCGGCGGCGATATTTTTTTTATTCTTCTGGACGGACAGACGGCGGGCGGATGGAACGTAATTTTGTATCGTATCTCATGGGTGATTCGTTCCTGAGTAGAAATAGACCGTTTGCTTGCAAAACGGGTACTTACTTGTTAAGAAACATGGTTTTCGTGTGGCCGTAATAAGTCATTTCTGGAGGGACGGACAGACGGCGGACGGATGGAACGTAATTCTGTATCGTATCTCATGAGTAATTCGTTCCTGAGTAGAAAGAGACCATTTGCTCGCAAATCGGTTACTTGTTAAGAAACATGGTTTTTCGTGTTGCCATAATCAGTCACATTTCAATTTGTTGATGGTCCCTTAAGAGAACCCGTCTTCGTTTCCTAGTTGATATAGTTACATTTGCAATTTGTTTACGGTCCCCTTAATGCTACGAGATTGGATGGTCGTTCCTTCCGTGACACGCCGTCCTGGTTATCACTTCAGGCCGTGAAGCTCAGCTGGATCTGCCGGTGGATTTCGAAGGTGTCTGTATTAGGACATTACCAAAAAACGTTGTGCAGAAGAAGTTCCAAATAGTTCTAAACAGGCGAGAAGGAACAAGTCCCGAAATTATTGTGGCACTTATTGGTATACCCACTTATTTGCATTTCGATTTCACGTGCACTGTTGTTAAGAACGAAGAACATCGTGGGTGTGCAATCTGCCTGAAAGTGTCGCCAGCTGAGAGTATGCTTTAGAACAAACTGAAACGTCACCTGGATACCGTTCGCAATAGTTTAGTGGGTAAGCCTAGAGATTACTTTTCACGTAAGTTACAAGAGATGCGTGAGTAGAAGACTCATTTCCATAAACAAACCACAATCCTGAGCAAAGCCCTCCTTGCTTCCTACAAAGTGGATACCGAATTGCACGCAGCAAGGAACCTCACACCATTGACGAGGAGTTGGTTTTGCCTTCTGCTCTTGACATGGTGTCACTTTTGATCGGGGAGTCTGCTGCCAAACCACTTTCCAGTGTTCCATTGTCGAACAGCACAATTAGTCGACGAATAAGTGATATGTTGGATGACATAACTAACCAGATTTCCGGCAAATTGAGATACAGAGATTTTAGTATTCAGTTAGACGAGGCAGTTGACAGCAACAATGATGCCCATTTAATATGTTATGTGCGTTTCATGAATGATGACAATAACTTTCATGAAGATCTTCTCTTCTGTAAAGACATTAAAGGTGGAGCCAAAGCAGTGGACTTGTTTGAAATCATTGATACTTTCATAACAGAAAACGGTATCGATTGGTCCATATGTGTTTGCGCAGATGGTTGTCAGTCCACGTCTGGCCGATATGGTGGTCTCCAAGCACTCATCATAGAGAAAGCTCCTGCTGCCAGATGGGCGCATTGCTTCATACGCAGAAAGGCCTTGGCATCACAGGAGGTAAGTCTTGATTTCAAGGAAGTAATGTAAACAATAATATCAGTGGTGAACTGCATCAGAACTCGACCACAGAAGGCCAGATTCTTTACAAATATGATCATTGACATGGGGGTCCAGCACATTTCCCTGCTCTACTATTGTAAATTTCGTTGGTTTTCTCGTGGTAATGTGATGTCGCATGTATATGTGAACTGCGGAATGAATTTTTCTTGTACCTCACAGAAGAAATACAGTATTGCTGAAGGCTTCATTAATAATAACTTCATTCTCAAGTTGAAGTATTTGTGCGACATGTTTGAGAAGCTGAATTCTCTGAATAAAATAAAATAATAACATTGAATAACAGATTTGTTAGTGCAACAAAGTTTTTTATAGCCAAGGTATTCTTAACCGGTAGGTAACATTAGTAAGGCTTAAGGAAAATATAACTCACACAAACGTGCATTAAATTCCAAAGCAAATCTAATAACATTCTATTTCCATTGGAAGCATTCTACGTCATGTGAAAAGAAAAGTGAACGCAAAGCCTTTTTTGCCATTGTGCAGGATCGCTGAGTAAGAGTGGGTAAACAGTAAACATTGCGCTCCCAATATCAGAGAATTGAACTGCGTTTTTACTTTCGAAATCAACATAGCTAAATATTAAACCTCTAACTATTTGTCTTTCGATTTTTGTAATCCAGTGTAGCGGTAGGAACCAACCAAATTTAAATTAAACAAAAAAAAAATAGTCCGCATAAATAAGACGAATAGTGGGAAAAAACGTTTTTCAATGGTCGCGCTGTATCATCAATTCTTCAGGGAGTGATTTTTAGTATTCTTCAAATCTAAGCAATTACACATCATAATGAATATTTATACTTGTTAGACTGCGGTACTTTATTGAAAATATAAAATTATTTTAAGAAAAACCAGCTGTGCTTTTAGTTTTCAAATGGTTTGACAGATCGTCTGTTACGGCAGCCGTTTTGCCTGTTCGTCGAGATCGGCTGCCATAAAGATTCCTAACGACGAAGCATACTGCGCGTTTCCGCGTGGGCAAAGAAATATGTACATTAAGCGTTCTGGCATTACGCTTTAAATCCCTCAACAGAGTCATTAGTTAGATACTTATTCGAAGAAAGAGCAATTACATACCTTTTATTGGGAAATGTTCTTTACGTTTTAGGAACGTAGAATTTAATTTTTCTTTTTTGACATAATGTTTATCTAACAATATCTGCAAAAAGAATCAGGTTTCACTTTGTTTAAGTCAAATGAAAACGTAAGAATAAACAGAACTTTAATGGTATTTTAATTCACTACGCGTTCAATACTATTTGATGAAGTGCATGTTCAAAAATGCAATTTGTAAAATGATAATGAAAAAAGAAAAACAATAAACACATGAAAGTTTTAATAGTGCTGCGTGTCCTTCTACTAATCAATACAGTTTTATTCTCGGCTTATCATAATCTAATTTGTATAGCCTTTAGTTTTATTTCAGAAGAAAAGCTGAAAATAATGTTTCCGCAAAGCAAACCGTTATTCGCTCAATACGTACGAAATTAATGCCAACTTTATTGAAGAGACGGGAAATACGAAAATAAAATTCCTCTAATCATCAGTTATGTGGATTATTTGTGTAAATTTCATTTCCATGATTTTTCCTCCAAATGTGCCTAAGCAATGTGGTACTAAAGTCTTTTTAGAACTTGGTCGATCGCGGCAATAAGACCATGAATGGTTGCTATTAAATAAAATGTATACAACATGTTGTTCTGAAGACCATATTTTCAAATGCAGAAAGACAATCACTGGAGCTGTCTGTATACATGCATGGTTTTATCTAAATTTCATCAAATTTCATTTTTGTCACATTTGTGTTTCTTATATTTTAAGCACTCTAACTGAAATTTCCTAAGTTCATGTAAATTTTTATTACTTTTTCATTTTGATGCAGAATTTTTTTGTTATGATTTCATCCCATTTATCTACAAAACGTATTGTTACGGGTGTGATATACGTCATTTCCCTGATATCGAAATTCCAGTTTTGTAAATGTACATGACCTCCCACTGAAAATTTTGAGCACTTGCCTGTGTGATATCCTTTAAAAATGCGAACTACACTATCTACCAACAAGTAATTGGACACCTGTGATAGCAAAGGAAAACGAAGTTTATTCACCTTCAATAGTTGGTGGAGCCTCCACGAGCGGCGATTACAGCTGCGACCCTCCGGGGCATACTCTCAACCAGGCGTTGTACGACGGCTAGCGGTATTTTCTTCCACTCGGCTTGGAGAAGACAGGTCAGTTCCTTCACCGATTCCGGACGGTGGGGGACACCCCTTAAGTCGTCGCTCCAACTCGTTCCAGAGGTGCTCGATAGGGTTAAGGTCCGGGCTCTGCGCAGACCAGTCCATTCGATTAACCCCATTGTCACCCTACCAAGCCATGGTTGACCTCGCAACATGACAGGTGGCATTGTCATCCTGAAAGTAACATGGGTCCACCCCGTAAAACTGCCGCAACGTAGGAAGCGCATGGTCATCCAAAATGGTGCAGTAGGTCTCGGCGTCGAGTCTACCAGGAATTGCGACCAAGGGTCCCGTGCCATACCAGGAGAAACACCCCCAGTGCATAATTCCACCGCCGCTGAACTTCACAGTTGGCACAATACATTCCAGCAGGAGGCGTTCTCCAGGCAGACGCCAAACCCAGACCCTGCCATCCGAACGGTAGAGGGTGAACCTTGATTCGTCGCTCCAGAGAACCTGTTTTCACTGTTCAACGGTCCACTGTCGACGTTCTTTGCGCCACGTTAGCCGAGCAGCGCTATTGGACTTGGTGATCAAAGGCTTGTGGGCGGCAGCACGTCCATGATAACCGAGAAGATGGGCTTCCTTACGAATGGTATTCATCGAAAGAACACTCCCTGATGCCTGTTGAAACTCCTCGCGGATGTGGCCCATCGATTTGGTGCGGTTCTTCCGAATTTCTCTGGCCAGTACCCGTCGGTCTCTAACTCCCAGTTTTGTGGGTCTGCCGTGTCGGGGCACATTCCGACAGTCACCTCTCATCTTCCATTTGCCAATCACGTAGGCCACTGTCGATTTTGGATACTTCAACTCGCTGGATATGTCACGTATGGATCGGCTATTTCTGTGATACCCGACGATTACACCTTTCTCGAAATCAGAGAGCTCCGAACTGCGTAGCATCTTGCATGCGACTGTTTGCGTTGTTGTTTCCCACACGATATTTAACGGCGGCGGCCGTGACGTGTATCAGGACCGCAGATATCGTCGATTGCAGGAGTGTCCAATTACTTGTTGGTAGATAGTGTAATTCAAACGTGCTCGAAAGGTTCTGGATATTATTTATTATAAATTCACACAAATAGATAACTTTGTGATAAAACTGAGCATTAAATTTTCGATTTTCATATGTGGAATCCACTGCTGCGTGCAAGGATTTTACTTAACATTACACTGGTGTCAAAAATTAACGGCTGCCTCAGTGGTTCGGTGGCCTAAACGCTGGCTTCTGACCTTTCTTCTGAGAAGCGTTCAACTTCGAATCCCGGTAAGGCATGGGTATCGCGTTTGTCTTACCGAAGTCGCTCTGTCCCTTTCCTGAAAACAGGGATCCTAAATTTGGGACGGACGACTTCTCACAGCCCATGGAATTTCTCGCCGTGATAGTAAGACCCCAAGCAAAAAAATAACACTGCAAACACAAAATCATGAATAACGCAAAATCCACACGACAGAGGTTAATGACAGTTGTTGCGGACATACACATATCGATAACGCAGCAACTCACGACAGAAATGGAATGCCATTGCCGCATGCGACAGGAGCATGTGCACAGCAGCATAGCAGTACAAGAGTGGTAAAAATGATGCAGTAAGTGGCGCGGATTTCGAAGGGTATTAAGCAGTGTGTTTACACCGAACAGTGATAGTTCGCACAACGAGCTCACATGCAATTTTATAAGGCTGTGCATTAGAGTTTGGGGAAATAAGTCATAAGTGCCACCCTTTCATCAAGGCTTGTCAGAGTCCCGGGAGTGTACTGGGTGGGTGTAGCTGGCTTGAAATTTTTCTTCTGAGGTCATTCTACACATTCTGTATCGGGTTCAAGTCCGCAGATCCCGCGGACCATTCGGTCATGTGAATATTCTCATTCACCAGGTATTCGTCGACTTGCCGAACTGCATGGGAACGAGCGTTATCTTCTACAAAAAATAAAATAAAAATAGCGGCCAACATTTTCCTTGAAAAGCCGCACGTAGGGGTCCAGTATGTCATCCCTGTTGCTCGCAGCAGTCAGGGTACTTCCTGGAAACACATGCATCATCGTGCTAACATAATGACGTCCCATATCAGAAGCAGTGTTTCTTTCAGGCATACATCCAGGGGGACGAAGCCTTCTCGGAAACGGCCATTCGCCCCCCCCCCGAGACATTTTAGGATACTGAGCCAAATTTTAATAAATTCAGGCTATGATGAAAAAGAAAGTTTCGTTTGTTTTTATGCTACAAATATTTCTCCAGGTATATATTTTTAAATATTTGTTCAAATGGTACTAGTTATAGTTTATTTTATTAAAAAGTGTATTACGACGCATAGTATTCTTCAAAATATAATAAGTAGACTAATCATGCCTAATTGTCTGGGAATCGTGATTCAGGATCAAGAGTGCGTTGAATGCATTTTAATAGATGAAAATTTCAAGCCTGCGGAACCACACCCCCTCCCTCCTGTAGCTGAAGAAAGTTTGTTATTCCTGAAATGTTTGAAGAAGTAATAACTATATCAGAGATGTATATAGAATTTTTCTTGGGGGCGGGGGAAGACGAAAATAGGAAGTTTTTGAAATCCACCATCTGGAACAAAATCAAAGTTAATGAAAAACTGAAGAAAAATTAAAGCATTTCTTTTCAATGTAAGTCGATACATTTTTATTAAATTAAGGCATTTTTTTCTAATGTAAGTCGCATTTTAACCAAAAAAAAAAAAAGACACATTTTCCGGGGGGGGGGGGGGTAAGGCCTTCTCTAAATGCGCCCCTGTGCTAGATATATAGTAATTACTTCTATATATATATAAATATAGTAGTTAAAATTATATATATATATATATAGGAAATGGAAAACTTGCCCCCTCTAGGGTTCCATTTGAACCCCCGGCCAAAAAGTCCTGAAAGAAACACTGATCAGAAGTGTTCCGTCCTCCACCTCCGTAGTATAAAAACATAGACCTAAGTCATTGCACGATCCAATTTCATGTAAAAAATATACTCAAGGGCTATACTGAACAATATTTATTTACATGAGGTTAAAAGCTATATAAAATAGATTAAAACACAAGATCTTTCGCAGTAGCAGCTACCGCATCATCGGGTGACACATAGCATATGGAACCAGAGTTCTTAAATAGTTTAATATGATGGTATTGAAGAAACTATAAAGCGCCGCCTGACGGTACAGTAATGACATACATCACTGAAATACATGCGTAACGCTCTCTGAAAAAAAAAAAAAAAAAAAAAAAAAAAAACTCAGAATAGTAATTATAAAGGTAATGGTAGTCCATTTAACAAGTTCTTCCAGGCCCGAGGAATATGGTACGACATATCATAATTGCAACATTTATCACCGAACTGGTGAATAAACATGCTTTCCATATACAATAAAGAAACTTTGTCCTTTGGGCCGTAAGTCAACAGATGCGAAGCATTCCAGTCAGGAATGTAGGTAACAGCACTGACCAGGCGTGAGAGCGAAGTATCAGTAGATTTACCCTTGACATTATACTGATGTTCAGCCAACCTGATACCAAAATTTCTAAAAGTCGAACCTATGTTTCTACTATCAGGTACATCAGGAACAACCGACCTAAGTGGAACACAATAAACCCTATGTCTGGAAAATTTATGAAGAATGTCCCGATCTTTACGAATAAAAGAAAATAACGACCTAGTCTTTAGACCGAAGGCCAAATGACAACCTCGGCACAGACTACTCAAACCAGAGCAAACACTAGGTAGGTAATCCAGCGAACGGCCCAAAGGACAAAGTTTCTTTATTGTATATGGAAAGCATGTTTATTCACCAGTTCGGTGATAACTTTAGACCGAAGGCCAAATGACAACCTCGGCACAGACTACTCAAACCAGAGCAAACACTAGGTAGGTAATCCAGCGAACGGCCCAAAGGACAAAGTTTCTTTATTGTATATGGAAAGCATGTTTATTCACCAGTTCGGTGATAAATGTTGCAATGATGATATGCCATACCATATTCCTCGGGCCTTAAAGAACTTGTTAAATGGACTACCATTACCTTTATAATTACTGTTCTGAGTTTTTTTTTCAGAGGGCGTTACGCATGTATTTCAGTGATGTATGTCATTACTGTACCGTCAGGCGGCGCTTTATACACTGACGGAAAAAAATCCCAACACCACGAAAAAATAGTTGTAGATTAATGAAATGGCGGCAATACATTTGTATAGGTAACATATTTAATCGATTAAGGTTTCAAAATCACAGTTTAATGTAAGCGTGAGAAGAGCCATTTTAAATGTGAAATACTGGCACATTAATAACCGGTGTAACCGCCAGAATGTTGAATGCAAGCATGCAAACGTTCATGCATTGTGTCGTACAGGTGCTGGATGTCAGTTTGTGGGATGGAGTTCCATGCCTGTTGCACTTGATCGGTCAATACAGGGACGGTTAATGCTGGTTGGGGGTGACGCTGGAGTTGTCGTCCAATGATGTCCCATACGTGCTCGATTGGAGAAAGATCTGGTGATCTAGCAGGCAACGGCAACATGTCGACACTCTGTAGAGCATGTTGGGGTACAACAGCGGTATGCGGGCGAGCGTTATCCTGTTGGAAAACACCCCTGGAATGCTGTTCATGAATGGCAGCACAACAGGTTGAATTACCAGATCGACGTACAACTGTGCCGTCAGGGTGCGTGGGATAACCACGAGAGTGCTCCTGCTGTCATAAGAAATTGCTCCCCAGACCATAACTCCAGGTGTAGGTCCAGTGTGTCTCGGCCGCAGACAGGTTGGTTGCAGGCGCTCACCTGGCCGCCTTCTAACCAACACACGGCCATCACTGGCACCCAGGCAGAACCGGCTTTCATCAGAAAACACAACAGATCTCCACTCCGTCCTCCAATGAGCTCTAGCTTGACACCACTGACGTCGCAAACGGCAGTGGTTTGGAGTAAGTGGAATGCACGCTACAGGGCGTCTGGCTCGGAGCTGTCCTTCAAGTAACCGATTTGTAACAGTTCGTTGTGTCACTGTGGTGGCAACTGCAGCTCGAATTGCTGCCACAGACGCAGTACGATGCGCCACGGCCATACGCCGTACACGGCGGTCTTCCCTCTCAGTAGTGCCACGTGGCCGGCCGGAACCCAGTCTTCTTGAGGCAGTACCTTCCCTTGACCACCGCTGCCAACAATCATGCACAGTGGCTACATTCCTGCCAAGTCGTTCTGCAATATTGCGGAAAGAAAATCCACCTTCTCGTAGCCCTATTACACGACCTCGTTCAAACTCCGTGAGCTGTTGACAATGGCTTCTTCGTATTTTTAAAGGCGTTCTTGACTAACATCAACACACTACGTCGAATCTCAACGATAACTAACGCTCACGAACGTTACAGCGCGTATTTACAGCAAACTTGCTTTGCATGTTCCAGTGGCGCTACTAGCGCCATACGTATGCGCCGAGTGCGAAATTTGCATAGACGTCATCTTATAGATGTAATCTCACCGCCTACCAACTGTCGTTTATCTAACACAATCCCTTTTTGGTGTTGGGATTTTTTTCCGTCAGTGTAGTTTCTTCAATACCATCATATTAAACTATTTAAGAACTCTGGTTCCATATGCTATGTGTCACCCGATGATGCGGTAGCTGCTACTGCGAAAGATCTTGTGTTTTAATCTATTGTATATAGCTTTTAACCTTATGTAAATAAATATTGTTCAGTATAGCACTTGAGGATATTTTTACATGAAATTGGATCGTGCAATGACTTAGGTCTATGTTTTTATACGTTACGCACAGCACGAAATGATGTTATAGTGACCACCTCCGTAGTGGTTAATTTCCCTAATGTTGGAGGGAAGACTCTTTCCAAATAGGCACACGTCGATCATCCAGTTTTAATCTGTACCGCGACCTGTCACTGAAGAGAACAGAGCCCATTGATTAGTGGTCGAAGGGGAAGGTCGTCGGCATCAATTTAGGAGGACCCTTCTGTGCGATGAGACGACTGAGATACAGATCATTGGCGTTCTTGCATACAAACCTCTCTCGTGCAGTCTTTTGTAATCTGTTTCCCTCGAAATCGGGGTTACCATAGCGAACGAGAGAACCTGCGAGGTTTGACAGACTGTCGACTCCATATGGCGACGAGCTGTTAGAGACAAATACTTGTGGTCTTGACTTACTGTATCTCGTGGTCGTCCTTGTTACGGCCTTCTGGTTATTGACCTGTTTTCCTCATAGATAAACACTGTTCACCTCATAGTCAATTACGGGCTTCTGGTTATTGTCATGTTTTCTCCTGATAGACTCTTTATGAATGTGGAATTCCAACTTGAATACTTTTATTAGTAAATTGTAAAGAAAAATCCAATGGAAATTTCCTATCCGAAATTAGTTGTAAATGCCTAGTATTGACGCAGTTAAAATTTGAACTAAATATTTCGATGCGATTAAATTATGACAATGAAGGAATTTCACCAAAGTTACATATACAAACTTTTCAACGATATCGTATGCATAACTATTTAGAAGAAGCAACAGATCGTATTACATAAAATCTATGATACACCAAAATATCGAAATTTTGGAATGACTTATAGAGAACCGAAATGTACCATATTTAAATTATTTAGAAACTTCAGTAATAATTAAGTTGTGGTGTATAATTATTATCCATTAATGTTAATACTGATTTCTTTCAAGAGAATTAAATAAGACCACGACATTTAGTTACACTTTTTGATTTGAAAAATAAATGTTGATTTAGATGAAAAGAATAATATTACTGAAGTGGATTTTAGAGCTCATAACATGAAAAGAAAACGAATGAATAAAAAGCCTTTTGCTGTATATCATATATGACGTTTTTTAAGGGTCATTTGTTGCCATTCTTCGTCTCTCACTTCGCATTTTGTGGAAATAAATTACAATGAATATAAGAAATGTGCTTCCGACTGCACGGTATTTTTCCGGCGATATGCTCATATATATTTTGAATATAGAACATGCATTTTGCCGAAGTGGTGAAGTAACATTGGGCATGAAATGTACCGTTCTTGATGGAAATACACTATTGATACGGCTGACTTTTCTGTGTAGAGCTTTCGAGAAATGAATAGATCAGGAAATAAAATGCAGAAACTGATGAACGTTTCTTTGCGATAGGATGAAAACTTTATGTGCTTTTTATTCTTATTTTTGTACAAAATGATTCGATTCTAGTACACTTCAGGAGCAGAATTGTGATTTCGTAGCATTTCGAGCAACGCAAGTTTTTCTTCTTCTGGCATGAAGCCGAAGCATCTCGGAGACTCCTTTCCTATACAGTTTAGTGGCGTTTGTCCTAAGAACCACACAGACAGTTGTTGATGTTACGAAAGCTATGAAAATAAGAATCAGAATATTTGCTTTAATATACAAAACTAATTTATGATCTTATTTAAATGTCATACCGGTTACCAATAACTTGCAATTCGAACAGCTACTGGTCCGAAATATAAGTAAATCTTAACAAAGCAGATGAGAAACTCTTTTCTTTTTAACATGACGCAGATTGTTTGCTGTTTTAATTTGTGCAATTGTTTTTTAAATTCGTCATTTCGTTCAGGTTAAATGCCCATGGCCTTTACTCCCTGGAACTTCTTTGCTATTAAGCACTATATTTCTTCATTGTTGTTGTCCAATTTAAAAAATCATTTACTACATCTTGAGGGAAAGGTGTTTCTCTTGATAAAAACTTAAATACAAATTTCAGTGTATTTCAAAGATATATTTGATGCAATATTCAAGTCTGTTACTTATTTTCATATTCTTATTTGGAAGAACATTTTTTGATTACTTCTGAAGCTTTAATATTTTCATGAATGGTTACTTGTATAGCGCAGAATATATGGCAAATTTGCCACATTATGTTAACATAATATATATTGTATTTTCAGCCAAGTCTGTTCAAAATGTAAAACTGTTATATTGAGATGCACGAATTTGTCAAAACTTCCCTCTCCCTTTCACGTTGCTTTACTTTTATCTCTGATTCTTCCAAACGGCGAACGGAAGTGAACAAATTGATCAGTGAAACAATAACTCCCTGAAAATTGAAAACGTATTAGAAAGCGTTTCATCCGAATTTCACGAATCACTTAGCATTACCCTATTATTCAGTTTAACTGTTTTTGCAAGTATTATCTGAAAGCGGAAATTCTTCGGATCTGCTTTCACGCTTTGGAATTGCAAGTGAGTATTTCCTCATTAAAGTTAACAACTAAATACCACCTCCATGTGTTTTGATATAATTTGCTCTGTTTGTCTCCAAACTACAAAATCCCATTTCTTTAATCATATGGAACTCTTTGTGCAGAGATTGGTAACGCACAGCTTGCGTGTTACCGATCTCTACACAAAGTGGCTAGTTCCAAGCACAGCGCCTAGAAAAATAGAAAAATAACCGTTGGGAAATAATCATAATATTTTTCGATCAGCATTTATTATTTATGATCCTATTTTTTTTAAACAAACCAGCTGTGCCAATGAAATATATTGGTTTAACACCTTTACTGCTGAATTTCAGGTGGAGGAGTCCTTGAGAAGGGCGCAGGCTGCGTGGGTCAGGTTCGGCAGTGCTGAATGCTTCTGCCTCCATGTGACCCTTTGCTCGGCCCCGTGAATTTTATTTAAAATTGAAATTGAGAACCGTCGATTAATTTAAAACCCTAAATTCTGATTTTCTCTAGGTAAACCTCTATTTACCTTTGTTTTTACCTTGCACCTTAGAAAATTGTACGTAGTCCTGTTTGAAGAAAAGGAGCTGCTACGGCGGATCACTTCACAATGTTACATTGGCACTCCGCTCTTCAAAGGTTACCGATTACTGTCTTAATTCATATTTCAGCGCTAAATAACAGGCAATTTTCTCACATAACTTTAAACTTCTCTTAAAGAAGAAATTATTTGAAACTAAAATGCCATAATTTTTTTAATAAACAAGATACCTACATTCCAGATATGAAAGGTATTACATAAAATGATATACTTTTTAGCGCCAGAAAATATTTTTGAAATAAAAGTAAATCATTTATTTAAAAAAAATTAACTGCAGTCTAGCTGCAGTCTAAAAGGAATAGTGAGCGATTTGGTTGATTTGCGGAGAGTTGACATCAAGTTGAAGATGGAAGATCAAACTGTGCATTTTCGCCATATTTTACTGTTTTACTTCCGTAAAGGGAAGAACGCGCGCGAAGCTTGTGAAAAGTCGCGTAAAGTCTACGGTGATAAAGCTCTACGAGAACGTCAGTGCCAGCGGTGGCTCGCAAAATTCCGTGCTGGTGATTTTGACCTCAACGATGCTCCTCGGTCCGGAAGTCCCACCGAGGTTGATGACGACCAAATCAAGGCATTAATCGAGTCAAACCCATGTTACACGACACGAGAGATTGCAGACATATTGCATATCCATCATTCAAGCATTCACGACCACCTGAAAAAGCTGGGATACGTAAGCAAGCTGGATGTGTGGGTTCCTCATGAACTCAAAGAAGCTCAATTGACGGCACGTATAAACATCTGCGATATGCTCATTAAACGTGAGGAAAACAATCCTTTTTTGAAACGAATGATAACTGGTGACGAAAAGTGGATTGTGTGCAACAATGTGCTGCGCAAACGGTCTTGGTCCCGACGTGCTGCTTCGCTTCAAACGACATCCAAAGCAGACATTCATCAGCGGAAGGTATGGTCTCAGTGTGGTGGGATTTTAAAGGCGTAGTGTTTTTCGAGCTCCTACCACGGAACCAAACAATCAATTCGAATGTGTACTGTCGGCAATTGGACAGTTTGAACGAATCCATCATCCAGAAACGTCCAGCACTCGTTCATCGTAAAGGTGTTGTGTTCCATCACGACAACGCGAGACCACACACAAGTTTGATCACCCGCCAAAAATTATTGGAGCTTGGGTAGGATGTGTTGTCACATCCAGCATACTCGCCTGACCTTGCGCCGTCAGACTTCCACTTGTTTCGCTCTCTTCAACAGTCCTTACGTTCAATTCAGATGAGGCTATAAATCAGCACCTTGAACAGTTTTTCGCCACGAAAGACAGGTCCTTCTTTGACCGAGGCATTCTGCAGCTCACTGAAAGATGGCAAACGGTTATCGAACAAAACGGGCATTATATCATTGATTGATCTTTATTCTTTTTATCAATAAATGGCCTTTGCAAAACATGGCTAAAATACGTCATGACTTTTCCGACAACCCAATATTTACCCATCCTTCACAAAGTCTTGGAACGAAGAATAAGCCGTGTTGTGTTGCATTGAAAAGAATTTTTCAGTGGCACAAACGTTAGGTTTATAATAACCAGCTCGCTTGCTTCATTCAAGAGGGGACAGATGGCGTGTGCGACGGAAATTCCGACAGGAACTCTTTCATTGTTCCATCAAAGATAAAACTCCGCTTTACATTGTTCTGCTTTTTCTCGTGTTGAGTGGTTCAATGTCCTCAACAGTTGCGTTTCATTATTTTAGGCAGCACTGACCTTTTACATTTTCCTTCTGCTTTTTTACACTCACGGACAATGAAATTTGCACACCAAGAAAAAAAGCATCGGATTGAACAGAAATTTTATGGACGTAATGATACAGATGGATGATACACATGATGGCAAAAACAGAGCTGCAGGACAATAATATAGGATCTGAGGCACGCAGTCCGGTCATCTTCAATAGCGCGTCGCACCGCTTCGTGCGGCGATACATGCTGCAATACGGTCCGCAATCGAGGCGAAAAGACGCCTGATGTTGTCCTGAGGCAGATAGTGTTACACGGCGGAAGCCGGCATTTATATTGGTCCCACTCATGCTCGATAGGGGACATGTCCACGGAGCGGGTAGGCCATGGAATTGTCTGGATATGACGCATGCAGTCCTGGGCAACCCGACCAGTGTGCGGGCGGGCATTATCCTTCTGGTATAGCGCACCTGGAATCCCGGCCAGGAATGGCAACACAATGGGCCGCAGCATCTCATCCACATACCGCTGGCCCGTCAATGACCCACGTACCCCTACTAAAGCTGATCGGCTATCGTAGGCTATGGCTTCCCATACCATAATGCCAGAAGTGTGGGAGGTATAGCACTCGATAGAGAGGTTGGGATTGTTCCGTTGACCCGTGGACCTCCACACTGGACACGATGATCATCTGTCCCCAAAACGAAGCCTCACTCATCGCTAAACACCACACGTCGCCAGTCTGTGGCGTTTCTCGTCGCGCTGGCCTGGCACCACTGCACACGGAGCCGACGATGTTCCGGTGTTAATGGCAGCTCACGTAAGGAGAGCTGGGATCGCAGATTTTCATTCCGCGAGGCTTCGGGAAATGGTTCGTGGGCACACAGGAGCCGCTTCAACTGCCTGTATAGTGGACTGGGTCTCCGCGGGATCCGTTCGTGCCTGGCGCACCATCCGTCGATTTTCTCTACCGGTGGTCGCTGTGGTCCGTCCGGAGCCGCTCCGCCGTGTGGCCGTGCAGTCACGTGCCCACTGCTCCCAACATAATCGGACGATATGGTCAGAACGATCCACGAGGCGGGCTATACGGCTCGCCGACCACCCTGCGGTTTTCAGCCCGCTGATCAGGCATCTCTCAAAGTCCGTAAGCTGCGTAAATTGAAGTCTCTGGCGTCTACCCGGCATTCTTGTCACTCTGTACTCTTGCTTGAGTTGGCCGGTGCTTTTCGCTTTCATTTGGCATCGAGTACACGTCGGTTTATACCGCTGCCGGTTCTTGCTTGCAGCGCCACCACAGGGTGTGAGGTCATGCGCACTCGCACCAAACGTAGATATTTGCATACCAGCACGCACTCTAGCTATTTGCAAAGATTCGCGGTTGTAGAATTATTTCTTCTAGGTGCGCAAATGTCATTGTCCGTGAGTGTATTTGCGTTGCATCTGTTTATGCATATTCCGGTACCGTACACATTTGAAGTTCTGATTCCATCTATTGGTGTAACTTATGACAAGAATGGTAAATCAAATAATATCCGTAAACTTGAAAATTTCGTCGTCCTGGAGCGAAAATTGGATCCCCGTCACCCAGCATACTCGGGCGCAAACCGGAAGACGCAGTTTCAATTTCCGTTCCAAGATGATGAAATTTTCAAGTTTACGGATATTATTTGACTTACCACTCTTCTTACAATTTACACAAATAGACGGAATCATGGCTTCCAATTTGTGTTGTATACTCGTGTAATGCCGTATTTTATGGTTCCGGTACCGTGCCTCGTCCAATAGAGCAAAGTCAGAATTCTTCACAAAATATTAAAAACTATAGGAATGGAGACAAAGCCATCCGGAGAACGAATAAAAACATTGCTAAACACCTCCGATTTGCACCGTTAATCTTCAGCTTAATAGTTACAAAAAAAAAAAAAAGACATCCGAAAAGAAAATGACAAATCTGATAATTCATGCAAAGGATGAAGAAAACCGGAAGTGAACAAAATTTTAGTATGCTAGGAAGTTTCATCTCCGCTTGTTACAAAAAAGTCATGCACTAAGTATTCATGTTGAAGACAACATGAATTGGGAAAGATTCAAGAAGATAGAATCATAATCAACGCTTCAGCCAGTTAGAAGAAATTAACACGAGATTAGTAAAAGGGCTGAAATCAGCTCGAAAGGATATACTCGCTATTTAAGATGCGTGTACAGTGCGGCTGAATTTATTGAATTTACGCACCCGGAAGCATTTCTTTCCTTCCAATTTTGTTATTTAACGTGGTAATTTAAGGGGGCGATTGGCACCAATCCTTACTGACTGATTACATGCTCAAAGGGCTACAACAATGACAACGAAAGTAAGAAAGGAGACAAATATTAGAGTTACACGTTTATTCCTAGTGACGTGATGTCCATGTCAGTGAGACCAAATTTCCTCCATCATGCCTTGGGTCATGGAGCGTACAACAAATGACTATACTGGGGGCAAACTGAACCTGGCAATGGAAGAAAGGCTACAGAGTGTATACTTCCACTGCATAAAATAGTTCTAGTCTAAAAGCTCGTACTCCAGCTTCAACTGGCACTTAAAAAATACACAGATGTTCAATACGTTGTGTGTATGTGCATTTTGTAACGTATACTCTAGATTCAGTTTCCTTTTGATTTTACTATCTCTGGTTATTTTATTTTCCTATGTAAATTATCTTCTTACTTAACGAAATGTTATTTCTCCCGCTGAATGATATCTGGCAATGAGTGTAAGTCATGACGTGGTGGTAGGAAGTATAAATAGGCGCGTTCAACGATACCAAAGAGAGCTTTTGTGTTAGGTGAGAGAGCTTTTTGTTTATGTGAGTAGAAAGCTTCGTTTATGTGATTAGGTTCTTCGTCATTATTGTGCTGAGATTCAACGAAAGTTCAGATATCGAGTAGTTGTGTGACCTGTGAAGTGTGTGTTGGATAATACCAGGAGTTTCCCTAAATAAAGGTTTTTTTAGTAAGTACGTTTTTCTCAGTTCATAGTTTTGTCAGACCTCTGTCTGGCTGTTAGGTCTCTTTCATTAAGTGTTACTATTAACAACCAGCATAAGACTTTATTCATCATAATTAATTTACTACTACAACATTACTAGCAGTTAAGCTTGTTCGTTATAAATACTACAACAACTACCATTAAGAACGTTTATTCATTATAATTGGCGCCCGAACTTTTTCTGAACACGAGGTCTTGACAATTATTACCCATGTCTTCCCTACCTGAGACAACTTCAATATTTCACCCTAAGGCAAGTTTCGGTGGTGACGGGATTAATTTCGACCATCTGCAAGAAGCCTGCGGGGCTCACTTTGATATTAATGATCTACAAGTACCCAGGCATTCTTCACAATTTCGTAACTCACCAGCTTCCTATCACTCTGAGTCGCGGGTCGTACCTGAGGGAGTTCAATCCTCTCACAGAAGTAAAATGCTTGCACATTTCGTGCCGCATGCAGGAACAATTAATTTTAATGGTTTGGAGGGATCCTTAAAATTTCTTGAGGATTTGGAGGATCATTTTGATCTATACAATATTCCTCAAGACTGCAAAGTGCAAATAGCAGGCACTTGCTTGAAGGATACCGCTAAGACCTGGTATCGGCAGTGGAGAGTGTCGAACCCGGATTCTCATTATGAGAATTTCCGAGCAGAATTTTTGGAAGTCTTTCCTTTCGGCCTCAGTCGAGCTAGCCTTGCACAACAACTTTTTTCTAGTCAGCAAGGACCCAACGATAGCCCTGTCGCATTTGCTTTGGAAACAACACGCTTGTATAACTTATGGGATCCACATGCCAGTCATGTCGACATGTTGGACACCCTATTGCAGCAGCTCGATCCATTTCTACAGGATTTTCTTGAGATCCGACACCCTGTTACAATTCATGAATGCCTTCGCCTCATACGAACGTATGAAGAGCGACACGGCAAACATGGTCCAATTCACCATGCTCGGGCACCCGCGAGGCTTATTACGAAAATCCTCAGCGGCATAATAGGCCTAATGACTTTCCACGCGAGCGTACACAGGTGCAAGTCCAAGCATCATACGTTCCACCGCATAGAAGAGTGGTACACCAACCGCTTGTTTCTGAACAATTTTCTGGGTACCGTACAAATGCACAGTATGCTCGACCCCGTTCCAATCCGCAGAATTTGGAACGTTTTCATGCTCAGGGCAATGATGATTTTTCTGCCCGTGCTGAGGGAAGAAGTAATAGAAATGAAAATGTCAACAGACATGCGGAGTTCCCGCAGCAGTTCTCACGCAGTTTTCCTCATCGTGAAAATTTTCCCGATACCCGGCAGGGCCGAGGTTTCCGACCGCATGATAATACAACCAGGAATCCTTTAAACTTCCAAAGGAAGTAGACCAAGGAGTCGGTACTGCTTCCTGATACCAAGCATTATGACCCTAAAACAGTATTAGTGACTGTCCAAACTCCTCAGTTGCCTGATGTGTTCTTGACAATTGAAGATATTATTGTCGAGACAAAGTTCGACACTGGTTCTGAAATATCAGCCCTAAATACGAAGTTTTGCACTGAAAATTTTCCTGCAATACTCGTTCAGCCTGCGACGCAGTATTTGCGAGGTGCAAATAACGAAATCTTCAGTATCACAGGAACTGTCACATTATCTCTAGGGCTGGGAAAGGCTCGCTTTTCGCATTCTTTCCTGCTTATAGACGAACTACCTGTTAAATGTCTAATGGGCATGGACTTTTATCAATACTTTTCAAGTTACCCTGAATTTCGTACATGTTATTTCCTTTCCGGAACCTATCGAAGTGATTCCTACTGGTACTATAGACATAACGAGTTTGTTATTGAGTAACCAATTGAATGAGAGGCAACGAAACCAGCTTTCTCTACTTTTGCAGGAAAGCCCTGGTTTATTTTCTGATCAACCTGGTTTCACACAGGTGGTTTATCATGTCATTGACACTGAGGGTTCGAAACCGATAGCGACGAAACCTTACCCCTGTGCTCCCAATAAGAAACAGGAAATGCAACGTCAAATTTCTGAGATGATTAAACAGGGCATAATAAGGGAATCAACAAGCGCCTGGGCCGCACCTGCTTTTCTTGTTCCAAAGAAACAACCCAATGAATTTCGTTTCGTGACAGATTTCCGCAAGCTAAACCAAGTGACGAAAACGATCAATTATCCACTACCTGTCATGTCGCATATTTTGCATGACCTATCATCAACTAAATGGATGTCAACCTTGGATTTGGCGAGTGGATATTGGCAGGGGCGGTACATCCAGACTCCGTAGATAAAACAGGCTTTGTGACTCCTTTTGGGGCTTATGAATACCTGCGTATGCCCTTTGGACTAGCTTCTGCACCTGCTACTTTCCAAAAGCTTATGGATACGGTTCTCAGACCTGTTCTAGGTCCCCATGTGCATGTATATTTGGATGACATTATTATTACATCCGAGACTTTTGACGAGCACCTTTCTCTGCTCAAACAGGTGTTCCAACTCATATACAATGCTGGCTTGACGTTAAAACCTAGTAAATGCCAGATAGCGAGCGAGGGACGCGATTGTATATCTGGGGTTGAAAATCACTCCCCACGGCTTATTTACGGATAATGAAAAAATTAGGCCTATTGTTGACTTTCCTCGGCCTAAAACAGCAAAAGAACTATCACGCTTTCTGGGAATGACCGGATGGTATCAGCAGTTCGTCCCCGCTTATGCTACAATCTGTGAGCCATTGTATGCTTTGAGACGTAAATACAAAAAGGTTGTTTGGACACCTGAGGCTAACGCTGCATTTGAAGCACTAAAGTCTGCGTTGAGTCAGCCTCCTGTATTAGCTTTCCCGGATCATACTAAGGAATTTGATATTTATACTGACGCATCCGGAGTTGGTCTTGGTTGCGTTTTGTCACAAGCTGGGCATCCAATAGCTTTTGCGTCTCGTACTTTAGCCAAAGCTGAACGCAATTATTCAGCTACGGAACGTGAATGTCTTGCTGTAGTGTATGCTCTTGACAAATTTCAATGTTATCTTAACGAATTGACAGTTAACATAATTACGGATCATTCTGCCCTTCAGTATTTGAATTCTGCTAAGCACCTCTCTCAAAGACTTATGAAGTGGGCTCTTAAGTTACAAGAGAGCAATATCAAAATTTCGTATCAGCCAGGTCATAAGAATCAATTACCGGACGCATTGTCTCGCGTTCCGATTAGTGGGGTCCCAACAGAAACTACTCCTGGATGTCAGCTTTTACTTCTAAGAGCTGATATAACATCCAGAGAGCAGATAATGGCAGAATTAATAAATGATCCAGATTTTGGGGATATCTATAATTTTTTGCTTGCGGGTTCACCACTACAAAGCGATCCTTCTCTGGCTGGGAAGTCACAGCATTTTGAAGTCATAGAGGGTCTTCTTTACTATACGAAATCTAGGACTACTAGGGCAGAGTTTCGCCCACGTATTCCGCGAACCCTTAGAATGGCCATTTTAAACGAATTTCATGACAAACCTCTTGCAGGCCATTTAGGTATTCGCAAGACCCGTTGTAAATTGCGGGATGTTGCCTATTGGCCTGGCATGTACCAAAGTGTGCTCGCATACGTTCAATCATGTCACTTGTGTCAGATTAATAATTACCGTAATGTAAGACCGGCCGGTCACTTGAAATCTAGTTCAAGTTCTCATGTTTTCGATATTATTTCAATAGATTTATTGGGACCTTATCCTTTATCTGTTAAAAACAAAGCTCGTTACGTTTTAGTATTAACTGATAATTTTTGTAAATGGGTTGAAGTTTTTCCCATTAAAGCCGCTACGGCAGAAGTTATTTGTAATGTATTAATTAATGAAGTATTCTCTAGATATGGTGCACCTAATAAAGTAGTTTCGGATAATGGTCCCCAATTTATTTCTGACATTTTTGAAAGAATGTGTGCGAGACACACATTAAGCATAAATTCATTTCCCCATATCATCCCCAGAGTAATCCTGCGGAACGTGTAAACCGCACACTAGTTAAAATGATTGCTACATTTGTCATGGATCATCACGAGCGGTGGGATGAACATCTTGAGCTTTTTTCGTTCGCCCTCCGCTCGTCTGTTCACGAATCTACTAAATTTACTCCTGCAGAACTTTTTCTGGGTCGCAAAATTAAGACCCCTTTTGAAAATTTAACGGGGATTATCGACGAACTAAACCAGCGACCAACTCCGCAATCAGTACGAATCATGGCAGAAAAAGCTCGTGTTGCAATGATAGGAGCACAAGCGGCTCAAGCAAGATACTATAATACTAGGCGTAGGGAACCAGATCTTGACGTTGGAGATCTCACTCTCGTAGAAACGCACTTCCAGTCTTCTGTTTCTCATACTTTAGTAAAGAAATTTGCACCCAGCTACGAAGGTCCATATCGGGTGGCAAATGTGTTTGAAAATAACATTATTCTTGAAAAACCTGACAATCAATTTCAATTCGTACACGTTGCTCAGTGTCGCAAGTATCATGAACGAAATATAGACTTTGTAATCAACCCTACTCAACCTTCTGTTCCACAGACTCAAGAGTCTATATCTCACGATCAACCTCCAGAAATTTTGGACGAACCGACAAACATTTTTGAAGAATATCCAGTGATTTTTTCTTCACCCTCCCCTCCTCAAGACGGGCTTCCAAACACGCAACCTGATTCTCCCATGAGACGAAGGCTCGAGTCAAGTTCTTCAAATTCTAGTATTGTTCCTTTCCCTCCAACCATTGCCAAGACTATTGCTGCACCGTTCCCTAATAACTCTGCACCAACACAAGCTCCTACTTCCTTGAATACCTCGTCAGAGAGTATTCCTATGGGCAGAAATAAACATCGCCCTGCACGACCACTAACTTACAGCAGCGACTCAGAGTCATCAGATATTTCTGATTTATCAGATATGGACAATAGTTTGACGATTCCTAAACGTCGGACACAAATTACAAACCGTCCAGCAACACCAAAAGCTGGTCGGAAACGCAACTTGTCTCCCCAATCTGCTTCGCCGCAACAGCGCCGAAGGCAGAGATCCTTGCATCCGCCCGGGTTTCGCCCCTGGAACCTACGCTCAGGGCAAACAGGGCCGATGCCTGCTTTTACTCTCATGCCCAGAGGTAGAAAGCGAAAACAAACGATGTGGCCGGAGCCACGTCCCTTCAAAAGAATGCTGGAAGGACAACACGGGCCCCAGCACCAAGGGACTACATATCAAAAGCCTGGCAGTTCCTGTCAGCCGCAGGGATTTCCGGACCAACAGACTTCAGCCGTTCCTGACCGTTCCTGTCAGCCGCAGGGATTTCCTGACCGACGGACTTCAGCCGTTCCTGACCGACGGACCTCAGCCGGTTCTGACCGTTCCTGTCCGCCGCAGGGATTTCCTGACCGACAGACTTCAGTCGTTCCTGATCGACAGATTTCAGCCGTTCCTGTCAGCTGCATGGATTTCCTGACCGACAGACTTCAGCCGTTCCTGACCGTTCCTGTCAGCCGCCGGGATTTCTTGACCGACAGACTACAGATGTTCCAGATCCATTCAAGTCCTTGAAACGATCGAAGCCACCTGAATTTACCAGTCCGATTAGGCCTGGAAAACGTTATCGTACTAGAGTTTTTTATGCGTCCTCGAGATAAGTAAGTTCTCGTGGACAGGTTCTTTTCTCCGTTTGTTGTTTTTCCTGCACGACCAGTTGGCGTGTCAGAATTTCTTTTTTTCGTGTGGGCCTATGCATTCTTTTTGTGTATATATGTGTTTTTTTTTTATATTTCTTCTATGTCCGTCTACTAATCCAAATTTTTTATATATTTATATGTGCTTAGGGGTAAAATAATGAAAATTGTTACTGTTAGGCAGCTACAGGCAATCTTCGCTGCTGATACAGTTGGTTTGTACTCAACGATAATATGTGGACGTAATTTGAAATCTATATATATGTGCTTAGGGATACAATAATGAAAATTGTTACTGTTAGGCAGCTACAGGCAATCTTCGCTGCTGATACAGTTAGTTTGTAATCAACGATAATATGAGGACGTAATTTGAAATTAAAAAAGTCATTCCTGCTAGGCAGAATAAAAGTAAGGTATGCCGATGCGGGTTTGTTCTGTTCAAGTATAAAAGTGTTTCCTGCTTCACAGGCAATTGCTGCGGTCACAGATTTCTTGATTTTATCATGCCAAGTTTGATATTGTACATACTGCTGCCACCAAACAAAAACAAAAAAGAGGTCGATAAACGTCAGTCAACGAAGTGTAAGACTTACACTCCAAAATTGATAGGTTTTTCGAAAAAAAAGAAATTAAGGGGGAGATGATGTAACGTATACTCTAGATTCAGTTTCCTTTTGATTTTACTATCTCTGGTTATTTTATTTTCCTATGTAAATTATCTTCTTACTTAACGAAATGTTATTTCTCCCGCTGAATGATATCTGGCAATGAGTGTAAGTCATGACGTGGTGGTAGGCAGTATAAATAGGCGCGTTCAACGATACCAAAGAGAGCTTTTGTGTTAGGTGAGAGAGCTTTTTGTTTATGTGAGTAGAGAGCTTCGTTTATGTGATTAGGTTCTTCGTCATTATTGTGCTGAGATTCAACGAAAGTTCAGATATCGAGTTGTGTGACCTGTGAAGTGTGTGTTGGATAATACCAGGAGTTTCCCTAAATAAAGGTTTTTTTAGTAAGTACGTTTTTCTCAGTTCATAGTTTTGTCAGACCTATGTCTGGCTGTTAGGTCTCTTTCATTAAGTGTTACTATTAACAACCAGCATAAGACTTTATTCATCATAATTAATTTACTACTACAACATTACTAGCAGTTAAGCTTGTTCGTTATAAATACTACAACAACTACCATTAAGAACGTTTATTCATTATAATTTAAAAAATTCGGATCTCAGTTTCAGCGGCATTTCTAAAAAAAAATATACAAATGTTCGTGTTTTGTGACGTCACTGATCGTCCTCTGTGACAGCATTCTTCTTTGGGTCAGAGTTAAGCCGTCAACACAGGGACTATTTATTGCTGTGGGGGTTTAGGGGTCTTTAGCGGAAGGGTGATGGCGAGATAAGTGTTCCGAGGGCATTTTGCGTTTCTCCTTGATTGTTGTTTTAAAACACTCTTCTGTCTTTTCGGGTTTTTCCAATGGCATCTGCCGGTCACTACCGGTCTACAACGTGCGCGGGAGTTAGGGGTGGAGAGTACTGGGGATCAGGGCTATAGAAGAGAAGGGCTGGTCCTTAGAGCCGGCTCCATTATAATATTTATTCTTTATCACATCATAGCAGTTGCTGCTTGGATTCCAAACGGGACGGTCGCACGTGGTGTGGTCTCCCGCTAGTTATCTGTCTCGCAACTTTTTGCTTCTTCGGAAGGTTTTGTTCGCATCTTAGATAGTTTCTGGGTTACCAGTCTATTGTAATCAGTCCGGTTAGGAGATCTTTTAGTAGTTAAGCTTTTTTCAAAGCTCTATTAAAATTTTTCCGAATCCACTTCTCTTCGTACTGCTGTTAGCACACCGTTAAAAATTTCGTTGCGCAAAGGGATTGCCGACGCTGAGGATGCAAAGCTCTATTAAAATTTTTCCGAATCCACTTCTCTTCGTACTGCTGTTAGCACACCGTTAAAAATTTCGTTGCGCAAAGGGATTGCCGACGCTGAGGATGCAGGAATAGAATCTGATGCTGAACAAAGGGTTAACCGTTTCATCCCCTACAACTGGAATCTGTAGCACAACTGAAGCGGAAAATGGTCTTCGTAAATCCAGGAGACTAAGGTGTTAGCTCCCGAGTTGAGCAACAGTGTAAAAAAAGACCAGAAAAAATAAGGTAAGTATGAGAAAAAAAAATAGATCAGAAAATCCTCCGGGACCTGACTATTTGTTGTTAAAAAAATAGGTCAGAAAATCCTCCGGGACCTGACTATTTGTGGTTGGAAGAAAATAGATCAGAAAAATCCTCCGGGACCTGACTTTGTTTTTGGAAGAAAATAGATCAGAAAATCCTCCGGGACCTGACTATTTGTTGTTAGAAAAAAATAGATCAGAAAATCCTCCGGGACCTAACTATTTAAATAGACCTGATAGTGCTACGGCATCAGGCTAGTCTTGTGAGATTTTTCGTAACAAGAGTGTGAATCTACGTCAGTCTATGGGAAAAAAACGGCCCTTTTTAGGGCCGACTAAAATTTTTTCAAACAGTAATTGGCCATTTGTACACTGCAGGAGAAGGAAACGCAGTTAGAAAAGACTGGGACACAAATTCACACGAGTAAAGCTCAGCTTTACGACAAAAAAATTGAAACAAAAAAGGTTCCATAAAAGTGAGGAAAAAAACACAGAAAAAAACTGTTCGTAAGGTACAACCTCACGCACTGCAAGAAAGCAGTGAGAGCTTCAAAATACAGGAAGCAATAAAAGACACAGAATTATTAAAAAAAGACCCAAATAAATATCTCCGTAATATTAATTTATTACACAGAGAAAAAAAGGCTGTAATTAAAAGCAACGTACCAAATTCTGTGCTAGAGCAAAAGATACAAAACCATCTCTCGAATTATCAAAACACCAACTTGGTTAATAAAATGAATGCAGATGTGGAAAACTATTTAGGTCCAAAACATTACAACAGAGAGTTAAATAAGAAAACTATAGAGAAAAGAAAAGCAAATTACCATACTGGAAGGCTAAGTAAAGAATTAAAGGAAGCGGAAAAAAAGTTTCTCCGAGTTACACGTACAACACTGCAGTTAAAAAAGTTGTAAGTAACAACAATGAAGAAATGCTTCGGTTAAATGCTGTTACTAATGCACAAGATAGTATTACTGTTAGCAGCATAGCCGTAGAGAAAGGCAGCTTAAAAAAACAAGGAAGAGAAAAGGGGAAAGATGCCTCTTAAGTGCACCTTCACCTGCACCACCTCCTTATCCTCTTCCATTTTCTCTGAGGAAGAAAAAAAACCGGTCCTTTTAAGAGCATTCCTGTTTCTGAGAATGAAATAAACTGCAAAAGAGAGGAAACCAATAAAACCATAAAGAAAAGAAAAGTAAATTACTTCAATGGAAGACTTAGCAAAGAATTAAAGGAAGCGGAAAAAAGTCTCTCCGAGTTACGCGTACAGCGTTGCAGTTAAAAATGTTGTATGTAACAACAGTGAAGAAATGCTTCGGTTAAATGCTGTTACTAATGTCCAAGATAGTATTACTGTTAGCAGCATAGCAGTAGAGAAAGACAGCTTAAAAAAAAACAAGGAAGAGAAAAGGGGAAAGATGCCTCTTAAGTGCACCTTCACCTGCACCACCTCCTTATCCACTTCCATTTTCTCTGAGGAAAAAAAAAGCCCATTTAGGGGCCTTTCTTTTTCTGAGGATGAAGTTTTAATAACTGAAACAAATGGCCTTAACATTCTAATTTGGAATGCGCAGGGCATCAAAAGACAACACAGAGAATTTTTAGCCTACTTAAAGTATAAAAAAATTGACGTTGCGTTAATTAATGAATCATGGCTAAGCGATAAAATTAAATTCAAAATACCCAATTACAAGGTTTATAGGAAAGACAAAACCACCAAAAGCGGTGGAATTTTGATTGCGGTTATTGATAGATTAGAGCAAAGGGAAACACCTTGCAACACTGAAGATGGTCAAGAAGCGCACTCGGTTATAATTAAAACTAAAAATAACCCGATCAAGTTTACGGCCTTTTATAATCATCTGTCACATACGGTTACTAGTGAAGCTCTGGACAAACTTTTTGAAGAAGACATCCCCACCATAGTAGCGGGGGATTTTAATGGTAAACACAGCTATTGGTACTGTCCTAGAGCTAATAAAAGTGGGAACAATATTTTCAGATATCTCTTAAATAAAAATATTGATCTGGGGGCACCTTCCGAGCCCACCAGAACAGCGTTAAGAGAACTAGTAATGTGCTAGATTTTGCGCTATTCAAAAATAATAGATATTATTATGAAATCTATACTGCAGCAGCGCTTTCATCTGATCATAACCCCGTTCATCTGCAGCTTTTTACTGACAAAACTGTAATGGTAGCACCCAAAATAGTCACGAACCTAAAACAATTCAAAGAAAAAATTAAAATTAAATTAGTACCACCTCCAGAAATCGGAGATTGCAATAGCAAAGAAGAAATTGACAATGCCATTGAAACCTTTAACTTTGCCATTAAAAAGGTTATGGAGGCTTGCCAAACTCCTGCCAAAGAAAAAAGAAACCCGTATTTTTTACCCAAAGAAATATTGGATCTTATTAAGGAGAAAAATAAGTACCGCAGTAAATGGCAAAGAACCAGAAATAAAACATTTTATGACCTTTATTGCACCCTTAACCGGGAAATCAAAAGAGATATCAGAAAGTTTGAAAATGGTTCATGGGGTCAATTACTAGAGGAAGCACATATTGACTACTCTGAAAATTCGAATAAAAAAAATAAAATGACCATGTGGAACCTTACTTCAAGTTTGCAAAATAAAAATATCAGATTACTCCCACCCCTCCAGAAAGCAGATGGGACGGTAGTTAGAACTGATGAAGAAAAAGCAGAAATCTTTGCAAACTCACTCGAAAAACAGTTTAAAATAAATGATATCCCTGACACTGATGTAGCCATTAAAATGCAAAAGGCCCTGGATACTTATTTTAAACATGCGGAGGATGTAGAAAATTCTAGAGTCATCGCCCAAAGTGTACAACTCTATGAAGAATTTACGAGTTAAAAAAAAAAACATGTGTTAACATCACCAATTAAAAGTAAACAGAAAGGCTCCTTTAAAAAATAGGAGGACAAGGCATAGAAAACAGCAGCCAAAAGTAGTAAATGCTACGGCCTCTCTTACGTCCGATAGGCAGCAACCTCTAAATAAAGTTGCTACAACCTCTCTCGGGTCCGGAATCCAAAAAAAAAAAATGCAAAAATCGGACAGCAACTTCAAGTTAAAGGTGCTACGACCTCTCTCGAGTCCGGAACGCCAGAAACTGAAAAGATAAGAAAAAACCTGACTTTGAAAAACCACTACCCATCAGTGTAAGAGAAGTTAGGTTTCACATTAATAATCTTAAAAATAAAAAGGCACCGGGCAAAGATGGCATAAATAATAAAATTATGAAAACACTACCGGAAGAGCATGTGCAAACCCTTACTACAATATACAATTGTGCCATTAAATTAAATTATTTCCCTGATGATTGGAAGACAGCAGAGGTAATATTATTACCCAAGCCAGGTAAAAACCCGGCAATTCCTGAAAATCACAGACCAATTTCGTTGCTCCCAACCATGGGAAAAATCTTTGAAAAAATTATGCTTGTTAGGATGCAACAGTTCTGTGAAGAATACCCAGTTATTCCATTCAAGGAGGTTTTCGTGACAAACACTCCACAGTGCACCAGCTGTTGAGAGTTACTGAAAAATGTACAGAAGGAATAATGAATAAGAAGCACACAGCGGCTATATTCCTGGATGTATGGATGTAGCTAAGGCTTTTGATAAATGTCCACACGAGGCAATTATCTACAAACTAGTAGCACATGACTTCCCACCTTGGATTATTCATATAATCAAATCTTTTCCTGAAAACAGAACATTTTGTGCAAAAATTAATGGGAAGAAATCTTAAAAAAAAATATTTGAAGCCGGTGTTCCACAAGGCAGTGTACTTGCTCCTACGCTATACTCTATTTTTACTTCAGATTTTCCAAATTTTAACAACAGGAATCTGACTACAACACTTTATGCTGACGACACTGCACTTGCCTATACTTCCATGAATAAAAATCAAGCAACATTTATGTTGCAATACTATGTGGAAAAACTGGAGAATTACTTCCTAGACTGGAAAATTAAAATTAATACTGACAAGACACAAGCAATTCTGTTCTCCCGTAAAACATACAATTACACTCCTGACTTTGAAATTGAATTGTATGGCAAAAGAATACCTTGGGTAAAAGATGTCAAATATTTAGGCCGCATTATGGATCATAATTTGAGCTGGAACAAGCATATTAAGGAAACCCTGGCTAAAGCACTTAAACTAAGAGGAAGTCTCCGACACATAATTAAAAACAAAAGACTTAGCAAAATAAATAGAACCTTGTTATGAAAAGCATGCTTCAGCCCGGTGATTACCTATGGCTGTCCTATCTGGGGTAACTGCAGAAAGCAGCAAAAAAATAATATTACCTCGTTTCATAATAAAACTCTTCGTATGATGGTAGGACTCGATGGAAAAACATCCAATAATGCTATCCGTAGTATGCTAAATATCAACTCTATACATTATACTATGTATGATCTAGCGCAAAGGTATTACGAGAAAGCCAAGAAACATCCCAATCCTCTTGTCAGGGAGGCCCTTAATTATGTTGTAAATGATACTGGCACATTTAAAAGACCGAAGGCTATTTTAAATAAAATTCCTGAAAAGAATCCAGTTCACAGTTATACTTCCAAAAAAATTAAAAATAACTGGGACTAAATTGAAGTTATTCTTCACACATGGGAAGAAAGCAAGAAGTGAATATCAGGAGTTTTTTTTTTTTTTTTGGGGGGGAAGGCCCTATTAAGGGCGGAGCAAAATGTTGCATAAAAGATTTATCTTTTTTGTACTGAATTTCTCTCCCCCTAACTAACAAGGTGTTGTTGGTCTTGTCTTTTAAATTAATTTTTTTTTTCCTTACGTTCCGCTGTTGCACATAATTGTGCAACAAGCAGACAAGTAGCGAAGAAAAAAATGACTGGTCCTTATACTACCAGCTCCCTAAATAAGGAATAAAAACCCTGATTGTGGCTGTTTTTATTTTTTTGTTTTTTACTCAAATTGAGTAACTTAAACCTCGATCGGTGTAATCCTGTTCTCACACCACCTCAGCCATGGTTACTCTGGCTTTTTTTATTTTACTGGAGGTTTAACGACCACCGTGAGCAACTCAATGGGCTATAAGCAGTCGCCCGTCCCTAATTTAGGGCCACTGGTTCCAGGGAAGGGAGAGAGCCAGTGCCGTAAGACAAACACAACATCCATGCCTGACCGGGACTCGAACCCGGACCCCTTACGGACGAATGATCAGAGGCCAGCGCCACCGGGGCGGCTACTCTGGCTTGTCAGGCAAGAATCAACAAAAGTAAACCTGAGAAAATATTTTTAAACCAATGGGGAAATATCTTTTCTCTCATTGGCTAACGAGTAACGAAGCAATAGCGGACCCTTGAGAAACACTGAGAAAATGGCCAGTTTTGTCTTATCCGGTGTTGAACGTCGATTTTCCTCTGGGAAACTCATTCTGTGTGTGATGTTTTTTTTTCAGGCTCCCCTTTTCCTTGTCCTTTCCTTCTTTTCCCCCTGTACTCATCTGTGGCAGCGGTGTACCGGGCATTTTTCTGCGGAGAGAAATATCGCTCAGAACGGCTTGTTGTTACAGGTAAGTATGTAGGGCAGCTTATAACTTCACTACTCAACGGGAAACCGTTTACTTCTTGTGCTCTAATATTTCCATACTTTCCTTTCGTACTATTCTATCAGGACAATCTGCTCCTAACTCTCTTAGATTCTCTTTCACCTGTCAAAAGGCGCATAGCACTGTGGGTTCGGGTATCTCAACCTAATTTAGGAAACCCCCTTGTGTTAGAGTCGACTCCCCTGAAGACGCGAGCTGGAGATGATGACGTAGTCATGCTGCAGCAGCGGGTTGGTAGTGGGGTTCTCAGAAGCCACTGCTCCACGGGAAATCCGAAATAATCAGTTTAAAAGTCAAGGAAAAGCTACATAACTGTAAAGCACTACAGTAAAGGGAATGAAAATGAACTAAACTATCATCACTGTAGTTAAAAAAAAACATTATTTAAACTTTAAACATATGTTTTTAACATTACAGTATTGGGCATATAAACACATCATTGTGTATTACGCAAAAGGCTCAGCGACTAATTAACAGTTGATTATTTATAAAACACAGCATTGGAAAAATTTTCCGAACACTGTGTTTTGCCGGTAACAAAATTCAAAATGCAGTTGTACAAATGATAATACTTGTTTTCCTCTTGTGCCTTGTTTTCTGTGCGTCACCTATTAAATACATATATATCTAGGGAAAATATATGCCATTCTAAAGCGCTGATCATAGAATTTAAGTTTTATGTTTTCTACAATTCTGTAATCACATTGTAGAAGATATATCTTATTTCTCCAAAAACGTTTCTAATTGTATTCTCTAATTTTTTTTTTCGTTCTAAGACCACAATTTTTGAATTAAGTAAGTTTATATTTTAGGAGCTTCGAACTAACAAAAATCAGCTTGCATTTCATTTCATTTATTTCGTTATGGGGTTACATTTGACTATGTTACATTTCAAAATTAATTTTATGACATATAGTGTTAAGAAAAACAACATATATAATCTGCAAACTTATGTACAGGGTAACCACAGAACAGTAAATTGAGTAAAAGGCTATATACAATATATATAACCTGAGTGAATCACACTTCCCCTAAAGTACGTAGTCAAGTCAAACGTCCTGCACATATAATATTTACTCATATCTGGCCTGATTAATAAATTTTACCATAGAATGTTATACTTTAATTTGTTAGCAAATATTTTTTTAGTTGCTTTCGAAAATAATTATAATTATTAATATGTGTTAATTGACAAAGTAGGTTATTCCATAACATCATTCCCTGGTAATCAAAAAATCTTTTTTGGATTAAAGTGTTAGGCATTGGTAACAAAGATGCATTTCTATCTCTTGTTTAATAGTCGTGACCTGCAGTGTTCAGTTGAATTAAATGTTGATACCTATTCTCTTTTATTCTTTTATGCATGAATCCTAATAATCTAAATTTCCATAATTTCTCAATATCTAAAAATCCATACGAATTTATCCGTAGCCACATATTCAAATTAATTCCCCTAAAATTATTTAAAATTCTGACCATCCTATTTTGTAATGATTGTAATTTATATAAATTAGTCTTAGTTGTTTGCCCCCATACTAATAAACAATAAGTCAAACACGGATAAATCAGACTGTAGTACAACATTTTTAATGTTTTGATTGTTAAATTATTTGAAATTCTCATAATTAAACCCAATACCCCAGAAATTTTGTTTACAATATTTTGAACAGTAAGTAAAAATATCTGGTCGTTTGTATTTCTTTTTGGAGCCAACCTCTGAATCTCAGAGAACAGCTTAGTGATATGTATGTATGTATGAATATCTTTGTTTACTTGAGGGTTAATTATGCAGATCGGGACACATTGTGCCATTTTACAAATATCGTAAAAATTTTACATGTAAATTCCTTCTGAACCAAAAGTGAAAAACTTTTAGTTACATTTACATTTGCAGCTTGATTTGGGAACCATCCTTTGTTCGCTAAAAATCAGGTATAGGTTTTCTACCCAGTATTTGAACGTATCCATTTCTGTGTTTTCTGCTAGGCCTTTCTTTGTGATACTAGTACTGCATTTCTGTTTAAAGAGCGAATTCTGATAAACGTTCGCAATCTACAAAATAAGCGAATTGCATCTTTGTTTACTTAAGAGTAATGGTTTTCCAGTTCGCTGACAAGTTCGCGAATTACATCTTTTCCTTTTCGAAAAGTGATGCCGTGAAATGAATAAAACTGTTTTTCAAATTTTTGTACCGTACTCATCCATGAGTACGGTAACTGGGAGTGAAAAGGAACCACAGCCTTTGCCTCATTGCCAGGATAGCTTTGCCCCAAGTATAGAAGGGAGCACTTATCACCAATCACAGGTTTATCGTTTTTGCTGAGATATATTTAAAGAAATAGCTTTGCAGTACATTACGTAAAACTCGGCTGCTTTATAAACCTTTCTGTTCGTGAAGAGTAAAAAATGTTGGACACAATTTGGTTTATGCACATCAGCCGCTTAAGGGGTTAAATACCTGAGATTTTTCCGGTGTTAAAATGAATAAAACATCCCATTTAAAGAAAGGCATGGCACAGGTTTTTACGAAGTTATCAAGTGAATGCGCTGCTGGTGATACACAAGTACCGAAGGTTTTGCCTGAGATTGCCAACACTAATAGTGGTATACCAACCACGGGGAAAAACATTTGCGCCCCTAACGGCGAAATTGTTTATTATTTGGTGAAGAAACAAAAGAGTTTTTATTGTCGGTAGTATTTGACCGAAAAATAATTTTTTCAATCGGGTTTTTATTCCCACATATATTGCTGTAAACGGTAACGCGAACTTACGCCCGCGAGTGGACCTTTAGAAGTGTAGGTATTGGGGAAAACGCAATGTATCTTTACGTCCCCTAGCGGTAAATCTACGAATTACTTGAAAACGAAACTGTACCCAAAATAGTCTTCGTTATAAATGGCATCGAAAGGAAGAAATAAATTTATTCAATGGAATATTTAGAAGCAAATATATAGAATAAAGTTTATTTTGAATTCGATATCATCTGACTTTACGCCTCCTAGTGGAAAAATTATGAATCCTTAAGAGACCGTAAAGCAATAGTCATCGGTTTTCCATTTCAAGCTTCACAATGCAAAAAGAATTTTTTTGCTGAGATACGGTGTCTACAGACAGACTAACGCACGGACGATTGTTATGACAAAGTGATAATATTAGCACGTCCTTTTTTACAAAAGACGTGCTAAAAACAGATGGCTAACTTGTTCGCCGTCTCATTCTACGTATAACTAGCAGAATAGATTTTTTAATTAACCTGGCCTCATGAATTCCTACAAGTTGCAAAGCTCTACATTTAATACGAAATTTATCAATATCTGAAAAAAAATAAAATTAAATTTAATCATAGGAAAGCTGTTGTAAAGAATGTTTCAACTTCGCTTACTTTTAATTAAAAAATAAATAAATACATAAATAAAAAAAACCTCTACTTTTAATAACGGTTTCTTGACAGAACATCTATTCGTACCCCAGGGAATACCACTGTAACGCGAACATACTTTGGGAAACACGATTGCATACAATCGACCAACATTCAGGGATTCTGAGTACCTGTCTGTTCATTAGTTTTAAAGTTATTCCTGTGAACTACCACAATCTAAGCTATGATTCATTTTTCAGGTAGAGCCAGATATGAAGTGCTACGACTGAAAACTTCGATTGCGTCGTAGAAATTCAAACGTTTCAACAATGTAATAAATTCCTTAATTTGCTTTTCTCCATTCTGAAAAGTGTAAGTAAAACAAAAGAGAAACAGAACGTGGTATGCAGTTCGTTCTCTCCATGGGCTTCGCTAGCAAATAGGAATTGGGGGGGGGGGAGAAACCTAAGAATGCACTAATAATAGCCAAATTCTTTGTTTTTTAAAAATATTTTTTCAAAAAGTACTGGGGAAAGCAAATCTTCTAAGTGTATTGAATAAATGGATATCTGAGTGCATCGCAATAAATTTTTGATTCGTATCGCAATTATTTTGCAAAATTAAAAAATCAGAAATGTGGAGGGTCAAAAATGTTAGAGGAGACATATCCTTCCAGCCCCCCCAGCCACCAGCGACGCCCATGGTGCTCCCTCATAAACGGTAGGCAGCCTTAAAAGTCAGAATCATTAAACATAATTTCATTTTTTGGCACATAGGAATGTTATAAAAACATCGTACGATAAACGTTTTTCATAGTGCCCTTAACTTTAGACCGTCGTAGTTTAACAAACGGAAATGTACAAGTCAAGTTTGAAACCTTGAGCAGGGTGCGCTGAAATTTGCGATTATTTATTGAACAGTACACTAATAAGTACTCAAAAATTTGATGCAAGAATAACGTTCTATCAGTTTAGCAATATTAAGCAAAATGTCTGAATAATTTAATAGATGTAATCAAATCAACCGCATGGGTCAGTATCTTTCACGAAAGTGAATTGTATTAACGAATTCTGCTGGAAATTGCTTCAGCAGAAGTGAGTGAGGCATTGCTTTCATTATGCGCAGTCAAGATGTTTTTCATGTCTTTGGATAGCTGCCCAAATTTGATGTTCCTGTGGAAAACATGTTTTTCTGTTGGTAGCTGCCCAAATTTCCAAGGTTCCTCTGGAAAACGACTTTTAATTGATCTACTTTAAGCATCGATGTTTGCCATTTCAAGTCTCGTGTGCAGCGAAGGAATACATATTGCATGGCAAACAGATATTTAAGATTCCCTGATATTGATTTCTAAAGAAAATTATATGCGAAAAAGCAATTGGCGTAACAAAACTAACATATCCGATTTGCGAAGTTATTATACTACCCAGAAGGTAACAGTCATGTGCTGTGAGTAGCTCGGCTGACTGTTCATTCCCAGAATTGAAGTCAACACAAACACGCATGCGCAGTCTGCACCGGCATCAGCATGTATGTTGTTTTCAGTAAATGTGTACTTTAGCGTCCTAAATTTTATTGTCGGAAAAATTTGACTGTGTGGGAAAAGTGCTACGTACAATTTTTAAAGCATGCAAAATAATGTGGAAAGTTGAAAAAATATAGTATTTTTACATGAAAGGAAAAATGTTTTCCGAAGAACTTTCGTGCGAGTACGATGGTTTGCAGCAGTTGGTGCGGGAGGCTAAAGCGATGCTAACGGCGACATCGTGAAGGGTCAGTGCATCGGAAGGGAATAACAGGTAGTAGTGAACGCGCAAGAATACAACAAGAGTGGGGTGTATGTCTTGGAGGAGTGTGATGCGTCGTGTAATCGTGTGCAAAAAGAAGTAGTTCAGAAATGTTTCATTAATTATTAATAAAGAAATGTACTAAATGTTTTTGTTTTTATTGTAAAAATGTCTGAGAATGTAATTAAATGAAGGAATGTAAATGATATAATGTGCGGCAGAAGTTCTGAGTAAAAAGTATTGGTTCCGGTGGAACCCCAAGTTTTGGTTATGGTTTCGGAGATGTTAAGGGGTCGGGGATTTCTTCAAGCACCGCATTTGTAGTTCTGCTGTTATTCCGTCCATCGTTCGTCCTTTTTTTCCCTCGTTAAACGGATATTGTTGAAAATAAACGATTTTGTTACAATCAGGAATCATACTATGGCAAGGAGGCCCAGAGCTTCGTGTCGAATTGTGGGGGATTATTAAATTTTAAGCCTTTTTGACAATTTTCTACTAACGATTTCGCAAAACTACCCTTGAAAAAAATGATATTACAATGCAATATAAAATCGACCTCTTTCCTTCAGCGTATTCCTACCCCCCTTTGATGAGTACGTACTACTGAACCGCTTCCTTGTGTATTCTTCCGCACGTAACTTGCCGTTCTGAACGACGCTTCCATTCACCGGCCTTCACCTTCACGCCGTCGCCGCTCCGTCATCTTAGGCATGCACGTACTCTTCCGAACCTTCGCACTCCAAGGTAAGTTCTTAGGAAAATATTTTTTCACCTTTCCCCCTTATTTTGCATACTTAAAACATTGTACATAGCACTTTTCCCCCACAGTTAAATTTTTCCGACGAAATAATTTAGGACGCTAAAGTACACATTTACCTTGTTTTCTGTTCACTGCCTCTTGTATCCCATGATAGGTCGGCCTTAGAGATTGTTTGCTTCGGATGTGAGTTAAACTCACGAAATGTAGATTGTTCAATTTACTGGTTCTCAAAAGTACTACCCATGTTATTTATTTATATAAAAAAATGTTTCGAATTAATTACTAAATACTAAACTTTCATGGGCTTTACATTTGTTTATAAACTGAAGATTATTCAAGAATGAAAATATAGCAAAATATATAAAACTTGTAATTAATCTAGTAACCATTTATAATGTTTTAATTTAGTTTGTTTTTCAAATTAAGATCCCTGTAATTAGAACCTCCTTCTACTAGAAAATATTCATTATGCAATCCTGAAGACAAAGCTCTCATGGTTCTGGATTTTGTACCAGTGAGGTTTTATATCGAGTTTTTGCATCGTGCTGCTGATCATATGTCTTTTGTATGTGTTCTTTGTAAAAAACTCATTATTATTATTATTATTATTATTTGTGTGTGTATGCGTGTTTGCCAATGTTTCAAGCGCGGCTCAGTTTACAATCTGGAAACGCAAACGTCTTCCACTGCCAGAAATATAGACAGTGTTCTATACAAAATATCAACTTCTTGTGCAATGAATTATTTAAACAGTGGACATTTATGGATAACAGATCACACGTTGCAGTAAGGTGTTTAAGGCATTCGGCGGCAACTTTTGAGAT
This sequence comes from Macrothele yani, assembly GCA_039090855.1. Taxonomy (NCBI): domain Eukaryota; kingdom Metazoa; phylum Arthropoda; class Arachnida; order Araneae; family Macrothelidae; genus Macrothele; species Macrothele yani. The sequence goes on along the minus strand of CM077023.1, from coordinate 50,248,246 downwards.
TCTTGGTTTGTTCATAAAGAAACAAAACTTTTCTTTCATAGTAAATGTTTCGCAGTACGGACACAATAAACATTCCTAAATGTCCTTTTAGTTGACCAGACAAAATAGTTAGGAAACGAAATTCTCGTGAGCATCCTGTTTCAAAGCTGTCAACAGATGGCAGCACGTCAGGACTGACTTACAAATCGCGGAGAGCTGGTTAGATTTGGAAGTATAACAACAATTTTAGTTACTTCCAGTGGCATTATATGGAAAAAGTTTTTTATTCCCACAGTTGTAGAAAAACTGCAGTGCAGAGACAGGTTTTATACTCGGCTTTTGAAAATAAGAATATATAAATGTAGCATTTGAATTAGGAATTAGCATCAACATGATCAGGATATTCTGTTTGGGTAATCAAGATATTTACTTAACCTGATGAAATGACTAAACTACATAGCGATTTTATTTTATTTGTAAAATGAAACATTACCTTTGGAATAAATTTATGTAATACCATTCAAGGATATGTTGCTAGATAAGACTGAATTTTCTCTCAAAGGGCTGTTTCAAATATAACTGAACAACTTACATGTGGTTACACTATCACTCCATATACAGGCAGATGTGCATTACTAACCTTAATTATATAAGACAATCTGAAGAATAATTAATATTCTTGGATTACCACCAGTAATGACTGCTTATGAGGTACACCTTGTACTATTAAGTGGGTGATAAAAATCTAGATGCAGGCCCCAATCATAGATACAGAATTTTGCTAGTTCTATTACCCCAGTCATAAGTTGTAGTTTAAAAGGCCAGCTATGTTTGCTATGCAGGTTCGAGGGGATTTCAGCACTTCTCAAAATGTGTGTGATGTGTACTGAATCTAGACTTAAATAGTTGTTTTCGCATTGCAGAAAAGAAATCAGAAGAATAAATACAGATTTATAAAAAAAAAAAAAAGAAAAAGAATTGTACTTCAATTCTTCTTTTTTTTATTCGTAATTTTACAGAGAAAGATTTTTCAATTGATCTTACGCAGCTTCGAAGGATTAGTTATGGTATTTATTTTATTGCATACTAATAAGATGTATCATAATCATAGTGATAAACGGTAAATTCAGGCTTTAACTTTGGAGGTTGCTAGGATTACAAGCATATGAATAAACATGTATTAAACTCATAGTAACTCGTATTAACCTTATTGTACCTCAATTCTTTTTTTTTTTTTTTTTTTTTTAATTGGTGGTTTATTTAACGACCACCATGAAAAACTCAATGAGAGATAGGCAGTTGCCCTTTCTTAATTTAATACCACTGATTCCCGGTAAGGGAGAGAGCCACTGCCGTCAGAAAAACACAACATCCATACCTCATGTAGATATATTGAATGGCAAACAGATCATAAGCCAGCAATTACACAACTGTGTCATTGATGCAGCTACTTCAATTCAAATCTTTTTGCATCTCAAGAATATATTCCATCCGTTATCTATAAAAGATTGTACGAAATTTTATGTTGAAAAGCCGTCGTATCCTTTCATCTTGGAACTAATATCTGCGATTTATGTTTCATCATCACTTGTTCGACATACATTTGAAACGAATACGCCAGTTCGTTGTCAAATTGATCTTTTATTCGTCATCCCAATGGGATGACGAATTAGAAGAACCCCAGGACCTATTGGAGACGCTGCTTAGCTATTGGAAGTTTTTCAGGGCTTAAGTTACGTTCATAAACACATGCAGTGACTGCGGGGTTAAGATCACAAATTACAGCATAGTTTTGAGCAGCAAGGTTTGTTTTTCATCGGAGAGGCCTTGGATACTATGTTTTACATATATCTATTTTATTTCGGATTTTTGTTTCGATAGTAGTTTGATTTTGGGCCATTTAACTTCTGTTTGTACAGCAAGTTATCGCTTTCACCAGGGTGATGTTCTCTTTTTGTTACAGCCGATAGGACTTTCTACCTCTCCTCTTGACGTGTCTTCTCGCACATGGCGCACGCGTGTCTCTCATATGCGTCCGTGCTCTGCGTCGGAAACGCTGAAGCTCTTATGTTGTTTGTCTGTGTGAACGACCATTCTTTCAGAATTTTTACAGAGAACAAGTCAAAGGTCAATTTAGTCCCATACAAATTAAATGTTATCATTGTTTATCAAAGAAAGTGCCATATCTGAAATCTCGGCACTCAGCGCACAGAAAGTGTAAAGAAAAACGAGTACTGAAGTCGTTTTCTTCCGTCGTGTTGCACTTTTACGGAAAATAACGTGTCCCGACATAGGAGAAATCTCAGCAATTCGTGGTGTGCACTTCTGTCGGATGCTTGAAGTAGAACAAAAAAACCTCGTGTTATTGAGGGAAATAGAAAGTTAGTGAGTAATTCAACAGATTGTCAGCAGAGTGTTGTGCCACAGAACAACAGATGCCTTTCATTAAGAACGAAGATATCCTTAACGTATAAGGGAAACAACTAGGTGAAACCAATAAACAATATGTCTCCATTGAGAATGGACGCATTAACATCACCGCTGAATATTTTGCAAGAAGTCTCGGCAAGTGATGAAACATTGTTAGCGAACGCATTTTTTAACTGAACTTACGTATTAAACACGAATCAAATATTCTCGCACCGAAGTGAAACTTTGAAATGTGTTTGTGATGCTTCTATCGCTGCTTCAAACGATACCCGTCTTAAAGGATTTAAGGATTTTGATTCCATATTATGAAATAATGCGCTACAAAAATACGGAAATATATATATCTTTTAAACATTAAACTGAAGCATTTTTTTTATTTCTTTAGGTAAGCCTAACTGACTTTACTACTCAAAGAATAATTCTCAGCGATTAAGCAATTAAAAAATCGTAAAGCAAACAATAAGTACACGAATTTAAATGAAACTGTTACAGAAACAATGTACACGAATTATATTGGTGTTTAACTGGACCAAATGTTAGCACACCTATGGCTGAGCTTAGTTTCCATTCGAATATTCGACTGCTTACTTAATCGGTGTATTAAGATTCATAAGATGTCATTTGGTGCCTGGGTAGCAGAGTACAAATCCAATTTATTAATTAAAACTTTGACTAGGAAAGAACTCAAATTCAAACATCCCTTTCGTAAATCTGGACAAAACCGAGATGCATAACTTCGAACAATAAACATATCAGAGTGCCCATCAGAAGGAAATTGTATAAGACATTATGAATACAACGCTTCTTTCTCTGGTGATAAACCATTTCTGATAAGCTAGCCTAAGGCTTTGCTAAAAAAAAACGTTTGTTCAATTTATTGCATATTTTCCGTTCTTTCTTTTCCTTCCTTTTAAGTGAAATCTTTTCACTTTCGTGCAATATGAAAGTTTGCTCAAGTATTTCATATTAGAATTTCAGATGCGCCGTATGTGATCTGCTACGGTCTTCCTCATAAGAAATTGACTGGAAGTTTTTTTACCTTGAATGCCCGCAGAAAGTTTTCAGAAGCATGAACGCATGCCAATTTCCTCACCAATAGAATTGAATGCTAGCGTAGCTGCCCCAGTGGCTCAGTGGTCCAAGAGCTGGCCTCTGACATTTCGTCCGAGATGGGTACGGGTTCGAATCCCGGTGAGTCATGGATATTGTGTTTGTCTTAAGGTACTGGCTCTCTCCCTACCCTGGGACAAGTAGCCTTAAATTATTTACGGGAGACTTCTTACAACCCTTCGAGTTGCCCACAGCGTCCGTCAAACATGTTTCTGTAACAGTTTTCCATATTGCCATTTATGTTATTTCAACTTTTATATTATTTTAGAAGTGTTTTGCAAGAATAATAAACGGAATACTACATTCACGAAGGAAGCGTTAAAAATTTTGAATAATTGAAATCAATTAAAATACAAGAAAGTAAGATTTTAGTCCATTGGTCATCCTCAAACTACCAGTAATAATATGCTGAAACAGAAAATGAAGACGTGTTCTGAAGAGATGGGAAAATGTTTTGCGGAATATCACAAGATCGAGAGTTACGATAGCAAACTAATAACACACATAAACGAAGTACGACAAAAATATGCTGGATGTTAAATTGTTCAAGATACTGTAGATTCTCAGTGTGAACTATATAACTTATGCATTATCCCTATATATTGCGAAATATTAAGCGGGAACGGACGACCGCATTTTGGTGGAAAATTATGTTTATCAATGCAACTTAAAGTATAAAATATAGACTGTTGTGAATGATCCTCCCGTAGAAATATTCATGCATCGAAAGGAATTCAAAAACATAATTTTTGGTATTCCTGATAAATTTTTAGAAATTATGTGCATTGTATCATATTCTGTCATGTGTTAAAAAATAAATGGAAGCTTTAATGCAATGCCGTTGTTTTCCTTTCTAAAAATATGACTTATTTTAAAGGCTTGCATTTTTGAACAAGAACAAATAAGTGCAGTTAAACAGAAGCCTCACATTCGCTTTGAAAGAAAACTCTAGAACGAAGTTTTACACAGAGAGTCTTATATTTTTGTGCTATGGTAATTCACTTGGAAAATTCATTTCCTAGAATATATGGAAAGTTCACTTCCGACTTGCAATATTTCGGCGTGTGCAATATAAAAATGCTTAAATTTATTATCTGAACGTGAAGGCCTTTAGGGATACATTCCATTTGTTTGATATTTAGCTGCTTCCATAGCTGTCATAAATTATCTAATGCAAAATACAATTTCACCAACCAAACAAAATGAAAATAAAACAGAAATATATGTGTACTTGCCGGAAAATGTCTATGGAGAAAATTACAGAATCGAGAAATCACTGCTAAGAAAAAGAGTGTTTACGACTAAGGCAGCGGTTGCATTGCATGCGAATTGCGTAAAAGGGTGTTAATTTTGATAAGAACGTGTACATTTATGGTTCATCTTTGATAATGTATCAACGATATACTCCCGTCTAAAGTTGTAGATGCGCCTCATGCGGTCAATAGTGCCTCCCGTGTTGTGATTTTCAGTAGACGTGAAAGGAACTCAGAGTTTGTAATAAATGCGTCGTGACTTATCACATAACGTAGATTCTGAACCGATTATAACATTTATAAAATATGCGAATTGCGAGAAAGAAACGATGTTTAAAGTACGACTAGGCAATGTAATATTTCTGAACCCTGCTGATCCATTTAGCATTTCCAAATGATATACAAAGAGGGGAAAATCTGCTGAAAACTTTCAAATCCGGGGTATTTATTTGTTAGTGCTCAGATATGTAACTTACATAACATAATATTTTCGGATTCTCAAGTTCTTACTTTTTTCATCAAGGAGAAAGGCATGTTTTTTTACTTCAGTGTTCACAGCGGCACATTTTTGGCCGAATTAGGAACATATGTTTTAAGCTCCGTTCTATTGAACTTTCGGTAAATATTTCAAATATTTTTATTCAGTCATTTGTTCTGTGTTTTTTTTTCTCCCGTGCTGAAAGTATGCGAAATGAAGATTACTTACACTTTTCAGTTCGTAAAATAAACTGTATCTATATTTTATTGCAAAGCAAAGTTGTTTGAATGTGTTTCCTTTTCTAATATGTAGGATACGATTCGCCTTTGATTAGGCTAAATTATTTCGCAATCTCTTCTATACATGTTCATTTACGATTATGCTTAACAGACTTCGGAACGAGTTTTAGCACTAAAAGTTTTAGGTGTGTTGAAACGACTCGCTGCCACTCCTTCGGGTTTGAAAAGAAGTCAAACTTAAGCGAACTTCTTAGGACTGTACTATGCAGCATTGACCTTTTCTCTGAAAACAAAATTGAAATAAAAATATCTTGTTCTGCAGAAGTAATATGGGAGGCTTGATAATGAACATAAATAATGTTTTCCCCAAAGTGGAAGATATTTTTTTTAGCTTTCGTTCGACATTTAACGCTTTTTTATTTTAAACTTTTGACGTCGCATATCTTTGCTACAAATTTTATATTCAAGTGAAAGGAATGTTGCCTTGGTACTTCCAGTTTCTTACGGAATTCATAAAACCCTCAGCAAAACTTTTCAGTGTGAAGTATATTGTACAATGTATACATGTGGAAACTCATATTCTACCTGTACCATGTGCGAATTTGCGCGAAAAAAAAAAAAAAAAAAAAAAGAACATACAAAGGAAAGGTGAGATTGTTGCAAAGATTTTCACGATTCTTCCATGCCGAATAGCTTTATCATAAAAACAAAATGAAAGAATAGCAATGACAACAGTAAACAACTGCCCAATTTTAGAGAATAAATTGAAAACCAAAAAAGTGCACGAAGTGACGAAAATCCTCTTTCCTTTAATAAACAATTGTCCCTCTATTTAGAATCCATAATAATTCTATAGTCATTCAGGAAAAAGTGAAAGTATCAGCTTTTCAAATATTACTAAAGTTTGGAGATCGCTGATAATATCAGATTTTCAAATACACTACAGTTTTGCAGATTCTTGATTTCTCTATAAATGGAGAAAGCCGGCAAGGATGCGGTGCGGTGGATATTCAACTACTTACCGTGAACTCCTGTTTCCTGATTATTCCGTTTGTGTTATCTGTTGGTAATAAGTTTTTAGGCACATTTTGATGTTTGCAGGTATTTCATTCCCTCCTGAAGAAAGTTTTACGAATGGGCTGGAATAACTACTATAACGAAGTAAATTTCTCCGTCATTTTTATCCGCGCCGGGGTTCGAACCCGGGTCCTTCATTCCGGAATAAGTTGCTCTACCAATTAAGCTACGCGGACATTTTATTCTGATTCCTATCTGCCTTTATGTCGTGTGCGTCCTTCTGGCAGGTACGTCACATCTCCTGCTACGTTACATCATCTCCCCCTTATTTTTTTTTTTTTTTTTTCGAAGTGCTGCTCTTATTTTTCCTATCTCGCGGTGTGGAAATAACATCACACCATTGCGAGATTGTGAACGGTCGGGTCATCCGGATAGTTCGGGCGCCATTATAACGAAGTGAATTTCTCCGTCATTTTTATCCGCGCCAGGATTCGAACCCGCGTCCACTCATTCCGGAATAAGTTGCTCTACCAATTAAGCTACGCGGACATGTATTCTGATTCCTATCTGCCTTTATGTCGTGTGCGTCCTTCTTGCAGGTACGTCACATCTCCTGGTACGTTACATCATCTCCCCCTTCTTTTTCTTTCGAAGTGCTGCTCATATTTTTCCTATCTCGCGGTGTGGAAATAACATCACACCAATGCGAGATTTTGAACGGTCGGGTCATCCGGATAGTTCGGGCGCCATTATAACGAAGTAATTTCTCCGTCATTTTTATCCGCGTCAGGATTCGAACCCGGGGCCCCTCATTCCGGAATAAGTTGCTCTACCAGTTGAGCTACGCGGACATTTTATTCTGATTCCTATCTGCCTTTATGTCGTGTGCGTCCTTCTGGCAGGTACGTCACATCTCCTGGTACGTTACACTACTTTTAATTATTTTACAGAATATCTTCCCAGTCGTTTTCATATTTTGATATTTGGGCTTTAGCACTTTGCATACGCTTCATTTCTTCTTTTTCATTACCTGTTTTATTGATTTGCTATATTGTTCAAATGAAGAACACACACACAAGATATATGGTTAAATTTATTTATTTTCTATATTGTTCAAATGAAGAATATTCAAGACAGAATATATGTTTATATGTATTGATTTTCTATTTTGTTCAAATGAATAATAGTAAAGACGAGATATATGTTTATATTTAAGAAGCACATAAATCCGTGATGAGCATCATTCGGGGATGTTAGCCAGAATGTGTATGCGAAAGGTTTACAATGGAGATTAACGCTCTTCCTGATTTTCAATGCAATTATATTATTAGAATGCATTGACGATCCTCATCTCCTGTAATATATGTATGAGAAACTCGATGCTTCCATGCACTTTGTCAATAGTATACTAAAAGCTTCTTTGGATGCAGGTAAGAAATATTTCTCTAATGCTACTGAATTCGTGTGGACGTTGTGAATAACACCATGCAAAGGATATTTGAGTTGAGAGATGACCCGATGGTTCATAACAACATGCTTGATATTTTTTGGCATTTGTATCACATTCTTCCATGACGATTAAGCCTGTTGTAGGCTCGTGATAGCTTCATTTTGTTTTGTGGCAGCCGCCCTGCAGATGGCGGGGCGGACTGTTTGTCTACGTCGTCTGCAAAGTGGACGTGAGTTCTCTCTGGTGGTCGAGAGAGACAGACGTGTACTTCGTGATATTTATATACACAATTATTAGTCAGTCTTTCAAGTTCGTTTCTGTGTATAGGATGTGTTCCTTCGTGTAGAAGAGTAAACAAACCGTTAAACGTTATTAATAAAGATTCGGAATGTTATTTCTTAGGTTTGTGCTATTTAATCTCAATCTGCAGGAAAGGCTGTCATTATTGGTACTCCTAGATTTATACTTGCATGATTCCCAAAGAATAAGTCTTGGTGACCCGTAACAGTTACCCACCAAAGTGGTGAACTTGATGTGGTTCGAAAAAGGATTGGAACGTTGACGGCAACCCGGACATCGATAGTTCATCCGGATTATGAACTTTTGACATCGACGCAAACTCCCGATGGCATACTAATACTTTAGGCTTCTAAGAAGTAAAGACCGCCTATTGTATGGCACGTGTAAGTCAACGGGAAATGACATCAAATGCTGCTCAGAGTTTCTTCGCTTTTCAATTCAACAAACATAGAAAACCTCGATAACAGGGTAAACGTTATTCATTATATTTATATCTGCGAGCTTTCCTGAATCTGAAATAAGTCATGGAACTCAAATTGGGCATGGCCACATCGCCCCAGAAAATTTCAGTATATCATGTATTGGCTTTTCATTTCAATGGGACTTCTTAGTCCTTGGCTTTTTGCCGCTTCCTCGTCTTCGGGACAAATCACGTTCAATTTTTGCCATGAGACATAAAAAAATCTCAAACAGTAGCAAAACTTTCCCTTTTAGAATCGCGTTTATGAAATGTCGAAGGGTTCCAATATTTTTCGGGGGGATGGGGGTGGATTTCATACCCCAACCGCCTTCTCCCGGGCACGTTACTGATCATCATTCTCACATTTCAAGCTTCTCAATGCAGATATAATTTTTTAAATTGGACTAATAGGTGCAAAAATTTGGTATCCACAGACGGACTGACATAGCAATAGCATAAGCTCGTCTGCTTTAGTATCGAGTGGTGATTATATCCGTTTCGTTTTGCATACAAGCACAACTTCTTTCTCGGAAATATTTATCACATTCAAATTTAAACTTATTTACTACTCATACTATTATAGCACATGGTTTTAGGCATTTATTTTTAGGTTAAACCGACGCAAATGTTTAATGCTTAAATTAGTTTTCACACTGAGACACATCCTACTCAGGCTGAAGGTTTTCCGTTTCCGCCCATCAAAGCGATGGCCGCTGCTCTTTCAATTTCGTTCAAAGGTGACGTCTTATCAACACTCTACCTATTTCTATCTCGCGGGCTGAAATAATAAAGCGGATAGTCTGATGTCGTACTGTAAGCTTTGAGTCACGTGCACAAGAATTACTAATTTGGGAACACCCTTTGAGTTTCGTTTGGAATATGTGAATTAAAATGCGCTGTTGTCAAGGTGCTTTAAATTTAAAACATTTTCGTGCTTGAAGTTTCTTCTTCCCCAAATTCCTGATTTTCATGGAAATTATAAATATTTGGTTAAGCCACACCTGTCGAGCTTAGACAAACCAATCGCAATTCTTTCGCGATGTTCCTACCTGTGTTAGTGGCTGCGCAGTTGACAGAAATTTGTGTTCTGGAAGATTTGTTTTTGGAGTCAGCGGTGAGAGAAAGGGCATTTTTGTATTGTTTTCATTTTATTTGTCTGATTATTCTGGTTCAGATAAATTGTATTGCCGATTTTTAGATAAGTTAAGTTTGGATGCACTTTCATACCCGCTCTGCGTCGTCTGATGCAATAGAGCAACACGGAATCACGGGTAATATGACGTTTCCCGTTTGGTACTGTGCTGCCATCATTCGGGTGATATGAAAAAGACGGCGTGCGGTCTATCTAGGTTATGGATGTTTCTGAGGTATTTTAGCTGGCCCTTAAAAGGGCCTTTCGTGACGGGTGATTTAGCTGGAATTCTGAAACATTTACAGGGACGGAAGAGACGGGTTCCGTGCAGAATGAAAGCATGTCTTCCTGGCATATAATTAAATAAATTACGTCCTGGAAAGAACTGTTTTATGATCCGAATCACGAGCTCAAAGCAATGTTCTGACAAAAGACGACAGTTCCGTCGGAATAAATATTCCAGAATGTGGTCTGCCAAATGAAGTTTGTGAGTTCCATCACTAAGTTTTCGTTTGAAAGGTCACCAGTTGCCCTCAACGCCTTGTGTATGAGCTCCAGTAGTTGGATCCATAAAGTTCAGTGAGTGGTTAACAGTGAGATGTTCGTATCCACAGTTTTCGAGATTACGATATGCAGCCCACTGATCTGTCATGAAAGTAGTTCTTGGCTGTACAGGTTTTTGTATGAGCTGCAGCAATGTGATCGCAGATCGGCCCATCTCAGGGCAGATTTCGACCCTGAATCGCTTGGAATCACGTTTAACGATATCAATAATCCAGGAGTCCTCAACGGGGCGACCGCAGTTGTATTTGCGTTTCCCAACCTTCGCCTCATCCACTTCAACGATCACTCCTTCGCCACCAAATTGTCTTTCGTCTTCCTGGGAGGCTACCATGAACTCCGAGACTAGTTCTCTGCAATACTGATAATAATCACTAACTGTCTCGGTGGACGTGGTAACACCACCCTGGGAAGATTCCTCAATGGCATCATCGTAGGACAATCTTTTGGCGAAACAATACACAAGAGTCATCACCTTATCAATAGGAATACGAGTGTCGTGAAAACATGTCCCAAGTGCCCAAGAAGACTGCTCATATTTTCCTGAAACGGGATTCCTCTTACACCTGAATTGTCCATAACGATTAGACCTATCAACTCTGAGATTCATGGGATGACCTACCGAACATGTACTGCGGGTTGGAACCAATCCCTGTAGCTCACACCATGATACACAAGTCTCCTCCTCCTGGGCAACTTCTTGGAAAAAGTGCATCCAATTCCACATTGTAAAAAACGCACGCAGAAACAACGATAAGAGAAGAAACAGGAAGCAGCGATTACAGAATCAGAGGCAACACAAGTGAACGTATTTCACGCACGGTGCAAACGACTGTGACGTAACTTAGTTTGTTACCAGCCTCGGCGGTGGTGATGCAGCCGAACCACCACCTATCGGCACTTGCTCCGTTGTAGCAGACGAAGCAGGTCAGGTACGGAAGTATAGCCTTAAGTTTTGGGCTATCCTTCCAACCCTAGCCCGATCTCCACGAATTATTGTTATTACAGATCTGCCAATAGGTGACAGAATATCGGCTCTCTCATTGGCGCGAGCTTTCTTCCTGTTAATTCCGGTGTGTTTCTTGACCGTGTGTTTTGCAGCACGGGCCCGTAAGTTCTTCTTTGTTTCGAACGTCTCGTTTTACTGCGCACAGTCATGATGACCTTTTAAGGGGCAGCCAAAATAGTCACGTACAAGTTAGTAAAATCATGCAATGCATTGATCATGATACGCTTTCCATCATCATCATCATCATCATTGTCAACCATTATCAATCCACTGCTGGACGAAGGTCTCCCCAAGTTTCCTCCACAACGGTCTGTCTTGTGCCAGTCTCCTCCATGTCACCCCTGCATACTTTCGAATTTCATCCACACATCTCCCATGTGGTCTTCTTCTGGGTCTTTTCCTGTCCCTTGGAATTCAATTTAAAATTTCGGCTGTCCATCGATGATCTGTCCTTCTGGCAGTATGTCCAGCCCATTGCCATTTCAGGGATTTAACTCTGATCATGATGTCTTCCACTCTTGTCATTTTTCGGATCCACGAGTTCCTCTTCTTATCTCTCCTGGTTACACCAAGTATGCACCTCTCCATGCTGCTTTGAGTTGTCTGCAGCCTTTGTATGTCTCTTTTAGTTAAGGTCCACGTCTCTGCACCATACGTAAGCACTGGAAGGATGCATTGATCAAACACTTTTCTTTTAAGACATAATGGCATATTGCTCTTGAAAATTATGCTGTTTCTTCCAAAAGCTCTCCAGGCAAGTTTTGTACGCCGATTAATTTCTTCATCAATGTGACCCTCACTTGATATCTGCTGTCCAAGATAAACGTAGGTGTCTGTTATCTCCAGCTTTTCTCCATCAATCGATAAATCTTCATTTCTTGTAAAAGCAATGAACATCACTTTTGTCTTCTGAAAGTTCATTTTTAATCCCACTTCTTTACTCTTGTCAGAAAGTTCCTGGATCATACTCTGCAGCTCTGATGGGGTAGTTGCAAAAATGACTACGTCATCAGCAAAACGAAGGTGGGTTAGATAATCTACATTAATCTTTATCCCCTTGTTTTCCCAGCTCAGCGACTGAAAAACACCCTCCAATGTGGCATTAAAGAGCTTCGGAGATATGGTGTCACCTTGTCTCACTCCCTTTCCAATTTTTACGTGTGTTGTATTTTCAAACAGCCTAATCTTTGCACTTGCATTTTCATAGATGTTATTAATAATATTAATGTATGCATCTTCAATACCGCAGGTTTTCAGAGCCATTGTAACTGCTGATGGTTTCACCGAATCAAAGGCTTTTTCATAATCGATAAAAGCCATGCACAATGGAAGTTCATATTCCCTCGCTCTTTCAATTAGTTCTCTCAGTACGTGGATATGATCTATTGTGCTGTAGCCTTTCCTGAATCCAGCTTGTTCTCTCGGTTGAGCCATGTCTAGTGTTACCTTCAAGCGGTGTGAAAGAACTTTAGTGAAGATTTTATAAACTACTGATAGGAGGTTGATAGGTCTGTAGTTTCCGAGATCCTCAATGTCACCTTTCTTATGTAGCAGGATCATTGTAGCGGTGTTCCAATCCTCAGGAATCTTTCCTTCATTAAGGCATCGAGTGAAAATTTGGGCGAGTATACTGTTTCGATTTCTCCACTTGCTTCTTGTATGATGTCTACAGTAATTCCATCTTCTCCTGGAGCTTTTCCCAGCTTCATGTTCTTGATTGCATGTGCAACTTCTGCTGGAAAGACTGGAGGAACTCTGGTACTGGTATCTTTCATGATGTCTGGAGTGCATGTATAATCCCTTTCATATAATTTGGAGTAGAAATCTTTTACTCTTGTCAAAATTTCGCCTCTATTTCTTGTTACAGAACCATCTTCTTTTCTCAGTGCCATAATCTGTTTTCTTCCCTTCCCCTTCCAACATACCAGAAATTATTACTCAAGTTATGCGGATAATGGCTGTGGAATAAATCTCGCTCCTGTGTCCTGACCTTTGACCCCATTTCGATGATATTCAACAGAACCGGTTCACTATACCTCCGGAACAACATGATAAAGTTTTGTTGCAGAAGTTTTACGCAAGTTATGAGAATAATGGCTATGGAATAAATCTGGCTTTTGTGCAATGACCTTTGACTCTATTTCGTTGATATTCAACAGAACCGGTTCACTATACCTCCGGAACAACATGATAAAGTTTTGTTGCAATCCAAGCATTTTAGGTAAGTTATGATGCACAAGGGCAATGGAATGGATTCCACTCCAGTGTCCTGACGTTTGACCCCATTTCGCCCATTTTCAATAAGGTTCGTCCCCAGTGGCTCCCTACCACATACTAAAATTTCATCGAAATCGAACCATTTTTACGCAAGTTATGTCGCATAAGAGCAATGGAATAAATCCCGCTTTTATGCCCTGCCTGACTTTGACCCCATTTCGCCCATTTTCAATAGGGGTTGTGCCCAGGTGGTTCCCTACCACATACTAAAATTTCATCGAAATCGAACCATATTTACGCATGTTATGACGCATAAAGGCAATGAAATAGATCCCGCTCCAGCCAGTGTCCTGACGTTTGATTCCATTTCGCCCATTTTCAATAGGGTTCGTCCCCAGTGGCTCCCTACCACATACTAAAATTTCATCAAAATCGAACCATTTTTACGCAAGTTATGACGCATAAGGGCAATGGAATATATCCCGCTCTTATGCCCTGCCTGACCTTTGACCCCATTTCGCCTATTTTCAATAGGGTTCGTGCCCAGGTGGTTCCCTACCACATACTAAATTTCATCGAAATCGAACCATATTTACGCATGTTACGACGCATAAATGCAATGGAATGGATCCCGCTTTTATGCCCTGCCTGACTTTGACCCCATTTCGCCCATTTTCAATAGGGGTTGTGCCCAGGTGGTTCCCTACCACATACTAAAATTTCATCGAAATCGAACCATATTTACGCATGTTATGACGCATAAAGGCAATGAAATAGATCCCGCTCCAGCCAGTGTCCTGACGTTTGATTCCATTTCGCCCATTTTCAATAGGGTTCGTCCCCAGTGGCTCCCTACCACATACTAAAATTTCATCAAAATCGAACCATTTTTACGCAAGTTATGACGCATAAGGGCAATGGAATATATCCCGCTCTTATGCCCTGCCTGACCTTTGACCCCATTTCGCCTATTTTCAATAGGGTTCGTGCCCAGGTGGTTCCCTACCACATACTAAATTTCATCGAAATCGAACCATATTTACGCATGTTACGACGCATAAATGCAATGGAATGGATCCCGCTTTTATGCCCTGACCTTTAACCCTATTTCAACCACTTTCAACAGGGATCGTCCCCAGGGTGTTCCCTACCACATAACAAAATTCCATGGAAATCGAACAATTTTAACGCAAGTTATGACGCATAAGAGCAATGGAATGGATCCCGCTCCTATGTCCTGACCTTTGACCCTGCGTCTCCCATTTTCAATAGGGTTCGTCCCCAGGTAGTCCCCTACCACATACTAAAATTTCGTCGAAATCGAACCATTTTCACGTGAGTTATCGTGCGGACGGACAAAGCTGGAGCATACACGTTTCTTCAACCTACGGTTGGAAAGCGTAAAAAAAGAGAAACACACAACTCAAGCGCATCCTCTGTCACAGCATCCGGTAGATGACAGCACGTCAGCGTTGACTCCAAAATCGCAGAGAGCAGGCCAAAATTGAAAGTATAACCAAAAGATGCATTTAAACAAGTTAGTAAAATCATGCAATGCATTGATTATGATACTTTTTTCCAACATACCCGAAATTATTACTCAAGTTATGTGGATAATGGCTGTGAAATAAATCTCGCTCCTGTGTTCTGACCTTTGACCCGATTTCGATGATATTCAACAAAACCGGTTCAGTATACCTTCGGAACAACAGGATAACGTTTTGTCGCAATCGAAGCATTTTTTTTATTGGAGGTTTAAAGACCACCGTGAGCAACTCAATGGGCTATAAGCAGTCGCCCGTCCCTAATTTAGGGTCACTGGTTCCCGGGAAGGGAGAGAGCCAGTGCCGTAAGACAAACACAACATCCATGCCTGACCGGGATTCGAACCCGGACCCCTTTCGGACGAATGATCAGAGGCCATCGCTTAGACCACTGCGCCACCTCATTTTCAATAGGGCGAAGGTTTTTCATTTTCAATAGGGCGAAGCATTTTCAGGTAAGTTATGATGCACAAGGGCAATGGAATGGATCCCATTCCAATGTCCCCATTTTCAATAGGGTTCGTTCCCAGGTGGTCCCCTACCACAACCTAAAATTTCATCGAAATCGAACCATATTTACGCATGTTATGACGCATAAAGGCAATGGAATAGATCACGCTTTTATGCCTTGACCTTTGACCCCATTTCGCACATTTTCAATAGGGTTCGTCCCCAGATAGTTCCTTACAACATACTAATTTCATCGAAATCGAACCATTTTTACGCAAGTTATGACGCATAAGGGCAATAGAATAAATCCCGCTTTTATGCCATGCCTGACCTTTAACTCCATTTCGCCCATTTTCAATAGGGTTCGTCCCCAGGTGGTTCCCTACCACATACTAAAATGTCATCGAAATCGAACCATATTTACGCATGTTATGACACATAAAAGCAATGGAATGGATCCCGGTCCAGTGTCCTGACCTTTGACCCCATTCCACCCATTTTCAATAGGGTTCGTCCCCAATTGGTTCCCTACCACGTACTAAAACTTGATCGAAATCGAACCATTTTTACGCGTTATGCCGCATAAGGGCAATGGAATAAATCCCGCTGTTATGTCCTGCCTGACCTTTGGCCCCATTTCGCTCATTTTCAATAGGGCTCGTGCCCAGGTGGTTCCCTACTACATACTAAAATTTCATCGAAATCGAAGCATTTTTACGCAAGTTATGACGCATAAAGGCAATGGAATGGATCCAGCTCCTATGTCCTGACCTTTGACCCTATTTCACCCATTTTCGATAGTGTTCGTCCCCAGGTGGTTCCCTACCACATACTAGAATGTCATCGAAATCGAACCATTTTTACGCAAGTTATGATGTATAAAGGCAATGGAATGGATCCAGCTCCTATGTCCTGACCTTTGACCTTATTTCACCCATTTTCAATAGGAATCGTCCCCAGGTGATCCCCTACCACATACTAAAATTTCGTCGAAATCGAACCATTTTCACGTGTGTTATCGTGCGGACGGACGGACAGACGGACGGACAAAGCTGGAGCATATACGCTTCCTCAACCTACGGTTGGAAAGCGTAAAAAAGAAACTGTTGTGCATCGGTCGGGAAAATGTGCATTTCTTCTGAAGGAAATCCGACATTTCGCTCCTTATAAGAGCACCTCGACATCTGTGTTGTATTAATAGACATCACAGAACCGTTATCACCCAGGTAATGAATAAAAAATACCATCGCTTCAAATGCTTTGTTTTGACTTTCCGGTAAATACCTAGAACAGAGGTACGATTGTGAACACGAGTCGGAAGTGACAAAGATTTGCGCCAACAAAGGAAGGTTGGCAGGACCGTAATAGACACGGAAGCCAATGAATCTACCATATCCGTCAAGTTATCATGTTGCGTTTGTAAAACACAAATTGTCTCTCTCCGTTTTAAGAAGAAATATTTCTTTGCCGTTCCAACACACAAAATGTCCTTTAAAATCCGTTTCAAGAAAGAAAACTAAAAAATCTGGGTATCCGTCCAGGCAGTATCTCTCGTTGCGAGGTCAGGGACGTGGGGATATCTCTCGGCGTCGTTTGAAACAAGTTCTGTTATTTTCAAGCTAAAACAGAAATATCATATTAAAATATTTCCAATACTAATTAAAATGTTACGCGCCTAACGAACGTATTGTGAGGAGGTAAATATATTTTAAAAGAAAACGTCGCACCGGAATGTTTTTGCAATGCATGCTCAATGTTTACGAGTGCTAGTCGGTGGCCAGCACTGAGTGGGTCTTACCGACTTTACTGCTGCCATTCATGCCGAGTTTAAATGTAGAAAAATTATCCTTATTAAGTTTTGCTCCTACTAACAGGCGCATGTATAGTATATTCTTTTGATGGTTTGAATAGTTTTTCGGACTCTTTTAATAATTAGAGATATAATTTTTTATGAAAACTAATGACAATTTCGAATATCTGTATCATTAAGAAATAATAACTGTGTCAGGTACATATTAATTAACAATTATGTACATGACACAAACATTTCTTCTGTACTTAAGAAAAATTATGCTTTTTACTGCTGACATTAATGTCATAATCTGTGCTTAAAAATTTTATGCATGGTTTTTAAAATTTAGGATATATAATAATGATTGGCATAGTTTAATATGATATGTAAAAGCTTCCGTGCATCCTCATAAAAGACCAGTGGCGACCGCCCCACAACCGATAGAGTTACTATCACAGTTAGAAAATGGTTCAAAAATTTGGACCCGGACGTCGCACAATTGGACCCAACCCGTACAAATCTGCTTTGAACTATAAATTCGAAACTCAATATATAATTATACATAATCATACACTGAAGTGCCAGAAAAACTGGTACACCAGTCTAATACTTGAACATGACGGGGCATGGACTCCACTAGCTTTTTGGAAACATGCTGTAGGCAATGCACACCAGACTTCCTGCAGAGCGTTCCACAATTCGGGTGTATTCCGAGGTCTCGGATTCCTGTGTTCGATAGCTCGTTGCATGGCATCCCAAATGCGTTCCTTTACGTTCAGATCTGGGGACTTGGGTGGGAATGGCAACACCCCAAACTCAGATGAATGCTCCTCTAACCACAATGTGGCGTCCCGACCCTTGTGTGTAGGTGTATTGTCCTGTTGGAACAGGCCCAACCCATCAGCATGAATACAGGACACGAACGGGTGTACCTCGTCAGAAAGGATGCGCACATAGCGTTGGCCGGTCACAGACATTTGTAGACGTACTAGGGGTCCCAGTGAAGTCCAGCGAAATACACCACATACCATTACGGACCTCCCACCAGCCGGTATAGTTCCCTGTTGACAGGCGGGATCCATGGCTTCATGGGGTATGCGCGACACACGAATCCTTCCATCTGCCCGATGCAGTTAGAAACGCGACTCGTCAGACAAGCTACTTGTTTCCAGTCATCAAGTGTCCAGTGGCGGTGTTGCCATGCCCAAGCGAGGCGCATAGCACTGTGTCGTGCACCCATCAAGGGGACTCGAGTTGGGCGTTGGCTCCCAAAGCCCATATCGTGCAGGGTACGTTGTACAGTCCGGACGCTGATGCTTGTTGAGGCTCCAGCATTGAATTCCGATGAAACCTGCGAGAGTGTTGCACGCCTATCGCGTGAAACGATTCTTGACAGCCCACGATGGTCACGTTCACCCAATGTCTTTTGACGGCCACACTGGTATCGTAGGTTGGAGGTTTTGCCGGAATTCTTGTAATCACGGTACACCATTGCAATGGCCGTCCGTGAAAATCCGAACTTCGTTTCTACCTCCGAAATACTATGGCCCATCTCACGAGCGCCAACTATGACACCGCGTTGAAAATCGCTTAAATCGTTATTACTTGTCATTCTCATGCCGAAAACATCTCTGACAACTGACAAGGATGTCTATCGCTTTATATACGCACTGGCGGACGCAACCGAGTACGCGCATAGGTGACGTTGCTATGAATTTTGCATAAGCTCGTCTGTGCCAGTTTTTCTGGCACTTCAGTGTATATACGCAGTCGAGTCACATTATTGTGACCACTTTCTACTTTTGATGTCTACAGCGTGCAGCCAATTAAAGAAGGCACGTGTCGTGAGCTGGCTTGGAGGGTGTATAAGGTGTGCTGTACGACGTGGAAACTGCGGAGAACCACGCGCCATTGATGTGAGAGGTGAACGTCGGATGCGAAGGCAGTTGAGGGACGATCGACAAGCTACAGTGGCGCAACTCATTGGCCGAATAAACCAGACAGCTAACGGAAGTGTGTCTAACCATTGCTGGAAGAACACAAGCTGGTGGGGTAGCGTTATGGTCTTGGGAATGTTTTCGTGGAATTCCCTGGATCCACTCATACCTTTGAAATGCACTATGGACCGAATTCGTTATAAATCCATCCTTGCAGATCTCGTACAGCCATACATGCTGATTGTCTTCCCTGGAGAGGATTGGATCTTCCAGCACGACTATGCGACGTGTCACACAGCTAGAAATATCCGAGAGCGGTTGTAAGAGCACGATGCAGATTTCAAAGTACTTTCCTGGATCCTAATTCCCCAGACTTAAACCCAATTGAACATCTGTGGGTCGACCTCGATCGTGTTGTTCGCTTTATGGATCCTCCAGCAGCTGTGAGATGCATTGCAGTCAGCATGGCTCCACATACTTGTGAACACTATCCGGCACCTTATTGAGTCACTCCCAGTCTGTTTAGCTGTGTCCGCGCTGCACACGGCGGTTACTCTGGATATTAGATGGTGGTCACAATAATGTGACTCGACCGTATGTATCTATTGTCAAATGTAATATTCCTTAAGAAATTCGATACTCAGATGCCCTAACCGTAGAATAAATTTTATTGTATCATTAATTTTATAACGGAAGAGTGATATCTGGTACCATAAAAATTATTGCATAATAAATTGGTTTAAGCGCCCTATGCAGAAAAAGAACCACTGATTTTCAAAATTGTTGCTCCTATAAATAATCCCACATTTACCTGAGTTGTGGTTGTGTCCACGTCTTGACACGACCGTGCTAAGTAAACTGATGTTTCCTGTTCATTAAATTAGCTTTGGATTTACTTCCCACTCCAGAGAACTAGCAAAAAACTCGTAGCCTCTTATTTCTAAGGGAAGATTTATACCCATAGTGAGATACTCCCAACCTAAAGTTATCTGTATTAATTTAAATTATTATTAATCCAATATCGGCAAGTTTTCATTGTTTCGTCATTAAATTTTATCATCGCAAGGGTCTCAGAGCGCCAAAGGAAGCCAAGCACCATAATTCCCAGCAAAGACAAAAAAATCAGAACAAAAAAGAGTGAAATTGGGTGCACGAAAACGGCATTTCTAAGTCTTCAATTATTATTTTCATTGTAAGAAAAAGAGGGCAGTTATTCTAGTTGCATTTTTTCCGAAAAGTGTTTATTTATGTTTTGAGATGTATTATTTTCTAATTTTTCTAGTATTTTACTCATTTGCCATTTGAGAAATCCTCAATTGTGTCAAATTATTCTCCAAATTTACGTTGCAACTATAAATTTATTACGAGTGAAATATAATTTTTCACAAAAATGCTTCAGAGTGAATTTCTTTACATAATTCATGATACTCTGTGCGATCCATGCCATTTGAAATACAGCACTTTTTTAATTTTTGGAAACATTTCTCTCAGGATTGGCTTACTATGGCAATTTAATTTAAGGTAAAACAGAAATTCCAAAGAGTTTTCTTTCATTTTCCTTCTTCTTCTTTTTTTTTTTAAAGTTAACGAGGTGATTGCTGAATGGCAATAAATATGTAACTATTAGGTTGCGAAACAAGTATCCAGAAAATAGAGAAGCATGTATTTGAAGTGAAAATCCTCTACATACGTGGCGTCAGTTGAATAAATAAATCCATCGCTCTTTCCACGTTAAGCAACGCACATCCAAGGATGTGATTCAAAGGATTTTCACTTTGGATCTCGCCCTTGGCTTTAATTGCTATAATTAATACATAGCCAGTGCCGTTAATACCCACCAGATGGAGACGTCTCAGTAGCTGAGCCCATCTTACGCATTTATGATGTCAAATGCTGACTGAAAAAGAAAAACACACATAGCATCGTGAATTGTTGGCCGCTGTGGTGTGAGGCTAACGAGCTCGGCTAGATATCGAGAGATTCGGGATCAATTCCCCGACGGCGGCCGAATAACAATTTTTCGCTTGTTGTGCGTTGCTTAACGTGGAAAGAGCGATAGATTTATTTATTCATATATTTGAAGCTTAAAAAATCGTACAAAACACTTAACTTAATCGTCCAGGTAATCCCCATTGGAACTGATGGCCGTGTTGCACCGATCTCCGAGTTGAAATAGACCATTGCGACAGAAGTCTGGCAAGCGGGAGTTGAAGAAGTCAGCCATGCAAAGTTTCACATTATCGTCATTAGCGAAGTTTTTCTCAGAGAGAAAATTCGACAAAAATCGGAAAAGATGAAAGTCGAGCTGGGTAAGATCCGGGGAATAAGGGGGTTGCAACAATATTTTCCATTCCATCTCGTGCAATTTTTGCTGGGTCCGTAAAGCGACATATGGACGAGCATTATTGTGATGAAAAACAACTTCATAGCGATTAATCAACGCTGGGAACTTTGCTTGCCGTGTGGCATGGAGACTGTCCAACTGTTGGATGTACGCATTCACTGAGATGGTATTGTTCCACAGTAAGAGTTCATAGGAATCGCACTCCGACAATCCCAACAGCAACTCAGCAACACTTACCGTCCATTAAAGGGTGGCTTAGCAACCTTTTGTGGTGGTTGTCCGTGCTTGGTCCATGCTCTTTGTCACGTAACATTGACGTATGTGATCCATTTTTCATCACTCGTGACCAACCGATACAAAAAGCCCTCCTGTTTTTCTCTTTCACGCAGAGCAACAGCAATGGAGTAGCGTTGCATCCAATTCTGCTCAGATAAAGTATTGGATACCCATTTGCACAGTTTGCACGAATATCCCAAATTCTGAAGCAGGGTATTTATGGTCATATAGGAAGTCTTTAATTCCTCTGCCAGTTTCAGTAGAGTTGCATCAGTCTTGGTTGATAGCATGTGCTGCAGTGCATCATCTTCATCATTATGGGTCTGCCATTTTTGAGCGCATCAGACAGATCCTGTACAGCAGGGTCGAATTTCCTGTATCAGTCATAGCAAACGCTCTGTCCGATAATATCGTCATGAAACGCGTTTCGCAATTTTCCAGGTGCTTCTGTAACTTTCACGCCATTCAAATATTCATAGAGTAATATTGCACTCACAACTTCCTTCAATATCGCCATCGTATTGTTGCCACGTGCAACTAATCTTCACCTCAACAGCGTACGTTCTGTCCTTAGAATATGTTCTTTCGTGCACAGCACTCTGGGATGTTTACGTCACCGCAGGCCAGCAGTATCTTGCATTACACACGCCACATACGATTTTTTCGGAAAACTTTATTTACAACCTGATACTTCCTTTAATTTTTTCTGAAATCTGTTATCATGGCAAATCGCATATCAAAATCTTACACGTCTCACCTACAGTGAAAACTTAATTCTGGCCTACTGCCTTAACTTTAGTCTTTATAATTTTCGGTCAATTTCTCTTTAGTGGCATAAAAAAATAGCTTCATTTCAAAAACGCACGGGAAATGTCCGTGTTTTACACTGCTTCTATTTTGAATAATACAGTTCACTTTGAAAATATAAGAACTGCCATTTGTCGATTTTTGCTTCGGCATTATCATCTTTTTAAGAATACAACAGAGGTTCAGTAATAAGTTCCAACTGATAACGCAACTAGTATGTCTAGTATTGTTAATTTTTCGTTAGTAATTCAGCTGGTATGTCTAGTATTGTTAATTTTTCGTTAGTGATTCACACATGGATACAGATTTTGCAGCATTATGGTTTACCCTCACATAGGTTGGATTACGGAAGAGTTTGGTCTATATTACACACTGGTAACTTGTATTAAAATACACTCTCACGTTTTCTTTCTTTCTTTCCCAATGCTAAGCACATCTTTAAAAAAACGTTCATCTCTCTGTGGGCCCCAAGTATCTGCATCTACTAGTCCTATTTGAAATACTCGTTGTGCGTTAGGAAGCTTATAACCTGAGAACGATGGACCTTTCCACTGGTCATTTTCCAATGCACAACTTCACCTCCAGAGGGATTAATTGAAAGTGAAGAGTTGCCACTGAGTTCAAAATATATTTTGTGCCATGTCATTACTTCTAAAATCCGATTGAAATAATACTCTTCCCAACAGTACCTTTTACCACGAATACTGTTTTGTGTAGAATTCCTGTATCAAATAATGCAAAGTGTTTCCTCTATTGGGCATAAATATGCGTTGCATTTTTCGCATTGTCCATGCTTTAAAATGTCCGCACTGAAAAATTTCCTTTGAGTAAGACGGATTTTGTTGAATAGGTTGCTTTGCTTATAATTTCTAACTTTTCTTAATTAACTCTCTTGCCGCTAGGAGATGACACATATTTCTTTTTCCAATATAAATTTGAAGAACAATATGCTGTCTCTAAAAATCGATTGAAAAAAAACATTTTTCGATTAAACGTCACTGAAGAACGAAAGCATTTTTTTTATACATTCTACTTATAAAGATGTCCAGTTTTTCAGCCAAGATCTGTATAGGTATATCTATTTTGCTCCATGTTTCTTTTTGTCCTTATATCTCATTTTTCTGATACTTGAGATTTATCGTATGTGTTTCGCCCAAACACTGTGCGGGTGATTTGATTGATTGATGATTGAATTTTTCGGGTGCAAGCGGCACTTTGTTGGGTTCTACCTCAAGCTTCATTTCATGGCCTGCTGAACATCTAGCAGCAGGCAGTAATCCGATTCGTACGCACTACGTGGTGCGAAATTTGATATAAGGTTTTGAGTAAGTTAATTATTTTTCCATCGATGCTGTATTCTTCCAATACAATAAGTAGGAAATTTCTATTTACAATGTCAAATGCTTTTTTTGATCTACGGACAATTATATCATATAATTGTAAACAACAACTGCTTTCCGGCAGGCGATGTTGGGTTTAATTATCATTTGTTGCGTTCATTTTGTTATTCCTTTTATTCCTTTATTAATATTTTTTCTACACTAATTTTTTTTTTCAAATTGTATGTGTGCTCTGTCTTTGAGGTCGTTTTCTGTAATCTTCTAGTTTTGATTCCCAATCTATTAACAGGGTGTTTTAAAATGGATCGTTGGTATCATATTCCTCTTATAATATCACCAAATGTTGACTTGTACTTATTTCAATTCTTGTTTTTGTATTTGACTTTTACTTAATATTTGTGCTATTTCTTTTATGTCAGTTTCAACTCTTTTCCAAGTGCTTACAGTAATGTAGCACGATATTTGAAGAAGTTTTAGGAAGGGAGTGTCTGATCCCAGGTCTAAAACTACCTTTAGAAATAGGAAGCTATGAGATCTGAGTAAGTGAATTCAATAGGAAAGATAAGCAGAAAAATAAAGTGAAAGGAGAGGGTGATATATCTTTCAAACTGTGAACCGTAACACCAGTCTACTGGGAAGGGGGACAAGGGGAACCAAGAACCGCACAACATCACAGAGAACCACAACACCAGCCGGCCGCTAACGCACCAGGGAGTGACTGAAACTCAAGGAGACCAAATCCAAATGCCCTAGCAGAATCCATTTTAACTATTTCGATGCCAATCTGAAAAAGAAGGGAGGGGGGGGGGGTCTGTCTAACACCCACCAGTGTTCACATACTTACTCTCTCTTTGTCAAGGGGGTCAACGATCGACGCCTTAGTTCTGGGATACCAAAGGAATTCGCTGGGATTGTAATCAACCGTGCTCCTAACAAGTCCATTAGGGTGGGTTTCCGCTTTCTTGAAGAACTTCTTGGCGAGTCTGGTGGAAAACTCATTTACCTTTCCGATTCCAAGTCTGTTCCTCAGGTTCCGAAGTGGAGTCCAAGGGGAGCTCCAGTGATCATTCGAAGTGTTCGGCTCTGCACCCTCTCGATTATCTCTCGCTCATTCCTACTAATACAAATCCAGATGGAGGCGTAGGTAAGCACCGGCCTGACGACCGGCTTGTACAGCAGTACTTTGTGCCGTGTTGTAAGGAAGCTTCTCCGGTGGAGTAGTGGAGCTAGCTGCCCAAGACATTGTCTAGCTTTATTCGTGTGGTAGCTGGTGTTCGTCACCCACGAAAGTCGACAATCGAGCTGAAGTCCTAGGTACTTAGTGGCGGTAGCCCAGGGGATCGTCTCTTGAAACATAACGAGTTTCGGTACTCCTTGGAGAGATTCAAAAACAACAGCGCACCTCTCTTAGACGGATTGAGCTTGATCCGCCAGTCAGTGTAGTAGGTTTCCAGCTGAGACAGAAAGTCCTGGAGGAGCTTCACTGCTCTGCTTTTGTTCAGGGACCTGATGACAACAGCTGTATCATCTGCGTACATCATGACCTGCCCTTGTTTCGGTTTGGGTAAGTCGTGCAGATAAATGGAGAACAGCGTTCGTCCAAGAACCGAACCCTGAGGAACGCCAGCCCGAATCTTCTTTTCCGAAGAAAGCTCACCGTTAATCTTAACAGTGAAACTGCGGCTGTTGAGGTACGAACCAATCAGCTCAACAAGTGGGCGAGGGCATCGAAGCTTCTGCAACTTGTGTAGGAGTCCATCATGCCAAACGCGGTCAAAAGCCTTGCTGATGTCCAGGAAGACAGCAGTGGAATACTCGCTCTTATCTCGTCCTTCAGAAACGAATTCTGTAAGTCTGATCAACTGGTGGGTCGTAGCATGCTTCGCCCGAAAACCACCCTGTTCGTCAGGAATCGCACCATTAGCTTCACAGAACTCTAGATTTACAGTAATGTATTTGGGGTGCACTTTTTAATTTCGTTTTTTTAATCTTTAGGCTGTCTGTATTAGAAAAAAAAATCATTTTTTATTTAATAAAATGCAATCTGAGCACAAGATTGAACATCTCCTGTTCTCCCTGCTAATTTAATAATAGTGGTAAGATACATTTCTGGCCACCCAAAATGCAACACCAAGAAGGAAGCATCCGATTGGCTTGAAATTCGCAGCATGCGTCGCCCACGAGAGGACATGCAAACGATTAGCATTGCAGGGCATATGCAAATGATGTGCGCCCGACACTCCACCGAGAAGCATTATAAGAAGAGTGCACAGAAGGCGGGGTGTAACTAGTGGAAGTGTGCTGTGGCTGCCGGACCTGTGCGTGGGAAGCTTCCTGATGCCTCGTCGCAGAATTCGGCAATCATTCCAGCACATTTCAGAGTTCGACAGAGGACGAATAGAGGCTTATCGCGACAGCAGTTTATCGTACCGAGATATCGGCGCCCGTGTGGAACGACATCCAGCCACAGTGAGGCGAGTATGGATCCGGTGGGTGCAGGAGGGACGGACGGACCGACGTGAGCGATTGCCGCAGCCGCGGCACACCACCGAACCAGAGGACCTGTATGTTGTGCGGTGGGCATTGACGGCTCGCACCGCCACATCACGAACGTTAGCGCAGGAATTAGGGTGTGTTGCGCAACAACCTGTGTCAGCACGTACCGTTCGACGTCGTCTGCAGGCGCGGGGACTTGTCGCCCCGCGCCCATTACTCCGATTACCATTGACGTTACACCAGCGGCGAGTGCGGCGGCATTGGGCCGTTGAACGCCGCACATGACACGACATTGTCTTCTCCGACAAATCCTGCTTCTGCCTGCAACACCACGATGTTCGCATCCTCGGCGAGAGACTGTATGACGCCTGCATTATACATCGCCATACCGGTCCGTCGCCTGGCGTTATGGTTTGGGGCGCAATTAGGTATGACACCCGCACCCCTCTGGTACGCATCGCCGGTACACTCAACAGCCACCGCTACATCTCCGACGTTTTGGAGCCTGTAGTCCTCCCTTACCTGCAGGATCTGCCAGCTGCCCGTTTCAACAGGACAATGGGCGCCCGAAAGTGGCACGCATCGTGCAACAATTCTTCAAGGCCCACCAGGTGTCACTGCTGCCGTGGTCCGCCTGTTCTCCCGACATGTTGCCCATCAAACACGTCTGGTCGCTGATCGGCAACCGAGTGGCCCGGCAAGCACCACCCGTGGCTACGCCTGATGAACTGTGGCAACGTGTGGAAGCAGCCTGGACCGACATACCTCAAACCCACATCCAAAGCCTCTTTCGTTCGATGCCGCGGCGTGTAGCGGCCGTTATTGCCAGCCATGGTGGCCACACGAACTATTGATGTCTGCGTGTTCCGCAAGTCGCAAGGGCCTGTGAGCTCAATCGTTTCGTCTTTGTATCTGTTGTTATGTGTCCAGTAAATCTGGCTTTGCTATCTCGTGTCCTTCTTGGTGTTGCATTTTGGGTGGCCAGCAGTGTATATGAATGTTATTAGTGTCTAAAAATTATTTGGTCATAGTAATGTTATTTTGGGTGATTTGGCTGTGTACAAAGACATAATCCAGTCTAGTGTGTCCTCGTAACACCGTTCTGATTAGAGACAACAAATTGCCAAGTGCCTACGAGAGATTTCTCTGAGTAAGAATATCTTGTGAGGACTTAGAAGTAATAACTTTATTCCTATTTGGCTGACCTTGATAAGGAAGAGTGGTGTTAAAATCACCACGTTTCAACAGGACAATAAATTTGGGTAAATTTTGAAAACCGTGACGCTGCTGTAAGTTCACTGGAGCATAAGTTTTATGAAGAACTACAGTATATGCTGGTTATTGCAGATAAGTTCGGTGGTTAAAACCTAACATTTATGACCGATTCAAATCTTTTAACCCCACTTTAAAATTGGGGTTAATTACAGTAGCTACAGCCGTACTCAGCAATTTTTTATAGAGGTGGCCCATAATGATGAAAATACAAATAAAAATACCCCGGGAAAAACATCTCCAAAGCTACTGGAAAATGATACAAATTATATACAGTATTTAAAAACATGTACAAATGTGTTTAAAAATAAGCAATCAATAACAAAGAACCAGGGACCAAGTTATATCAAATGGGGAGGTGATATCACTTGATCCTTCGACTTTCCCCTAAAATCTCGGAGGATTAAAAGCAGATTAGGTATTTCAACTTCAGAAAAAAAGTGTATTGTTAGAGTACTTTATGTATTTAATTTTGTTGTAATTTGGATGCAATTAAATCAGACAAAATAAAGCACACACAGAGGCATAAAGTTCTGAAAGTCTGGATTTCTTAAACTGACGTCGTTCGCCCATAAGCTTGTTCGTCGTCGCCAGAAATGTTACCCTTGAACCAGCACGACAAGAGTAACGATTTTTTTTCATGAACCGGGAACCACGGAGTTCGGTCGTCACCGGAAATTGCGTCATAATTTTCCCGAGCAGATGCTGCTTAAGCAGGTTGGGCTGTGAAAGCAACTTAACGAGAGCAGACCTTAGACCATGAATATGGTAGACACAGCTGCTACCGTTCACGCAGTGTTGAGAGAACGGTACAAACATGTCAAGCGGGTTAGTCACGTGATGTGTGGCAAGATTGCTCTGAGGGAGCAGGTAATGGCGATGATCAACAGCATTTACCTTAGACCACTGTGTCTTAGACCATGAACAAGGCATTTACACGGTGACCCGTTCAATATAATTTTATTTTATCTTCATAAAAAATCAGAGCGATTTTCATAAAAATTCAAGTGGTTTATTTTTCTGCACACTAGTTCGTGTGGTACAAATTTTTAAAGTTCAGTCACTCTGGTTGGTGTTCCCGCTGAAGTGTCAGTTTACATATTTTTACGCAATTTTGCTGCCTCCCTCTACAACGCAGGATGGTTTTAGCAAACTAACCATTAATCGTTGCACCTTTAGCTTTCATTGTATATACTTTTTGTTGTTACAGAGTGCATATATAATCTCCTATGATTTTTCAAAGTTGTCCCACTACGTGTATATTCTCCCTATTGGATTGGAGTGTGAAAAGTGACCTCATTTCTCAACCTTCCCTCCCCTACTCCCATTTAAATTGTGCGTAGTTTTTTTTTTTTTTTTGGTTGGAGGTTTAACGACCACCGTGAGCAACTCAATGGGCTATAAGCAGTCGCCCGTCCCTAATTTAGGGTCACTGGTTCCAGGGAAGGGAGAGAGCCAGTGCCGTAAGACAAACACAACATCCATGCCTCACCGGGATTCGAACCCGGACCCCTTTCGGACGAATGATCAGAGGCCATCGCTTAGACCACTGCGCCACCGGGGCGGCAAATTGTGCGTAGTGTTCCACAACAAAAGTATTTTTCTCTCATTGAAGACAGTATAAGTGTCCTTCTGTGAAAAATTTGTATTGATAAGTCAATTATTTTTGGGATTTGGGGGGGGGGGGGGCAAAGATGGTGTGTACGTTTTTTTTTTATTTTGATAATACACATCAGTTTTCTGTTTGCTTTCTAAAACAGCAAATCAGTAGTTATCAAGGGCTACACAAAGTCTTGCATAGCAGTTACTGCTAATCAAAAAATAAATCAGAAGCTGCACAGCCCTAAATCATAAATTTTGGACGATTTCTTTTTACGACGACTGAGACCACTTACCTCGTTTTTCTGTTTTTTTTTTCTCGGTCTACCCTGTTTAGATACTTAATCTATGAATATAACCGTTGGTCTGATGTTGGGACGGTTCTTCTTTTTTGTAAGACTTGTAATGTGTTTGAATTACACATTACTTTTTATGTGTGACCTACATTTCAACTTTTTATACAGCGGGAACTTATATGTTAAATTAAATCATGATTTTCCAATTTTTTTCACTTTGGAATAACAAAGTAATCCCGGTACCGATCAAACAGTACAAAACAGCACTATTATTCAAGGTCTATAAATCGTATATCTACTACATCTAGATCTTCGGATAACAAACATTACCACATGTAAGCAGCATTTCATCATAAAATGTAGTATAAAATGTAAACGATCTTATCTTATATTCAAATCTTTGCTGACATCCAATAGCACAACATGTCCACCCCATGGTACAAATGTATTTCATAATTTCCTTCATCCACAGAAATTGAAATCGCTCACTTAACTTCAAGTAATCTATAATGATTTTCAGTACAGTTACGAACTACGCACAATGAAAGCCGGTGGTTGACACACATCACGGCCGCCCCGGTGGCGCAGTGGTCTAAGCGATGGCCTCTGGTCATTCGTCCGAACGGGGTCCGGGTTCGAATCCCGTGAGGCATGGATGTTGTGTTTGTCTTACGGCACTGGCTCTCTCCCTTCCCTGGAACCAGTGACCCTAAATTAGGGACGGGCGACTGCTTATAGCCCATTGAGTTGCTCACAGTGGTCGTTAAACCTCCAATCAAAAAAAAAAAAAAAAAGCATCACGTGACTGCCCTCTAGAGATGTTGGTGCCGCCTTCGGAGCTCCTAGCTCTGTCTACCTATATTCATGGTCTCAGGAGCAGACAGTTAAGCTTAAGATGGCGGCTCGCGTTCGCTTCTGTAGCGAGTGAGTTTACTTTGGAGCGCTAAAAAGAGGTAAAGGAGCTTTCTATCTGATTTTTTTCATGTGATACTTGATTCCTCAGTTCTGAAGTTTGTATCCATGCCACGTTTGGAAGATTCCGTCAAAAAATTAAAAAACAAAGTGTGCTTGTTATGTTTGAGTACTCTAATACCTAATGTGGCTTGAGCAATAAATTTTTAATATTCCATAAAATGTTTTCAAAACAATATAATATTACTACCGTTTCAGTTATTTTATTTCGAATTCGATTGCTTAAAGAATCTTCGTGAAATTCGTTTCGAAATCTGGAAGATAACCGTAAACCGGCAACATTGTTGAAGATTCAGACCATTCACTATAGAACAAGCAGAGATACGACAGCAATACTGCGACGAGAAACGAAAGTACGCAAAACGAGAAGTAAGACACAAGCAAAGACGAACCAACGACAGCACGACCGCGATCCCACATAACTGACGTGAAACCAAATTTCGTAACTGATCATTGTAGAGACACCCAACGAAACGAATGTATTGCTGCGAATCTGTACAGGGTGAGGTTTAACTACCGAGATTTTTACATTTTATTTTCTTCAGATTTTCCAATGGGCAGCCGCTCCTTACAGAAACCACCGTTTTTAATAGAATAATCTTACGGAAAACTAAACCCAAAGGTTTAACAATACTAAACATATTTTATTTTATTTTATTTATAAATAAGTGGTTGTTGCCTTGGCAAAGTACAAAAGTTCGATAAACATTCCTTCTAGTGTGAAAAAATTACCTCTAATGAATCTCTTTGTTCGTGATGAAATGCCAGACATTATGTATAAAACAAGACCTTTACTCATTCCTAATGTCTTTTTAATTTTTCATCCGAATATTTAGTAATATAATTGAATAAAAGCTAATTGCCAAGGAGAAAACACATACAACGGCCTAAAACTTGATTCATATATAAAAACTACTTCATTAATAAGTGCAGTAGGAAGACATATACCATTCATAGACATTTTACTCCACTTTTGCACCAGTAAATTCAACGGATGTCATACCGAACTTCATTAAATTGGTGCATTCGTGCTCCTTGATTATAGTGTATCTGATTTTATTCCACACTTGTGAATTTCTTTATTCGTACAATAATCACCGTGCTCATTTTTTTTTTATTATAAAATATTTTGGTTTAGTTGTTATTCCTTCATCTGAAGATTTAATTCATTGAAACCCTAACTTAGAAGTGAGAAGAGAGAGAGAGAGAGAGATAATCCTCCTGTGATAAAGGTGAGAGTAAAATAAAATTAGAAGTCCAGGTTGTCTGATGAAATGTACTGCCCCTAATTCATTATGTAGTGTTTGCTGTTGAAAAGTATATGTAGTACGGGAAAATACTGAGTGAGAATTTCATATTTAATAAAATAATTATGATAAATCGACTTCCATTACATTAATATCATCAAGAAGAAAACACATTTCTAGACGAAGGGCAGAAAACAAATTCTCTGCCTTAACCGAAGACGAACTCAGGGCACTTATTTCACAGATAATAATTGTTCCCGATGGTAAATGTTAATGTTTCGGAAAGTTTTTCTCCATTTTGTCGACTTCGTTACTTTTATAATTCACGAAACTGATCTAAACGCTGCATTTTGCAGCTATGTCGAAACAGAAATGCCAACATTCTGCCAGCCAACTGTGCGGATGAAGTATGGATTCTCAGAATTTGTTTCTTTTAATAGTAATCTAAGTAGCCATAAAATTGCGCAGTGGTATACTTTAAACGGCAGAATTTCAGCGATTGATATCTATTTTGTGGTGATATACAGTGAAGAGCAATTGAATTAGAGACAGCTGGCGTTATGCAAATATGGCACTGTGGGCGGCCCTGTAAACGGAAACGACATGACGTATGCAGCGATCCGACAATATAAGGAGTGATGCGACGGGAATCAGTAATAGTCGGACGCAGTATGGGTAAGACGAAGGATCTAAACGCATTTGATCGTGGGCAAATTGTCGGGGTCCGACGAATGGGTCACTCCATCTCGGAAGTCGTGCAGGCACTGGGATTTTCACGAGCCACTGTGTCACGGGTGCACCGTGAGTACATCGAATCCGGTAAAACCATCCCTGCAAGGGCCAACTGCCGTGGACAACAGCGTGTGGATGAGCGGGGTCATCGTCGGCTAGCTTGCATTATAACAGCGGGTAGACGGGCCACAATGCAAGAAATCACTCGGCAATTTAACGCTGGTGCACAAAAACGTGTAAGCAGCCACACCATCCAGAACCATCTCCTCGCTATGGGGTACAGAAGCCATCGTCCCACGAGGGTACCGCTGCTGACCGCACATCACAGAGTGCAAAGATTAGCATGGGCGCGGGAACATCGCCACTGGACCCTAGACATGTGGGAAAATGTTGCCTGGACTGATGAGTCGAGATTCACGTTGGTACATGCGGATGGCAGGATACGAGTACGGCGCAAACTACATGAAAAGATGAATCCTTCTTGCCAGCAGGGTACTCTTCAAGCTGGTGGGGGTGGCATTCTCGTATGGGGACTGTTTACGTGGACTGAAATGGGACCCCTGGTACGTGTGACATCGTCCCTCACAGGTCAACGTTACCGGGATATCCTGGACTACCATTTGCTCCCGTTTGTGCGTCTACAACATCCCAATGGGGACCTCATCCTGCAGAAAGACAATGCATCATGCCATCGCTCTCGAATTGTATCCGAATGGTTGGATGAACACTCCACCGACGTGACCTCACTTCCTTGGCCAGCTAGGTCACCTGATCTCAATCCCATCGAGCACATCTGGGATGGCATCGAGAGAGATGTTCGAGTCTCTGATCTCCCTCCATCAAATCTTCGTGAACTGTGGGAGCTTGTTCAGGAGTCGTGGATCCGTATGGCTTCCCAACGCTTCCGGTGTCTTGCCGAGTCCATGACGAGACGAATCACCGCCGTCTTCAGGGCGAAAGGTGGTGCTACTCGTTACTAGACAGATATCTCTAATTCTATTGCTCTTCAGTGTACAACGGCCGTTATAAAAACTGAGTGTAAAGTCACACAAAATGAAAAAAATATAGGTACTGCAGAATATATGTTATTCTTTCTCAAAGTATCGTCCCTCGTATTATATGCAACGGTCTCATCGTTCAGTCCTAGCGAGAGAGGATTTGTAAGCGCGGGTTAGCTCTGAAGCTATTTCGCTAAGCAGTTATTTTAATTTCCTGGACACCAATAACAGCCAAGGGATAAAATTACAAGATTATTTTGACGTAATGCAATATTTCTGATTATAATTCAGTGTGCGATAAAATTTGTTTGCAAGATTCGTTCATAAATTAGGAAAAAATCGATACCGAATACACAGAATACCGGATCACAAAATCTAACATCCGCGTGATATCTTTTCTAACGAACACTTAGGATGAAAAGAAAAACGTATCGTTTGAATGTGATACGAAATTAGTCTATCATTATTATTTAGATCAGGGATGGCCAGACGGAACTACTGGTACTTCTCATTTGATCTGCAGCTGCGGTACTACAACAAGGCCTTTTTACTGTCCAATACTTCAAGAAATTTTATTATTGGTATTTCGCAACTCGCTTAATAGTCCTGCAACATTTTTTCAAAATACATCAACGTTTCTTCGTGACTGGGTATCATGCGCAAAGTAAATTAAACCATATTTTTCCCTCACTGATTTCTAATATTGGGTCGTTTCATAATTATTGGCCGATTCGAACACAAAGAAACAAACAGCAGTAACAGACGACGAAATGCATTTTATTCCGAAAATTTTCTGCCCGCGGCAGCAATACACTGCACCTAACGTGTTTCAGTGCAAAAATGCCACGGTGGCAGAAACTGGCATCCACAGTGGTTACAGGAATCGTTAACAGCGGAAATCACAGCATCCCTGTTAGCGCACCGTTTCCCCCTCAAGAAGTGGTCCAAATGGCGAAACACGTGAAAGTCTGAGGGGACTAAGTCAGGTGAATAAACAGGGTGAGAAAGGACCTAGTACCCCAAGGCGTTGATTTTTCGCATGCTTCCAATAGATACACGCGGTCGTGCGCCATCCTGAAGCAGTATGGGACCAAACGATTGGAGAGCGATGGTTGTTTGCTGCATAATTTCTGGTGACATTCGTTCGGCTGACGGCAGCACACGTCCGTTGTGATTGCTTGACCTCGCGGCAAAAACTCATGATGAGCCACAGTCTTGGCAGTCCACCACACAGAGATCAGAACCTTCTGTGGGTGCAACTCGGGTTTGGTCATGTGTTTGGGTGGTTCCCCTTTATCGAGACACCGCGCTGTTCGCTTCCTTTTGTCACAAAGCACACATTTTTCATCAACCGTAAGGATCCGATGCAGAAAGGGAGCACTAGCCCCACGTTTTTGGAGGGCAATGCATGTTTCCAGACGCCGTATCTGCTGCTGTTTGGTGAGTTCGTGTGGAACCCAGGTATCCAGTTTTTAACCTTGCCCATAGCTGCCAGGTCTCTGGAAACTGTCGCTGATGATACGACAAGTTCGGCAATGTGCTCATGTACTGTGGACGTTGGCTTTTCTTCCACGTTCCGCCTTAAATGTACAGTGTCACACAGAACAGGACGACCGGCTCCTGGCTTGTGGTCGATGGCGACATCACCGGCATGGAACTTGGAAAACAGTCTACGGACAGTTCTGTCACTCGTCGTTCCGACAACCCCAAGCTCTATTGACATTTGCGACCCTTTCGAACACATTCCGGCCAAGTTTGAATTCGTGCAAAATCACTGATCTCACGACGGGTTGCTCCATCACGTCTTCAACTGCTGAGATCTGTCTGAAATACCGTTTTATACACGTGGATTGAACCGATTCAATTTGCATTGGCGTTTGGTAGTTCCTCCTACGAGGTGCCCCTTGTAACCGGCTATGCAAATTCGCCTTGTCGGCATCGGCTAATAATTATGAAACGACCCAATATAACTGCAACAGCCATTTATGCGGAATCAGAATTATAAATATATCCCAATCTCTGAGTCATCACGAAAGCAATATTCGATATTGAGTATTGAGCTTATAGTTTTCACCAAACTTACATATAAAATTCCTACGGCTTCCCGAATCTGTAAATGGATTATTTCAATCCTAATAAAAGGCATATTGAACGAAAGAATAAACGAAACTCATGAAATACATTAAATAATTTTATATATAAATACTTTTACGAAACATTAACCACAAACATTCTTTCTCAGTGAGGAAGTACACAAGTCTGTTCGATAATACAATTTTTCAGATGTGGTTGCCCTGTCCAACTACACACATCTTTTGTCGAAAAAGTAAGCCATAAATATCAAGTATGCGATAAAATATGCATTTTATAACTAAAAGCCTAAGAACGATTTCTGTTATTCATTTTGTATTCAATAAACAAATCCAACTGTGTTTTTTTTTCAAAGCAAATCTCCTGATAGAATGAACATTTTCAAAATATTTCAATGAATCACAACATCGAACGTACTGAAAACAGAATTAACAAAAACATGCATCCCTGTAATGTTATAGAAATTAGTCTTCTTGTGAGAAACGAAAGGATCAGGTAAATAAATAACAGTCCTCAAATCAAATTTCACATTCCTGTTGAAATGAACGTTTAAACAGAACAAGAAAACAAAAGTAAACTAAGATCATTCACTTTTTTTTAAATTTATATTTTCATTTATTTTTTCTTTCACGTTCTTGTTTTACTTTTATTCGGTATGTTTATAAATAACAAAACAAGATATGTACATATCATGCCAGAATATTTCTTGGAAGTACACTCAAGTAGAGATGAGCGTTATTTCACTACCTGTGATTTAATCACGGTTATCGAAAATTCATAGGTAGTGCCTGCTACTGAAAACCGTGAGTAACAGTGATCGTCCAATAAACGTTCCTCACTCTGTCATTGCTACCCATCATGCTCTACGTGATTTTTCACAGCTCCGTCTTAACTGTTACCCAGTGAATTCTACTCCTGCAGCTGTTACTCGTTATCTGCTGTTGCGATTTGGCAGCTATTCGTTATTTTTTCACAGCGTTGTTTGTGAGCTCATCATTCTCGCAGTGAGTAAGGTTCAATTTTTTTGAATTCGGAGAAAATAGTGAATTGTGAACGTTACTTAATACATCTTTAGTAGCTTCATCCATTTCAAGGCTGAAAAAATGCTGCCTCGTTTCTTTCAAAGTTGTAACATACCATGTTAGGTATAAAAGAACAGTGTGTTTTTGATAATCTGAATTCAAAATTTAACTAACCGCAAAAAACGTACAAAAGAATTACTCATAATTCAACTGAAAAAGCCGTAAAAACTACAGCAAAATATCAGAATTAGCGCAGAATTACGTATGGAAGTTTAAAACAAGTTTAGGACATTTGGGCACCGGACTTTTGGGCACCCGGAATTTGGGCACAAATCTTTAGGGGCCGTACAAAAATTGCAGTTCCTTGGCGCTGTGAGGGGAATTGAATGGAGAAAACGTTCCGAGTAAGACAAACGACAATCACGATTTAATTTTTAAAAAAATTACAAAGCAAAAATTTTGAAGATGACAATCTGTTTTTTGGTGTAAATATGACAAGGATAATATCCGGAAACTTGAAAATCTCGTCGTCCTGGATCGGGATTGCATAGCACATAATCATGAATATGGATTACATCATATTCATGATTACATAACATATTTCTTGGGTTTCAACGAAACAAAGCAATTACACCAGAACTCATACTATGTTCGGAAAAGGACGGCAAGGAGGGATGTTTTTAAAACGCTGCACTTTTACTTAGGTACTAAATATTTACATAACATTTCAAGTTATTAATATTGCTCTCTTACTTAATTAGGCACTAAATTACTATGCCTCATTCGTAGGACCTTTTGACAACCTTTTTTCTACCGATGTCATATTCATAACGTTTACGTATCAACTCAAGGTAATAATATGGTGCTTTTACTTAAGCACTAAATGTTATTTCATAGGGCCTAGGCCTTTTTAACACTTTTTGTTCTATCGATGTCACATTTATAACAATTACGTATCAACTCAAGTTGGGTGTAGGAGAACTGGCCACAAAAAATTTAAGGGGCCGTATAAAAATTACGTTTTGACCGCTTCGTGCCCACGACCCCCAGAGGTTGGTAATCTGTGTCATATAAAGTTTCCGTGATTTGATCTTTTCTTAATTGTGATAATTAATGTAATTATTTATAACAAATCTTTATGATCTACATCTCAACAAAAGATTTCAGGATTTTCAAACTACAAGTCTGCATTATCTGAGCGCATGTGCTGACTCAGCAAACCTGTCAGGGGGAGTAATACCAAAAGTGTAAAATATGAAGCATTCCTCGTCCGATTGGGAGATTTTCAGCATTTACTAGCTACAACTCAATAAACTATCGGAGGTGTGCCTACTCAGGAAACCTGTCGGGGGGGGTAATATAAAAAGCGTATAATATGGCTCTTGCGCTCAGATAATGTGTCGAGTTTTAGCTGGTAAATGCTGAAAATCTCTTGATCGGACCAGAAATCATTCATATTTTACACTTTTGGTATACCCCCCCCGCGCAGGTTTGCTGAGGCAGCACATGTCCTCAGAAAATTTGCCGAGTTGTAGCTTGTAAACGCCAAAAATCTCCCGATCGGACTAGAAATC
Organism: Macrothele yani; assembly: GCA_039090855.1. NCBI lineage: Eukaryota > Metazoa > Arthropoda > Arachnida > Araneae > Macrothelidae > Macrothele > Macrothele yani. Next base: position 50,209,822 of record CM077023.1, on the reverse strand, counting down.
TTCATACTTCATATTTTACACTTTTGGTATAACCCCCCACCCCACCCTTCTCCTCCCAGACAGGTTTGCTGAATAGGCACTTGCCCTTAGAAATTTTGCCGAGTTGTAGTTTATAAATGCTGAAAATCTCCCGAACGGACGAGAAATTTTTCATATTTTACACTTTTGGTATTACCCCCCCCCACCCCCCGACAGGTGTCCAGAGTAGGCACATGCGCTCAGATAATGTGTCAAGTTGTAGCTTGTAAACGCTGAAAATCTCCCGATCGGACGAGAAATTCTTGATGTTTTACACTTTTGGTATTTACCCCCCTCCCCCTCCCGGTTTCCTCAGGCAACACAAGCGCTCAGATAATTTGTTGAGTTGTAGCTGGAAAATGCTGAGAATCTCCTGATCGAACGAGAAATTTTTCATATTTTACACTTTTGGTATTACCCCCCCCCCCCGACAGTTTTGCTAAGGAGGCACATGCCCTCAGATAATGTACCGAGTTGTACACGTAGCTTATAAATGCTGAAAATCTCCCGATCGGACCAGAAATGCTTTATATTTTACACTTTGGACCCCCCCTCCCCCAGAAAAGTTTGCTGAGTCGGCACATGTGCTCAGATAATTTGCAGACTTGTAGTTTGAAAATCCTGAAATCTTTTGTTGAGATGTAGATCATAAGCATTTGTTATAAAGAATTACAATAATTATCGCAATTAAGAAAAGGCGAAATTACGGAAACTTTATATGACTCTAGATAGAGATAACGCCGATGAATATTTTCCATGCATTTTTTTATTGGAGGTTTAACGACCATCGTGAGCAACTCAGTGGGCTATAAGCAGCCGCCCGTCCCTAATTTAGGGTCACTGGTTCCAGGGAAGGGAGAGAGCCAGTGCCGTAAGACAAACGCAACATCCATGCCTCACCGGGATTCAAACCCAGACCCATCTCGGACGAATGATCAGATGTCATCGCTTAGACCACTGCGCCACCGGGGCGCATGAAATATCAATCAACCATGATCAAATCAGAACCATTGAGTGGGATGATTCTTGATGTAGAATTTTAGAAAAGGAAAAAAAAGCTATATATCAAGCCGCACACATGCACGCACGCACAAAAAATTATTCTTTTCATTGGTGTTCGCTGTGCAAACGAAAAATCAATTCCGTTATAATATCGCGTACTTTACTAACAGACTCTAAATCAAAGCAATCAGTTTCTGAGTGTCACTGCATAATTAGTTATTCTAATGAAAAAATCAAACTAACCAAATGGAGAAAACGTGTCTTTCTATTCGAAGTTAATATGGAACAGCTGAGCATGTAATGCAAATTTTTTTCTTGTCTGAAGAAGGTGCGTACGAAGAGGAAGATACAAAAGCAAAATGTTTACTGACTTTAGATCCAATTCTGAACTATTCATGGTAGTCGTATGTATAGGTAATTCCTAACCGAGAAAATCAAGGTGACGGATACAGCCAATCCGTGTGAATGCTTATGTCAGAAATAAGTGCTGTCTCGAAAGACAATGTTAGTCCAACACAAATACCAGGAGAGGATTTTAAGCGCTCGGTAGCATCTTTGAAGTGAAAACTGTGTTTTCAGATGTATTGAACTTCTCTTCTGAAATCACAACTATTTCATGAGAAGTTACACGTAACTTAAAATTTCCAGTAATTGAATTGTTTTGAAAACTTTGTTTAAAATCTTTATTCGAGGAAAATACAGGTTGATAATAACCTTTTGGCATAACTGCTATATTCATGGATCTCAGTCGCAGCAATAACTGAATATTCCCCTGAGAATCTCTAAAAATGTGAACGACATCGTCGCCTTGAAATGTGCTTAAAATCGCGCCTTAATGCATGAATGTGAACAGGTAACATTCCCTGTATATCTTGAAGAAGAAATGTGAATTTTAAGCCGACAAGTTTACCGAAACTAGCGAAACATTATAACAAAATTCTGTACATAGACAAATGACAAAGTATGGCGCAAACAAAAATAAATAAATAAATAAAAAATAGTAACTGTACAAGAGCTTCATTTCCCATCTTAATCATATTGCTTGCCGTGGGTTTTGCGCCCTCTCTTGATCTGCGCCAGGAGCAGCTGAGATCCTTTTTACTCGTATGCTTCTGTTTGTAGCTTTTGTCAGACGACCAACAGATTTCCTATGGAGACAGCATAAAATCTAAACTTTCATTTTATAGTCCCAGCAATTTAAACAAGGGACTAAATGAAAAGTCGATCCTGTGCGTTCTCTGCGTGCTGGCGGAGTGGTCTTGGTACTGAAATGGCGATGGCACGCTGTGCTAAGCTTCGAAGACAGCCAGTTTATTGTGATCTTGTTTGCTCACTGCCGTTTCTGAATACTTCGTACCGCAATGATTGGTGTCTGAAAATTTTCATGTTAAGCCAAACATTTTCCGGTAACGGAAAATTATTTGTCAAGATTCTAATAACCAAAATTCAAGGAATGGAGACTAAATACAGGAGATATGTTGTGCACCGAATCTCTTTGAAAACTATCAGTATGCTGTTAAACACATTTACACATGAGTTACCGTAATGATCGTGTATATATGGTTTACTGAACACTACATACAATCAGTTCTTCTTAAATACTTAATTTGAAGTGAAACTTAATTTAAACCCAAGAAACTCCAAGAAAAAGTTACTTACAGTTAATCTTTATTCAACCAAAACTCTTTCGGTACTTAAACAATGCAGAACTACAACTCACTTTCCAACAGTATTATTAACTTAATACAATTAATGTGAGTTAATAAACAGAAAGCTTGGTTAAGAAAAACACCAACACTAAAGATATAACACGCGGACTCCAAGAAAACACAACTTCGCAGTAACAACGCGCTTCCACGATTACACTGAAGTGCCAAAAGGCATAGGATACGTACCTAGTATCGTGTAGGACCTCTTCTTGCCCGGCTCGACGTGGCATCGAATCCACAAGTGGCCGGAAGACTTTTAGAGAGATGTTGAGTCATGTTATGTGAATAGCCGCCGACAGTTCCCTGGTATTCGGAGGTGCAGGATCTTGGTTGCAAATGGATCATTCCACCACGTCCTGTAAGTGCTCTATTACGTTCGTTTCGAGCGAACGTGGTGTCCACACCATACGGCGAAACTGTCCAGAATATGCCTCGAACCAATTTTGGACAACTTGGGCCCGATGACATGGTGCATTGCCCGCCTGGAAAATCCCATCGTTGTTGGGGTACATGAAGTCCATGAAGGAATGCGTGAACACGGCAAATGGACCCTGGAAGACTGGCAACATGTGGTCACCCAGCAGAGCAACAAAACGATTACCGGTTAATGACGTGTTTACGAGGACCAGAGGACCCAAACCATGCCACGTAAAGACACCTCGCACAAGTACGGAACCACCGCCAGCTTGCAGAATGCCTTGTTGACAGTTTGGATCCATGGTCTAATGGGGTCTGTGCCACACTCGAAACCTACCATCAGCTCATGAAAACTGGTTGCGTGACTCATCGGACCACGCCTCATATTTCCAGTCTTCCAGGGTCCAATTACCGTGTTCACGAGCACAGGTGAAGCGCTGGGTCCGATGTCGTGGTGTTAACAAAGATACTCTGGTGTGTGTTCTGCTCCCATACTCCATGGACGCTAAATTACGCTGCACTGACCTCCTGCATTGAATTTGGATGTTATTTGAGCCAGTGTCGCTTGTCCGTTAGCATGGATAATCCTGGTCATATGCCGCTGGTCACTGTCATTCAGCACTGCGCTGTCCACGGTGGGTGGTAATGCCTTCCATGAGGTATTCTCGGTACACACGTGACACCATGGATCGAGGAATGTTGAATGTTCGCACAACTTCAGAAAATGAACGTCCCATCCGTCTGGCTCTTGCTACCATGCCTCGTACAAGCTTCTATAATTCACGTTGGCTTGCCATAATCCTACTGGCTATTGTTCAACCTGACTCACGAAATTACACCTCACAACTGATAAAAATTGTGGCATGCGTCGAAACCTTTATCGACGGCAGTGCTGGCTAAAAATTTGCATACCGCTATCATTTAACCTTCGGCACTTCAGTGTATATCATCATGCTACCATCTCCACTATTTGGCTGCTGCTTCAGCATCATATCTCTTCCAGTTCTTTTTGGCAAAATGCTTAGGTCATACTCTCTGGCCTAAGAAGTGTTGCCAACCTCATTCCGCGAGACAGGAGATAAAACGTTAAGGTTGAAAAATACTAAAAGAGAATAATGAACTCAAATTGACGAAGAAAAAGTAACTAAAAATGAAAGTTAAATTAGAGTATACGTCGCATTACCTGAGGTCCAAAAGGGAATTTTATTCACTGATTGTGTCAGTACCATCACAATAGGGTCTTCGCTACCGTATATATGTATGAACCTAAAAACTAAACGATCCATTCTTTGCAACGAGTTGTTAAAAAAAAAAAGAAAGAATAGCAACATGTTCAAATATATTCTGCACAAAACATTTCTGTTTTAATCTCTAGTCCTACGCTTAAAGGTATCATCAAACGCAATGCCTTTAAAACGTCTTATTGTCAGTAATTCAATTGTTTTTCATGTGTTTCTATAAGTAATATATTTCTTTTCCGCACTGAATTTTGAATAGAGATGCTATGTGAAATCCAAAGACGCAACCCAGGGGGTGGTCCCATGGGTCTGCCCCCACACCCTCCGAAATGTTTTCACCAGCGATTTTTTTGTTTGGATTATTCTCATACAATCATTTCAAAATGCTTACTTTTTACAATGTAATTATACACCGATGAATCATGACATTATGACCACCTATCTAATAAGCTGTAGAACCCCCTTTAGTACTCGGCGTGGCATCGATTCGATGAGGTGGCGATAGGTACCTTGGGGTTTCTGGTACCATAATGTCAACAGCAGGTCCTCCACTTCCCGAACGTTTCGGGGAGGGGGGGGGGTGATTTAGTGCGAACCCATTTTTCCAAGTCGAACCACAAATGTTCGATTGGGTTCATGTCAGGTGAATTTGGAGTCCAGGGCATTAAGAGAAAGTCACCAGCATGTTTCTTGAACCACTCCTTGACGATTCTGGCAGTGTGGCATGGCGTATTATTCTGTTGCTAATGGCCATCACCAGCATGGAACACAGTTGTCATGAATGGATGAACTTGGTCCGCAACGATGATCATACACCTGACAGCTGTCAGGAATTGTACTATTGGAGTAATGGAGCCTAATGTGTACCAAGAAAACATGGACCATAACATAACACCGCCGCCGGCTTGTTTCCGCCCAACAGTGCATCCGGGTGCCATAGCCGCCGTTGATAATCGGCGTATCCGCGCTCGGCCGTCAACGTGATGTACCAAGAATCTGGATTCGTGAAACCAGGCCACTTTCTTCCAATCATCCACAGCCCAATCTCGATTATTTTTGGCCCATTTGATGCGTTGTTGGCGATGACGAGCAATGAGCACGATCGCCTTGATGGGTCTTCGCTTAACTAGGCCCATGCGCTGAAGACTGCGACGAACTGTGTGTTGTGACACATTGCCCTGATCACCACTGCTTAGCTGCGGGTGATTTGTCGTACTGTGGCCCTGCGGTCGCTGCGAACAATGCGCGACAGTCTCCGCTCCCCGCTGGCATCAATGAGCTGCGGACGACACGCGGTTGGACGACGGTACGTCGTTTGGCCATCTGTGCACCACTTTTGATACGTACTCACTACAGTGGCACGTGAACATCCGACAAGCCGCGCCGACCGTATTTCCGAGTTGCCGTGCCATCACAATTTGTCCTTTATCAAGCTACGATAAATCGGCAGCTTTTCCCATTCTGACTCCGAACACTCTACTAATTGAAAGCCGATCCTCGGGTTGTATATATACTGCTCTGTGAACTTAACCTGTGCCACCGTTCGGTCTCCAGGCGCGCTCATTTCTCTAGGCTGGGGGTGGTCATAAAGTAATGGCTCATAGGTTTATACATTCCGTGCGTTGTTTTTCTCCACAATTTGGTAACATTAATCAGGATTTAGCTGTAGTTATATACATTATGTTACACTCTGAACAAATCAGGATTCACGTAGCCATTAATCAGGATTTAGCTGTAGTTATATACATTATGTTACACTCTGAACAAATCAGGATTCACGCAGCCATTAATCAGGATTTAGCTGTAGTTATATACATTATGTTACACTCTGAACAAATCAGGATTCACGTAGCCATTAATCAGGATTTAGCTGTAGTTATATACATTATGTTACACTCTGAACAAATCAGGATTCACGCAGCCATTAATCAGGATTTAGCTGTTACTTGAATATATATTACACGCTGAACATTTTTTTTATCATTGTACTTTTTATGTGTTGTCTTCTCTCTCTCTCCCTCTTTCTCCCTCTCTCTCTACACTTGCGAGCACATCGAGATCTCTGTGTAGTAAAGATTCTAAACAGCTATCCAGACAAAGTTAGTTTTTGTACAACATCACTTAGAACCTTATATTGAAAACCTGTGGTTCTTACATTATAAAGAGTCAAAATATCTTAGCCGCCCAGGTGACGCAGTGGTCTAAGCGCTGGGTTGTTACCGTTTGTCCGTGATGGGTCCGGGTTAGAATCCCGGTGATGCACGGATGTTGTGTTTGTCTTACCGCATTAGCTCTCTCCTTTCCCTGGAACCAGTGGCTCTAAATTAGAGACGGGCGGCTGCTTATAACCCACTGAATTGCTCACGGTGGTCGTTAAATCTTGAATAATAAAAGGTGTGAAAAATGGGAGAGGAAGCAGTCACCAGAAAAATTAATTCCTGCGGACGTTACTTCGTTACTAAAGCTTTAGTTACCTGTGAACAGAAATTTAAGTTTCTACCTAAGTATTTAGGGGTATTTTAATTTCTGGTTAGCGCCTAGTCTCATCGGCTAATAAACGAACCTTTTCGGTTATGAAAAAAGTTAAATCCCTTTTAAGCTAAAAAATTTAACAGCAATATTTAAATAGTTTAAATCTTTGTTTAGTGCATTCAGATTTCCCTCTTAGTGTAGACGAAGTCTTAGGCCTAACGGGTCTTATCCCAAGTAGCCCTTTTGCTTTCCAATAAGATATGTACTTTTAAAGGGATGAAAAGTTTCCAAAAAAAATTTCGTAATGAAATATGAAATGCATACATGTTATGAGATATGGAATAAATCGACAGAACTTCAGCAGTTACTTCTGGTAAGTTCAAGTAATACATGTATATCATATGTATGTATATGTAATAGAGAGAGTTGAGGTTTATGTAGAGGAGTTTAGGAACAGAGGGCCTGAACCCTGGACTTAAACAACCCATAGGAAAAAGAAGTCAGAACTGGAGTGCCCGACAGGAAAATTGCACGGAAGCGAGGTAGAAAGGGAGAGGAAGACGCCCTTATTTATATATAGCCGGGGACGGGCAGCATCCGAACCCGACCCCGGCTTAACGTGCCCATCCGATACTCGGCGGATATTTAGTGGTTCGAGAGTTCGTACCTGCCTGGGATCGATTCTGAGGCTTTTTCGTGACAGTCACGAACGTTGACCGCTGGGCCATTTGCGCCTAAATGCCACCAATTAAGGACAGGTGACTGCTTATAACTCACTGTGGTCGTTTTTTAACTGAACTGCACGTATATATGTACAGTTGTACATAGCGGTTGCTCTGGCTTCTTCAAAGTTTTCGCCCACCCATTCGCCGAATTCAATTTTTTTTTCGCCAAATGTAATTTGGGTTCATTCTCCATTGGAATTATAAAAACTATAAAAACTTAATGTGTTATAATGGGTCTTACGCATCTTAAGTCAGGAATTTTGTCACTTTTTTCATGTAATCGCTTTCCGTCGCACACACAATGTAAATAGTAAAAAAGTAACTAACGCTCAAATTTCATTTTTCAAATACCAATTCGAATAAAAAATAAAAATTGTTTTTGCTTGGGCATCATTAAAAAAACCAATCGCCTGTGCTTTTGCCAAAACGATGTTTTTTTCGCAAATTGCGAAGAATTCGATCGCCAGTGCAGCCCTTGTGTATTATTAATTGAATTTAAAGTAAATACGTATACACTGAAGAGCAATTGAATTAGAGACAGCTGGCGTTATGCAAATGTGGTGCTGTGGGCGGCCCTGTAAACGGAAACGACATGACGTATGCAGCGATCCGACAATATAAAGAGTGATGCGACGGGAATCATTAAGAGTCGGACGCAGTATGGGTAAGACGAAGAATCTAAGCGCATTTGATCGTGGGCAAATTATCGGGGCCCGACGAATGGGGCACTCCATTTCGGAAGTCGTGCAGGCACTAGGATTTTCACGAGCACTGTGTCACGGGCGCACCGTGAGTACATCGAATCCGGTAAAACCATCCCTGCAATGGCCAGCTGCCGTGGACAACAGCGTGTGGATGAGCGGGGTCATCGTCGGCTAGCTGGCATTGTAACAGTGGATAGACGGGCCACAGTGCAAGAAATCACTCGGCAATTTAACGCTGGTGCGCGAAAACGTGTAAGCAGCCACACCATCCAGAACCATTTCCTCGCTATGGGGTACAGAAGCCATCGTCCCACGGAGGTACCGCTGCTGACTTCAAATCACAGGTGCAAAGATTAGCATGGACGCGGGAACATCGCCACTGGACCCTAGACATATGGAAAAATGTTTCCTGGTCTGATGAGTCGAGATTCACGTTGGTACATGCGGATGGCAGGATACGAGTACCGCGCAAACCACATGAAGCGATGGATCCTTCTTGCCAGCAGGGTACCCTTCAAGCTGGTGCGGGTGGCATTCTCGTCAGGAGACTGTTTACGTGGACTGAAATGGGACCCCTGGTACATGTGACATCGTCCCTCACAGGTCAATGTTACCGGGATATCCTGGACAACTATTTGCTCCTGTTTGTGCGTGTACAACATCCCACTGGGGACCTAATCCTGCACAAGACAATGCACCGTGCCATCGCTCCCGAATTGTATCCGAATAGTTGGATGAACACTCCACCGACGTGACCTCGCTTCCTTGGCCAGCTAGGTCCCCTGACCTTAATCCCATGGGATGCCTTCGAGAGAGATCTTCGAGGCTCTGACCCCCTCCATCAAAGCTTCGTGAACTGTGGGAGCTTGTTCAGGGGTCGTGGATCCGTATGGATTCCCAACGCTTCCAGTGTCTTGTCGAGTCCATGACGAGACGAATCGCCGCCGTCATCACGGCGAAAGGTGGTGCTGCACGTTACTAGACATGTATTTCTAATTCAATTGCTCTTCAGTGTATATTGTTTTTTAATTTCAAAATGTCGTAATATAATAATGAGTGCGAAATAAGATCCCACCTCCTCCCCCGAAATGGAGTTCTAGCTCCGTGCCACTGATGAAATCAGGATGTTGTGCTGATGATTGTTTGGTATTTTTACGAGTCTCTGCCGCCCTAGATACACTAGCTCTTTCCTGTTAATCCATAAGTTTTCGATCACGTTGTTCGGTTGTCTCACTCTCTTGAAGTAATTTTACTTTCTTTGCTTTCAGCAAAACTTGTCCGATGGGTTAGCGTTTTTCTGGAGGCATTTCACCACACTTGACGAAAATTTTAATATAAAAATCACAATTTATAATGGCCGTTCTGAGCCCTAAAAATTCGAAATAGCAAACATGCACAATAATTCACTTCCTGCACTCCGCATGCAGCTTTCTAGAGTGTAGATATACAACCTGATCACACCCAACGTGAAAGAAAGTAGTTCACGTTATAATATACGGAAATTATTTTACTAATCTAGAAAACTAAACCGATTCGGATAATGTTTTCACCGTTGGGAAGCTTTCCGGAGGATATAGGCCATTTCGTTCATTTACTATTATTTATTATTATTTTTTTGTTATTATTTATTATTTTTGGCTGTACTACCGAATAACATCGCTTTCAAGTAGTTTCCAATTGCCCATGCATCGTTCCGCTTTGTTTACATACAACCTGATCACATCCAACGTGAAAGAAAGTAGTTCACGAGAACATACGGAATTTTTTTAATAATCTCGAAAACTAAACCCATACGGATAATTCTTTCACCGTTGTGGAGCTTACTTCTTTCGGGTGAACATAAGTTATTTCTTTTATCTATACTAATACCAATACTAATCTTGTATTTAAATTTTATGAATGAAGAAGACCGTCTGTTTTAACTTCAACTTATCCTTGATGTTATTTGAGAGAACCACGCCTATTGGTGGGAATCTAGCTCCATCCATATTTGAGACTTTTGCGCCAATTGTTGGGAGTCTAATGAAACCTAATCCTTACAAAGAAAATGTCATGGTAACATAAACAAAAAAAAATACTTATGACAATATGTTCCGCCGGTGCACTGTGTTTTCAAAAATCGTACTTTCCCCGTATGCCTGAACCGCGGAAGCTTGCGACGAGTGAGGCGTCACCTGACAACCGTTGCTCTGACACGCGGAGTAATACCGCAGCAGCCGACTTGCACCCAGTCTATAGAGGGCCAAGTAAAAACACATTTGACCTCCTTAGGGATGGAATTTCTGAAAATCGTCCCTCCAGTATTTTAAACTGGGTGATGAAGAGTATGTATGCCAATTTTGGTGCAAATCCATCAAACCTTTTAGGAACGTATGCGGAACAAACATGCAAACTTTCACTTTTATATATATAGAAATACTACATTCTGCCTATTTTCATTTTTTTTATTAAAAGAATTGCTATTTGAATGAATATAGAGAAAGCTGACAGAGATTATGGGGGAGCTATAGTCCCTGAAGACACATCTGGCCTCAAGTACTGAGTAATTTGCAAGATTTAATGGTTGTGTAGACGTTCTCATTGGTTGGTTGAATGACCTTACTCTGTTCGAGTTTATTCATTCTACTTCAACATGTACTGATGCTTAATAAATCTTACAGCAAGATCGTCAGGTAAATGAAACCAAAGTGGATTGGAAGTACTGCTGAAGCTTTCGTTTCGAACAATTCGCATAGGACGTCCTTTGTTTTAAAAATCATGAAATAACAGCTTTCCTGTGGTGCGTCTGAGGTTGTGTTCACTCTGTTTTCTGCTGCCATCTGTTGGTTGTTTCAAATATTTTACTTTACTTTCATGTTTGCTGGGAAGTGTGCCACCGTCTGCAAATGCATATTGAAAGTTATTACACAGTGGAAGATTCGTGTCTGGACAATCTGAGAACAGCCCGGACACATTAAGTGTCCCATGACTTTGTTTTTGTCATACTTCCCACGTAAATTATTTTTTTTCTTATTTCGTGATTCATACTTTTTCCATTTCCCACACTGATTAAAGTCAAAAATCTAAATAACGTGCGTATTAAATAAATTGTCTCTCTCCTTTTGAGAATACCCTATCACACTCACCTACGATCAGGGGAGTAGCTGGACTAAGAACATTTGGGGAGGCGCTGAACAGGGCTTATTTTCTTCTTTCACTACCTCGTACTGACAATATTATTCTCTCTTCCGTAATGAAAATAAAATGCAGAATTTAAAAATTGATAATTGTCACTTTTAATTTAATTGGGCTTTAAATTTATAATATTTAAATTTTCTGAATTTCACTTAAAAGCAAAACAACGCCAAGATCTCCAGTTTTAGGATTAATTTTAGCGCTGTATAAATATTATTTAAATGTTGATCTTTCCCCCATATTTGGTGGCTTTTGGAGAAATACCGATGGCATCCAGTTGCTTTAATACGACGAGGAGGAATATTGAGCTGTGCTGAAGTGGACTCGCCTTTCTTCTGCTTCGGAAAACTTTCATCTGAAGCCAGAGGGTTAACTTGGCATTTCTGCGCCTGTGGCAATCCACAAAATATTGCGTCCCTATTTGTGTTCCTGCCTTATATAAATACATTACTAACTCAATAGTATACATTAGTATCTATATACTATGACGTAGAAGTCTTTTCGTACTTCTACGTTAATTTAAAACATCACTATACGAAGAAATAGTTCCTAAAATTAAACCTTAACGACCAAACGAAACATGTAAAAAACAGGAGTCAAACTTACGGAAAACATGCTTTATTCAGGATGTAGCAAACACATCGTAACATAGCATAGCATATTGCACTAAACTCTCCACACACCACACAACTCTTAACACAACGCTCTTTTTACAACGCTCCTTTCAATAATCAGTTTACAACCCAACTCTCGCCAAGTAACAGTTTAGTCGTCATTTTTATCTCTCGTTCTTACCTAATCTCAGACATACGTCACGTGTATTCAACCTCAATTGTTGTGCCAAACGTATTCGTTTGAGAGAAAAGATATTACGTTAAGAGTGAAGAATAACTGAGAATAAACTCAAGATTTACATAGGGAAAGAAACTAAAAAGGAAAGTTAATTTAGAATATACGTCACAATACATCAATATAAACGGCTCCACAAATATAACGTCACACCCCAACATATCTTTGTGGTGGAGGCACAACCAAACTGTGGCTGCCTGTACAGCATTTTCAGGGAACCACCAGACTTGAATCTGTCAAATGTTGTAAAACAGCACGAGGCTATTTAATGCACACAAATTCAGCCTGGATTGTTCATTGATTAGCGGGAAATTGAAACAAACCTAACCCCTCTACGGTCTAGTATAATTGATAACATAAGAACATGTGATCCCTATTTAGCTGCAAAACACAGAATGTACATCAAGTGCGTGCTTTTTGTTGATTTCGGTTTCTTAGGTTTGTGTGTGTGTGGCTCAATTTCCTTTTTACAGGACTTCTTATAGACGGGGAGTGACGATGACTTTTCGGCTTCCTAGCCATCTTGACTTATATCAGCACGTACCGTTCGACGTCGTCTGTAGGAGCAGTGACTTGTCGCACGGCGGCCATTGTTCCGATTACCATTGACGTTACACCACCTGCGAGTGCGGCGGCAGTAGGCCGTTGAACGTCGCACCTGGACTACGGAATGGCAAGACATTGTCTTCTCCGACGGACCCCGCTTCTGCCTGCAACACCACGATGGTCGGATCCGCGTGTGCTGGCACCGCGGCGAGAGACTGTATGACGCCTGCATTATGCATCGCCATACCGGTCCGTCGCCAGACGTTTATGGATTGGGGCTCAATTGGATATGACCCCGCATCCCTTTGGTACGCATCGCCGGTACACTCAACTGCCACCGCTACATCTCCGACGTTTTGGAACCTGCAGTCCTCCCTTACCTGCAGGACTAGCCAGCGGCCGCGTTTCAACAGGACAATGCGTGCCCGCACGTGGCACGCATCGCGCAACAATTCTTCATGGCCCACCAGGTGTCACTGCAGCCGTGGTCCGCCTGTTCTCGCGATATGTCGCCCATCGAACATGTCTGGTCGCTGATCGGCAACCGAGTGGCCCGGCAAGCACCACCCGCAGCTACGCCTGATGAACTGTGGCAACGTGTGGAAGCAGCGTTGACCGACAAACCCCAAGCCCACATCCAAAGCCTCTTTCGTTCGATGCCGCGGCGTGTAGCGGCCGTTATTGCCAGCCATGGTGGCCACACGAACTATTGACGCTGCGTGTTCCGCAAGTCGCACAGGCCTGTAAGCTCAATCGTTTCATCTCTGTATTTGTTGTTATGTGTCCAGTAAATCTGGCTTTGGTATCTCGTGTTCTTCTTGGTGTTGCATTTTGGGTGGCCAGTAGTGTACTACACGCTGAACATTTTTTTTATCATTGTACTTTTTATGTGTTGTGTTCTCTTTCTCTCTCTCTCTCTCTCCCCCCCCCCTCCTCTCTCTCTCTACACTTGCGAGAACACCGAGGTCTCTGTGTAGTAAAATTCTAAAGTGCTATCCAGACAAAGTTAGGTTATGTATAACATCTCTTAGAACCTTATATTAAAAACCTGTGGTTCTTACATTACAAAGAGTCAAAATATTTTAGCCCCCAGCAGGAGCAATGGTCTAAGCGCTGGGTTGTTACCGTTCATCCGTGATGGGTCCGGCTTAGAATCCTGGTGATTCATGGATGTTGTGTTTGTCTTACGGCACTAGATCTCCTTTCCCTGGAACCAGTGGCCCTAAATTACGGACGGGCGACTGCTTATAACCCACTGGGTTGCTCACGGTGGTAGGTGTTGCGACTTCTGAGCTCCGTCAATTCGTGCGTATTTTCTGTGTTTCTAGAGAGTTGTGTATGCCAAGTTTAAAGCACTTACCTTTGGAAGGCTCCGCTATCGTTTGTGAATACTCCCAGATTGGTGAGTTGCCTTTTTCTTTTCCTATTACGTCTTGTTTATCTGTCGGCCGAGCTGGTCGAAGATACGATAGTGGCGCCATTGCAAATGGCGTCTTCCGGTGGTGGGGGCCCGAAACTGGACCTCACTTCCGGTGTCCCATCGATGTTGACGACAATCTCTTCTTCTTCCATGGGTGCTGCTTCGCTGCTCTCCCCAAGTGGTGGCGTTGCACTGCCCTCAACTCGTGATGTGAACAATCCTTTTCCTCAGGCTGTTCAGTTGCCTTCTCACTCATCTCAAGCTGCTACCACCTTCGTTGCTGACGACGACGCTATGGATGTCTCGTGCAACGGTACCTTCCCCATGTCATCTAAACCTCTGACGTCATCGCTACGTATCCCAATGCCACGGCCTCTTCCACTGTGCAACGCCCCCCGCAGGGTATGTATGCCGGCGCGAAGCTCTCCAATCACAACTACAACGAGACGGAAATACCATTTCTTTGAAAATTCCCCAGGACTCGCCAGCAGGTACTGCTTTCACTACGATCTTAGACAGAGGTGTTGCCTTTGAATTCTTGACAAACACCTTCTTCAAGGATTTAAAGCGGCAATTTCCAAAACATGCCATTTCACACATGTTTCGGCGAGGCCGAACGATTGTCGTATACATTTCCAAGGCCGACTCTTCTCGTGCTGTGACGAATCCCGGCCTCACCATCGGCGATCAACATCTTCTTCCCAGCCCAGTTGCCGAGCGCCCGATGAATGTGTCCTTCTACCCGGTGCCCCCAGGGGTAACCGATACAGTTTTATTTGCGGTTCTTGCTTCATTCGGTCGTGTGGTTGGAACAATTCAGACATATTCTGCTGCCCCTAAAGACCCCAAAGACAGCTCCCTGCTCGTCGCTCGTCGCTCGTCGCGTGGGTAGGGTTGTTTTTCTTTCCCCGGCGGACGTCCAGACCATCCCGACTCAATTTAAGGCCAAGTGCGGTAACCAGATCCGCTATATTGATGTGCTCCCTGAACATCACTGCAGCAAATGCAAGAAGTTTGGGCACTTTTACAAGCAGTGTCCTAATCCTGCCACTGCTCCACAAGATTCACCGCAGGTGACTTCTCTTCAATCCTCTGACTCGCCCTTGCCTCCACGACTATCGTCTGAGGCACCTCTCAGACGAGAAAGTGCTCCGACATTGACTGGTGTGCCGCCATCTCTCTCCGCGACCACTTTTCCAGTGCTGCCGGAGTCCTCCAAGTTCCGCGCCCCTGATCCACCAGCTGATTCTGCAGATGACCGTGTCGTGTCAGATAATGAAGTATCAGTTGCAGATACTGACGGCGCTTACACCAGTGCAAAACAGACCATGAGTGACACCTCTGAGCCTGATCACAGCGCTCGCCCAGATAAGAGGGCGGCGCCCAAACCTCCTCGACACACCACCAAGCGAGGAAGAGCTGCTGGGAGCTCCACTCGCTTCTCTTCCCGGACCTGCCAGAAACCATCGTATCTTCAAGACTTTGATACCACTTCTAACCCCTCCTCTCCAATGGTATCATTTGAGGACTTTGATCAGACTCTCCACGACACACCATTCCAGTCTTTGCCTCTTGCGTATGAGGAGCTGCATGCTCTCACCTGTTACACGCAAAAAGCACACGGCTTCTTCCAGTATGCAAAGACCCATGAAGCTGGACTTCCTGCTATCCTGCAACAGCTGTCCGATCTGAACAATCTCGTGGACAATTCTTCTTATTTTTCCGGTCCTTCCGCTAAGACGGCCAAGTTCATTCGCAAACAGATCCACGAACTCAGGATTTCTATCACCAGGCTCACCACGTCGCCGGGTGACCTGGCGCTTTCACGGTAGTTTCCTTCAACTGCCGGGGGTTTGGATCCCCCGAGGTGAATTCTGCCGTCATGAGGACCTCTCGGCAATTAGTGCTGATGTCCTCCTGCTCCAGGAAACGTGGTGCTCGCCTACAACACCATTCCATCAGTGGCGCCGATGGCAGTACACCTTCCATCATGCCCACCGTGTACTGCGTTCAGGCGGAATAGCTGTCGGAATACATCACCGTTTTCGTCCATCCATCACTGCTGTTAACAACTTATTTACCGAACAATTACAATGTTTTACATTTTGTATCAATTGTGTACCATATCATATCTTTAATGTGTATATTCCTACTGACGACTCTCAACTCCATCCGCTTTTTCATTGCCTTCGGACTGCGCTTGCGGCGGTCCTCCCCCTACGGGGCTTTTGCGTCCTCGGGGGTGACTTTAACTGCACTCTACAGCTGTTGCTTGACCGCACATCTACAGGGAGGAAGCACCGCTCCCTTCTTGTCGATCTGCTTACTCAACTTATTACCGATTTACATTTTGTTGACTCGTACCGGCATCTTCACTCGGACACCATTTCTTATACCTGGCGGAATTCTCCAGCACAAGGTTCGGCGGCAGCACGTCTCGATCGCATATACGTCATCCCACCGCTGCTTCCAGCGATCACTGCGGCGAGACATTGTCCAGATTGAGAATGAAAATGGCGCCCCATTTCCATTCTCAATCTGGACTATAAACTTTTCACTAAACTTCTCTCTCGCCGCTTGAACTCTGTGCTTCCCTTTCTTATCTCTCCCGACCAGTCCTACACTGTGCCTGGTCGGTTCATTTCTAGCAACATCTCTTTCCTCCAGCACCTAGTTTTTCTCGCCCGCACCCACTCCGAACCCCTCGTCCTGTTTAACCTTGACCAGAGTTCAGCATTCGACAACATCTCTCACGACTTTCTTTCTGCCACTCTTCTCGGCTTTGGCTTTCCTTCCTCCTTCGTTTCTCTTCTTCTCAGCCTCTATCGGGGCGCTTTCTTCCACGTTCGGACGGCCTCCTTTTTGACGTCGCCCGTACCTTTTCTTCGAGGAATTCGGTAGGGCTGCCCCTCTCGGGGCAACTCTTCACCATTGTCTTTGAACCATTCCTCCTGGCTGCTCGAAGATCACTCCTGTCTACTTTTCCTCCGACAGTTGCCAGCACTAGGTACCATGAGTGCGTACTTACAGCATTTGCAGATGACGCAACCTATTGTCTCCGCCAGGACGTCCAGTTCGACAACCTTCTCTCCACCTACCATCTTTACGCTACTGTTTCTGGCGCTTCGCTTAATGTCACCAAAAGTACTGGCTTGTGGTATGGGTCGTGTATGGGCCGGACCGATACCCCTGGGGTGTGGTCTGGTCCTCCTCGACCCAGAAGATCCTTGGAGCCCAAATCGGTCATCCCTTTACTGCGGGCCTTTTGACATGGACCAGTTTGCAGTCTTGGTTACGTCATCAAACAGCGTTTTGGAGATTTGCGATTCCAATTACTTCTTACTGTCAGCGAGCTCACATCGTTCGACGATACTTACTTTCCCTCTGCACCTATTCCTGGTTCTCCACCATCTTCTTGTCAACCTGCCTGACGGAACTCAACAGCATCTTCATTTCAGTCATCTGGGTTTCAAAGCACTGATCAGCCGCTCCGACGCCATATCTCCCTGTCAAACATCGGGGTATTAATCTCATAGATGTTCACTGTTACTATCGTGCATACCGCATCGCCTCCTTCCTTCGTCTTGTCACTGCGCCTTCTCCTTCTCTTACACTTTCTCTTGACGTTATTCTCTCTCTTCGCGATCCATCCTTCACTTTTCTTCTTTTCCTCAGGATGGACTACTATACTATTAATTCTTCTAACTTTCCTACTATTTTATCTGAGGCTCTAGCGCTTTTCCGTTCCCTTCCTCTCTCTCGCTCTCTTCCAACCACCACCCTGGATCTCCTTGCGGAACCACTCTTTTTCTCGACCCCGGTTCACCCCCCCTCCCCGATCAACCTTTCTATTTTTCTCCTGGTTCCGTGCCGGCATCCTAACCGTGCAGGCGCTCATTAATCCCGATTTCTCCTGGAAACCCCTCGACTCACTCTTTTCCACCCCAACTCCTTCACTCGAGGACTAAGATGCCCTTCTCCGTTTATCCCTTCAGCTTTTCTATCCTTCTCTTGTTTCTGACGACGGCCTCCTCGTCGTCCTTGGCCCCAGCCTTCCTCTCCCTTTCTTTCTTCCTTTTCGTGACTCTGCCACCCCTGTCCTTTCTTTTACTACCGCTGCACTGTATCGTCTCCTTCGTGCGCCCTCTGAGTCTCCCCATCATATTTCCGGGGTTTCTCCTTCCTCCTCCCTGGCCGTTTGGTCACCTTCTTCTTCCCCCCTTTCTTCTCCGCTAGAACGTAACACCACTGGCGGTTCCTTCATCGCCGGCTCCCTGTCCCCCATCTTCTCTATCGCATGTCTCTTCTCTCTTCTCCTCTCTGTCCTTTCTGTGGCGTTGACGGTGACGTCGCTCATATGTACTGCCATCGCCCTATCTTGCTGCCACTTCTTCATACTGTTTTCCAGTTAGCTGACATAATTTGCCCTAAGAACTTGCCGTTTGAAGCATATCCGTGGCTGTTGCTCACAAAACATCCGTCCACCCACCTTCCGGATGCATGCCGCTTTCTTTTTATACTTGCCAAGCAAGTGATTCACTCATTTCATCAATCTCTTAGGAATTCTCCTGTACTTCCATCTCTTCTGTTGGCCGGTGGGCTGCTGCGGGCTAGCTTTCGGGGCCGGCTCGTGGCGCGCCTCCGGTTGGAACTCACAGCTGCAACTTCCACGCAAACAATCGGCACCTTTCAGAACACCTGGGCCCAGCGCACAGGGTGGTTTTTATGTTGCTGGCTTTGACATCCTACCGGTGACTTGATTGTGTTCTCTTTTGGATTGTCTTTGTTTTGGTGTTCGGCTGTTCTCTTCACCTTGCTAGTACTTTTCGTTGGTTCTTTTTCTCGCACAGTTTTCACGCTGGGCGAGTGATTTGTGTCTTAATTTCTGAGACCACCACCTTGTGTGTCCAGACTTTGGTTCTCTTTTTACGTTCTGGCCTTGTATTTTGTTTGCACCGTGCTTTTTCCGTAATCATGTTCTGCGACGTGTTTCTTATGAATTGTCCTGTACATATCTTCTTTTATTTTTGTCTTATGTATTTCGCACGTTAAGTCCTTGTTTTTCAGGACCACAAGCTCTTGAGTCCCGATTCCTGTTGTTTTCGTCAAATGTGCTCCTGTTTTTGTTTGCACCGTGCTTCTCTACCTTGGTATCGTGTCTGATGCTTCATCGCGAAAACTGTATTGCATATATCCTTCCTTTATTATTGTGTTGTGCATGTGCCTTCATGGCACATCCCAGTTTTCTCGCTAATGTACTGTAATTCTTTGCGCCGTGCTTTTTGTAAATTGCTCTGTACATACCCTTTACAATCTTGTTATACGCATTTTGCACGTTTTGTTCTTGATTATTTAGACCACAAGCTCCTGTGTCCCGATTACTTTTGTTTTCGTCAAATGTGCTTCTGTATTGTTTGCACCATGCTCTTCTGCCTTTCTATTTTGTCCGGTAACAGTATTGCATAACAATGTACATAATACATGCAATACCCATGTTCTGTTCATAAAATGTATGTCTCGGGTGTTGACACCCGATAATGTCTTTTATCATTCGATTTTTTTGTTTGTTTTATTGGACGGTTTCCCACTTGCATCATGTATAGACCATCTCATTGTCACTCATTGTTTTGACATTTTAATTTGCTGTCGAGCGACTCATTGTAACATACCTTGTTTTAATAAAGAATTTGAACTGCTCACGGTGGTCGTTAAATCTTGAATAAAAAAAGGTGTGAGAAATGGGAGAGGAAGCAGACACCAGAAAAATTAATACCTGCGGACGTTACTTTGTTACAACAGCTTTAGTTATCTGTGAACAGGAATTTAAGTTTCTACCTAAGTATTAAGGAGTATTTAAATTTCTGGTTAGCGCCTAGTCTCATCGGCTAATAAACGAACCTTTTCGGTTATGAAAAAAGTTAAATCCGTTTTAAGGTTAAAAAAATTGGACAGCAATGATTAAATAGTTTAAATCTTTGTTTAGTCCATTCAGATTTCCCTCTTAGTGTAGACGAAGTCTTAGGCCTAACGGGTCTTATCCCAAGTAGCCCTTTTGCTTTCCAATAAGATATGTACTTTTAAAGGGATGAAAAGTTTCCAAAAAATAATATCGGAATAAAATATGAAATGCATACATGTTATGGGATATGGAATAAATCGACAGAACTTCAGCAGTTACTTCTGGTAAGTTGAAGTAATATACCATATGTATGTACATGTAATTGAGAGAGTTGAGGTTTATGTAGCGGAGTTTAGGAACAGAGGGCCTGAACCCAGGACTTAAACAACCCTTAGGAAAAAGAAGTCAGAACTGGAGTTCCCGACAGGAAAATCGCACGGAAGCGAGGTAGAAAGGGAGAGGAAGACGCCCTTATTTATTTATACCCGGGGGCGGGCAGCACCCGAACCCGACGGCTTAACGCGCCCATCCGATACTCGGCATATATTTAGTGGTTCGAGAGTTCGTACCTACCTGGGATCGATCCTGAGGCTTTTTCGTGACAGTCACGAACGTTGGCCGCTGGGCCATTTCGGCATAAATGCCACCAATTAAGGACAGGCGACTGCTTATAACTCACTGTGGTCGTTTTTAACTGAACTGCGTGGGCCGCGGGTAGCCTAGTGGGCAACGCTCGTGACTGCCACGGAAAGTGCCTCATTTTCGATCCACTAAATATCCGCCGTGCATCGGATGGGCACCTTAAGCCGTCGGACCTCGGGTACTGGGCCTCCCGGTAATAAATAAGGGCGTTCTTCCTCCCCCTTTCTGCTTCGCTTCCATGTCACTTTCCTATCCGGCGCTCTATCTCAAAATCTTCTAGTTTCCTATTTCTAAGGGTTGTTTAAGACCTGGGGTCAGATACTTCCTTCCTAAAATCCTCTACATATGATCTGATCTTTAACTGAACTGCACGTATATATGTTCACAGTAGTGGCTCTGGCTTTTTCAAAGTTTCCGCCAACCCATTCTCCGAATTAAATTTTTTCGCCAAATGTAATCTGAAGTAACCAATTTTTTTGGGGTTCACCCTCCATTGGAATTATAAAACCTATAAAAACATAAAGTGTTATAATAAGTCTTACGTATTTAAGTCAGGACTTTCGGCATTCTTTTCATGTAATCGCTTTCCGTCTCACACACAATGTAAATTATAAAAAAGTAACCAATGCTCTAATTTCATTTTTCAAATACCTAATCGAATAAAAATTAAAGATTGTTTTTGCTTGGACATCATAAAAAAAGGCAATCGCCTGTGTTTTTGCCAAAACGATGTTTTTTTTTTGCAAATTGCGAAGAATTCGATCGGCAGGTCAGCCCTTATGTATTATTAATTGAATTTAAAGTAAATACGTTTATATAGTTTTTTAATTTCAAAACGTCCTTCCCCGAAATGAAGTCCTAGCTCCGTGCCACTGATGAAATCAGAATGTGTGCTGATGATTGTTTGGCATTTTTATTTTTACGTACACTGCCGGAATGTGAAAAAAGAACACCAAGAAGGAATTGGCGGACGATCATGAAATTTACATATGCTAATTGGGTCGAGTTTACGTATATAGGTGTGATGTTAATTTCGGGACCAACCGGTGAGCGCTTACGCCACAGCACGGCATAATATGCAAATTATCGTCCGTGGTATTTAAGGAGTACGGCGAAGTGAATGTAATCAGTCGTCGGCGTACGGACACGTGCGAAGACCCTGAAGAAGCTGCAATGCTTGGAGATGGAAGACGTGTACGATTTCAGCAGTTATCGGACTTTGAGCGAGGTCGTCTAGTCGGACTCCGCGAGGCCAGGTGGTCGTATCGTCGTATTGCGGAGCGAATTGGACGGGAAGTATCGGTGGAGGTACGATGGTAGCGTAGATGGTCCGAGGAATATTCCCACACGAGAAGACGTGAAACCGGGAGTCAGAGACGGACTTATGAGCAGACCGATCGACGCATAAGAAGAGCGGCGTTGTCAAGCAGAACATCCACTGCGACGCAAGTCCGAGCTGCCGTTGCACCTGAGGTGACTGTGCGAACAATCCGCAACCGTCTACTGGATGCAGGACTACGTGCACGTGTGCCTCTGGCATGTGTACCTCTGACTCCAGCCCACCGTCAGGAACGGCTGCAGTGGTGTCGCCAACGTCTGCACTGGAGAACGCAATGGCGATCTGTCGTGTTCAGCGATGAAAGCAGATTCTGCTTGGGAGTCTCCGTTGGCCGTATGCGTGTTCGCAGACGCACAGGGGAGTGTCTCCACCCTTCTTGCTTTCGCCAGCGACACACAGGGCCTACACCTGGTCTGCTGGTGTGGGGAGCGATCAGCTATCACTCCCGTACACAACTAGTGTTTGTACCGGGTACGTTAAACAGCACCTCCTACATCAACAACATCATTCAGCCCGTTGTTGTGCCATTTGTAAGGTCGGTCCATCGTGGTGTTTTCTAGCAAAGGTAACGCACGCCCACACACGGCACGTGCAACGCAACATGCACTTCAGGGTGTGATACAACTTCCATGGCCTGCATGTTCACCGGATTTGTCCCCCATTGAGCACGTGTGAGATTTTATGGGACAACGACTGATCCGGTCTCCACGACCAGCCACGACCATCCCCGATTTACGCGTCCAGGTTGAGGATGCTTGGAACTCAATACCCCAAACTTACATCCAACATCTGTACGACAGACTCCATGCCAGAATTGCACAGTGTGACGCAGTTCATGGCGGTTCAACCTCGTAATAACCATGTTACATGGAAATTTTATTTTTCAGTTTACCAGCAAATACAGCTGTATTTTGCCATAATGTTTTGATGACGTTATCCTCTGTATTCCGTTATTATGCTGTATAAATTTCGTTGGTATCAGACGTCTCCTTCTTGGTGTTCTTTTTTCACTTTCCGCCAGTGTATTTCTTTGCCCTCTCAGCCACTCTCCTCCTAGGCAGCACTGTTTATACTGACAGTGTCCATAAATTGTTCCAGTTAGTGACTGATTTAAAACTGCCTATTTCTATAAAAAAAAAAAAACGGATATATTGAAAATGGTCTGCAAGCTGACTCTTGAAAGAGCTAAATGTCATGTGCTCCTCATCTAGAGGGTCGTTTGAGAAATTCAAATTGGAAATAAATTTTTTGCATCAAAATACGTTTACTTGGTGTCTTCTGACGCTGTGTTGTTTAAAGCTGCTTCTGCTGGTCTGTGCCAGATTTACAATGAAAGACCAAAAAAAGAAAAAAAAAACATCACACGAAAATAAGCGGCTGGGTTAGTGGTGTAGCCAATCCCCATCTGTGGCCACTCCACAGTTGTGATGGAAGGGTACGAAATTAACATGGTGAAAGGAGACATGTTCTGAAGTCACAAGATCAGCCCTGGCCGTCTTGTGACTTCAGAACAGTCACAAGACCGCCAGGGCGAATCCAAATAACTAGAAAGCCGGTAGTCCCACTCAAGGCTTTAGCTTATTCGAGTCGGTTCTTCAGTTTGACATACAGTACATCTCGGAAAGCAACAACTACTAGCATTTTTCAGACTTCGATAAAAATTAAAATGCTCCATAACTTTGTTGAAAACAGTAAATAGAACAAGTAAAATAGTGTGATTACATAAACGTTATACAAATTCAGATATTTAATTCTTAAATTTGTTATTTGTTCATAGTTTTAAATTATTTTTATTGTAAAATCTCTATTAAAATAAGAATCGCTTTAAAAGAAAGAGAATTTAAGAGAGCTATAATGACGTAATACTTTAGTCTGTAATTGTTCCTTCTCAAAAATGTAGTGTCAGATCATAAAGTACCTTAAGGAGTAAGAAGGATATAAGTTCTACTTTAATTTTTATTACCTTTTTTTGCTCTAAATTTAATTTTCGAGACACGGTAACCCCTTTGAGATGAACTTAGGTCTACCTAAACCCTAACATGATGCAACTGTTTGTGTTTCGATCTTAACAGTAGCCCCAATTGTTTTTGACTGATCAAAACAACAATTGCTAAATTGCTAGCGTCGCGACGCTAGCAAAGTAACGTGCAATCACCGACGCGTGGTTGATTTGCACGTTACTTCTCTTCGTGAAATCGTAACGAGGAGTTCTTGAAGTAATATGTAGTACTGTATGTGGACGAAAGGGCGGAGAGCTTTCCGTATACACTACTGTTTGCTGAAAATGCAACACCAGGAGAAACGTGTGTGATAGGATTGAAACACACAGGACACAAAATAACCCTCAGAGCTGGCGCACGGTGGTCCTTACCCCCCCCCCCCCTAAAGAAAAGTTTCAGTCATTTACGAAGGATCGCAACAGTAATGCTGATGTTCATCAGGAAGCATTTAAACTTTGATAAACAGCCCCGATGGTGCAGCGTCTAAGAGCTGGCTTATGACCATTCGCTCGAGTTGGGTCCTGATTCGAATTCCGTTGAGGCATGGATGTTGTGTTTATCTCACGGCACTGGCTCTCTTCCTTCCCTGAAACCACTGGCCCTAAATTAGTGATGGGGAACTACTTATACCCTATCGAGTTGCTCACAGTGGTCGTTCAACCCACAAACAAAAAACTTTGATAACATTCATCTAATGTTTCGCCAATCCAGTGGCCGAGTGGTTCGAGCTGGGACGCGGTTCGAATCCCGGTGAGGCACTGATGTCTTATGGCACTGGCTTTACATCTTCCTTGAAACTAGTGTTCGTAAATTAGGGTAGGGAGACTGATTTATATCCCATTGAGTTGCTCTCGGTGCTTATTAAATCCACAAAACAACCCCTCGCCCTCAAAAATAGGAAATCTCGAAACGATAACCGAATTCCAATATGGTAGGACTTTTAAGTACTTTAGTAACTTACTCAGGAGTCTCGTAAATCACAGAAATACATTAGTATTTCGTTTTTGTTTGTTTAACTACCACTGCGAGCAATTCAAGGGGCTATAAGCAGTCGCCTGTCCCTAATTAAGGGCCACTGGTTCCAGAGAAGGGTAAGACCAGTGCCGTAAGACAAACACAACATCCATGCTTTATCGGGATTTGAAACCAGACCCATCTAGAGTGAGTAGTCACAAGCCAGCTCTTAGACCACTGCGCTACCTGGGCGGCAAATACACCAGTATGAGCTATCAGCACAGAACTAATTGTTCCACATGATCGTTTCTCCTAAGGATTGTGAAAACAACACAGTGAGTCGGAGTAGTACACACTGGGTTCCAAGGGCTTAGGTACTTCCTCAACAATATGTATACTTGTGCTTAATTTTATTTCAGTTTCTTGGATTATATGGTCCTACCCGATCTAGTACATATCTTAAATTTGTGATTGCTTTCTTTCGCCAAATATGGCCCTTGCGACATTTATTCTAAACAAACTGAGAAATTCCTACTTGGTCCCACTTGATATCGTAAGCGGTGTTGTTTCCCAACAGAGCGCGGCTTGGAGGTAACCCCATCTTGCGCTAAGATCGCCTGCCTTGTAAATTTCATCGCGCTCATTATACAGAATACATATTACTGTAAGACTTGTCTAATACATTCAAATCAGTTTGTTTTATCTTGTTGTTTTGACGGTTAAGGACCATCGTGTGCAACTCTAAGGGCTATAAGCAGTCGCCTGTCTCTAATTTAGGCCCACTTGTTCCAGAAAAGGGATAGAGACAGCGCCATAAGACAAACACACCACCCATGTCGCATCCAGGATTTGAATACGGGCCCACTCTGACAAACGGTCTGATGCTGCGCCACCGAGAAAGCCAAATTAACCTTGAACAACCACTTTGAATATGTTGAAATTTCTGTAGTGGAATCTCATAAACAAGCTAAAGCAGTGCATGGGCATGTACTTTCTAGGATTGGGCAATTTCATGATATAAATACCAGAGTTCATCAAAATAATGGAAGCACCGACTGCGACTGGAATACACGCAATGCGCTGTATGCACATCACAGGGACGACGTCACCCGTGATTTTTTTTTTTTTGATTGGAGGTTTAACGACCACCGTGAGCAACTCAATGGGCTATAAGCAGTCGCCCGTCCCTAATTTAGGGTCACTGGTTCCAGGGAAGGGAGAGAGCCAGTGCCGTAAGAAAAACACAACATCCATGCCTGACCGGGATTCGAACCCGGACCCCTTAGGGACGAATGATCAGAAGCCATCGCTTAGACCACTGCGCCACCGGGGCGGCTCACCCGTGATGTGAGATATATAAGGAGGTGCAGCACCACATCGGCTATCACGTAGCAGTGCTACATTAGCAGGTGAAACAGCTGTTGTGTAATAACTGTCGACAATGTCAGATCTCAGTGATCTCAAAAAATTCATAATATTAGTGCGCGTCTTGTAGGAGCTTCAGTCACTAGAACGGCAGAAATAGTAAGTATAACACGAAGAAATAGATGGGAAATTATGACTACCAATCAAAAAGGACATGGCGTTGCCTCCTAAAGTTTAAATTGTGCACACCATGCGAAGATGTCAGATAGAGACAACGGAAGCAAAAGACCACAGCACCTCAGAGTTGAAGACGAATCGAAATGATCTCGCTTACGTCATAACAGTTCGTTGGGAACTCCATTTCGCCTGTATTTATGGCCGTGCTGCAATCCACAAGCCTCTGGTTACCAACATCAATGTAATAAAATGTGTAAGGTGGTGCAAAGCACATAAAAACAGGGTAAGAAGCGTGTCATCTGGTCTGATGAATCGTACTTCATGTTATTTCACACCATTGGCAGAGTGTACGTCTGGCGAAACCCGACTGTGAAGCACGAAGGTGAATCCCCGATGCTGTGGGGCGTCGTATCATGGCATCCTAGGGCCATTGGTTATTTTGCAGAGTCGTATCACATCTGCAACGAAGTAATACATTCTCGTAATTACCTAATCACCTGCAACCAATGTTGCAGGCATTGTTCCCCAATAACCGTCCTTGGGGTCAAGCAGATAATACACCTATGCATTGTGTAAAATGTGTCAAGTTGTGGTTTGCGGAGCATGAGTATGAGGTACAGCAGCTACCCTGGCCACCTCAATATCTTTGAATATTTGTGGGAATATCTGGAGTGAAAGGTCAAATCACACTTTCCACCTCCAACATCACTGGCACAGTTGGAACATATTTTGCAGTAAGAATGGTCCCAAATTCCATTATTGTACGTGTACGACTTGTATAAGTCTATTCCAAGTTGAATTGTTTCGGTTCTGAAAGCCCGAGGGGGCCTACAGGTTATTAATAAAATAATTCTCCACAAACTGTAAGTGTTTCCATTATTTTGATAAACCCCTGTAGCTTAAAGTAACGGATTAAAAACTAACTTCAAAAGTAAAGATGTACGGTACTATAAAAACGGAAAGAAATGAAATGAATATTTTGAAAGCAGCTCGTAATTACTTAATTAAAAGTAGTTTTGATTTAGGAAATTTTATAAGGTTCGTCAAAAAACTAATTTTAATAAATTTCTTTTGTTTTTATCTTCATTTTTGGGTTTATTTTTAACCTTCTGGTCTTAGCAGGTTTTAACTTGTCGACGTGTGAAGTGCAGGACGTACACGAATAATTAAAACTTCGAATGCAAAGCATGCAAATAACAACTGAGTTTTTAAAATTTCGAATACAAGTATAAAAGCCCCAATTGTAAAATTATAGTTGCAAGTTTAATTTTTTATACATCACCGATGATTCATTTTCATCCATCACGGAAGAACGAATCGGATTTGCTCTACAACCGCAGCGTACAAATAGGTTTCTAAAATATTCCGGCATTTAGTGAATATCTGGAAGCAGGTTTTTTCTGTGTCAGACAAATTTTACCCCAAAAATAATCTTAAATCACAACTTTCTACATTAATTTAATCGACAGAAGTAGAATTGTGGAATACAGCCATCATCAGCTTTTGTACTCTTAATATTTCCTAAAGTTCACCAAAGAAATATTTTCTTCACATGTGGGATTAGCGACAAAATGTTCTTTATGATTCATAAATACTGTGCTATCTACGACACGACATTATCTTTGAACAAATCTTATCATGAAAGACGTCAAATTTTACTGCCAGCTACAAACTCGGAGAAAGAGAGACTGAGCAAACAGAGATATACAGGCACTTTAAGAATCATTAAAATGACACAGTTCCTCGTATTTAAGTTCAGGTTTGTGACTACGTATTTCCGTCGCTTTTTTTCGTATAGACCACAGCTGAGTCGACTGAAATAAGTAGGTGTCTTTCTAAAATGCTTTACTATTTTGTTAATTTGACATATGATGTGCCGTCTCGTTTTTATGCTTTATTAGTTCGATAATTCCCAGCCTCTCGCCTTCTTCTTGATATACTTTTCAATTTCACACTAGAATTTCCATCCGTTTTGATGCAGATTAACACTTATAACGAAGTAAATTTCTCCGTCATTTTTGTCCACGCCGGGGCTCGAGCCCGGGTCCCCTCATTCCGGAATAAGTCGCTCTACCAATTGAGCTAGGCGGACGTTCGTTATCGCTGCTATCTGCCTTTATATCGTGTGCGTCCTGCTGGGCAGGCACGTCACATCTCCTCCCCCCTGAAAGAGGGCCGGGGGCATGGCTCATGGGTCAGCAGTGACCATGAATCATCGCTGGCAGCCATCCACTGTAGAACGTACTTGAGAACTCCCAGTCAATCTAGTGTGTGGAATGCAACGTCACACACATTTTTTTTTATTTTTCGAAGCGCTGAAGAAAGGATTCTCTTATTTTTCCTCTCTCGCAATGTGAAAAGAACATCACACCATTGCGAGATCTTAAACGGCCGGGTCATCCGGAAAGTTCGGGCGCCATTATAACGAAGTAAATTTCTCCGTCATTTATGTCCACGCCGGGGCTCCAACCCGGGTCCCCTTATTCCGGAATAAGTCGCTCTACCAATTGAGCTACGCGGACGTTCGTTATCGCTGCTATCTGCCTTTATATCGTGTGCGTCCTGCTGGGCAGGCACGTCACACACTGATAGGTATACCTTAATATGTAATGTACTTTCTGTCGATTAACGAAAGCACGGAGCCATCTACTCCTTATCAATTATGAATCTGAACAATATGCAGCTTGCGTCCTCGTATAATTCTTTGTTTTCTACTCACAGCACGGGGGACAGTATCCGCTACAACTAGTCGCAAAGTATAAATTCACGGAAACTTTAAAATACAAAAGAAGCTACAAAAACAAATTTAAATAACCGAATAATTATTCACAAGTCATACAAATTGTAAGTCTGGTAATAAAACATATCATGAATTTTTATTGGGATTTTTGGCATTGTTTTCTTTCTGTGTACAGAGGGTGAGTCGAAAGTTTTGTAATATTTGGATCACTTTATGTCTTCATACGTACCTTTAACACGAAAGCTGACTAGCATTCAAAGTATAGGCCAAGGTTTTGCACCATCTTTAGCCACCTGTCTACCAGTTCTTCGATTCCACGGAGGTACCAGTTCTTGTCCTTTGAGGCGAAGAACTCCTTCAACCCAGCTGCCACCTCCTCCTGGTTGAAGGAAGTGGGCCATGAAACGGAACAGGTAATAATCCGACGGGGCAAGGTCCGGACTATATGCTGGGTGTGACATCAGTTCGATGGCCTCAAGTTCCTGGAGTTTTGCCCGAGTATTCGTGCGGTATGAGGCCGAGCGTTGTCCTGCTGTAGGAGAGCGCTCTTTCTGTTCACCAGTGCTGGGTACTTCTCCTCCAAAACGGCGTGCATCCGCTCCAGCTGTTCAGAGTAGAGATTGGCGTTGGTGATCCGACTGTCTGGAACAAATTCGTAAGGGATTATCTCTCCGAAATTCCACCAGACGCAGAGCATCACCTTGTGCTAGAAGCGCCCACGTTTGGCAACAGGTTCAGGAAGCTGGCCTGGCCTCAACCACTGCCGTTGTGTGTTAGGATTACGAAAACAGACCCACTTTTCATCTCACGTAACAATTCTCTTGCTGAAACGTACATCGCGCGGGTTTTCTAGGAGTTTCGTGCACACTTCCACTCGGCGGTTTGCTTCAGCTGGCGTCAGTTTGTGAGGGACAATACGGCAGCTCCTGTAGACCTTGCCGAGTTCCTGAAAGTGACGAACAACGGTGGTCTGTAATATGCCCAGCTCGCCTGATAATCTCCGAGTGTTGGTTATCGGATTTTCCTTCACGGCCTGGCGCACGGCCTCCGAATCTACGGTTCACGACCTACCTGACCTTGCTTAATCGTCGAGGTTTCTGTCACATGAGCGAAATTTGTTGAATCATCTAGTTGCGGTGCTGTGGTCCACGGAACCTTCCTCTTTCGCATGACAAAGGATTCGTGTTGCTTGAGCAGCGTTATGGCCGAGTTCAAACTCGTAAAGCAAAAGTTCTCTAATTAGCCGGTTGTGACTGTTCATCTTTTAGGCGTTCCAAACCCAGACAGAACGACGACACGCAATTCTGTTCACAGCAACGACTACCACTTTATATTCCTTTCGACTGACGGCAGTGCGCGACTTGAACTAGTTTAAACACGTGACATACATGCCGCAGCACATACGTTTATGCAAATATTACAAAACGTTCGACTCACCCTCTGTACATTTAGCCCTAATTCTATTTAGCCCTTTTAGCCATAATTCTATTTAGCCCTTTTAGCCATAATTCTATTTAGCCCTTTTAGCCATAATTCTATTTAGCCCTTTTAGCCATTATTCTATTTAGCCCTTTTAACCATAATTCTATTTAATTACATTTTTTTTGTATGTCAAAAACTGAGACATTAAAGAGCAAGCCACGTCCATCCTTACAAGTTTTATGACAAACCTTGACGGATACCATTTCGTAGTGCAATTTGTGTAGTGTCTTAACATGTTTTCTGATAAATATTGACGGATACCGTTCCGTACCGGAGTTTGTGTATAAAAGCAGAATGTACAATTTTGGTACAAATTATCAGAATATTAAAACACGGATAAGCAAATATCGTGAAAACTATTTCTTAACTTTTTAAGCCAATTTAATTTACTGTCATTTGGCATATCAGTCTGGGAATTTCCACAAACTTGTAAAGCTATAATCAGCGACACTTCGATCACACACTTTACCACTCATGGTCATGCGGTTCCAACAAACAGAATTATGGGTTGCTTCTCTGGCCTCATGGGATACCCTCTGGATTTTGCAATGGTTAGATGACTTGGACGAAAGTAATAAATTTCGAGTTAAGTTTCCTCACCAGGACAATTCAATTTGCTGTTTTTATGAAGTTGATATAACCAGGGTGAATCAAGAGTTCGTCCAGTTTGCAGCTAAAAAAATTAATGATGCAAGGAAGCCATACATGTTCACCTCATTCTGCAAAGTACAGGCCGTTGTTTTCTATAGTCCTTTACCACGTTCCACCAGAACCATGATCCCACGGCGGTATCACTTGGCAGGTTTCGAGGACAGAAACTCTCTGATGCTAGATTCCACAGAGTGAAGTGAAGTCCTTGTAGGAAATGGGCCATGGAGCGAAGCAGGTGGTAGTTAAATGGGGCAAGGTCAGGACTGTATGGAGGATGGGATATGATCCCAATCCCATCCCGTTCCTGTAGTTTTCGGTGGACCTCTGCAGAGGTGTGATAAGTGCTGAGAAGTTTACGTGCAGAGCATCATGGGCCGCTGTATTGTTCGGCATAGATATTGACGGATATTGTCAATATCTATGCCGAACAATACATCGGAACTCGTTCCTAATTAAATGGCACGACTTCCTAGTACACAGGACCTTCACAATTCCACCAAATGCACAGTATGACTTTCCTCTTAAACCATCCTCTTTGCACCACTGGATATACTTCAAGGCGTGGCCTCAGACACTGGTTCCCTGTGGTGGAATAACGTAGAAATATCAACTTTTTATCACCTGTGATGATACAACGCAGAAACGTATCATCCTGTAAATCTGACAGCAATCTGCGACAGAGAGCGACATGTTGTTCCGCGTGTTTGGGTGTCAAGCACTGCGAACCATTCGATGGTGCCAAGAGGAGAATAAAGCCGATGCCAGTGGCGAACGATGGTGAATTGGGAAGAACCAACCTCAGCTGCCTATTGCCATGTGTTGGGTTAGCTGTCACAGCTTCGACCAGGGTGTCATTCTTGGTGGTCGTTGGACGTCCTGACGTAGGCTTATATTCCAGATTAGTGTCCCCATCATTTAAACGTCGGAATCATTTCCTTGCAGTGCTGCTGCCACTGTGTTCTTTCCTTCAACTGTACAGATTTCTATTTCTGCTGCTGCCGCGTTTAAATCTGTTTTACAATAATGACGTAGGAGCACCAGAACAGCACGTTTATTGACATCCATTCTGTGCTCACTTGACAACGCAATGTGGCTCTGCGACGAATTCCTATCATCAGCCTTGTGTGTTCCACGTCATTGCGATACCCAGTCGAGGCTGGTATGCGTTTCGCACAGGAATGGAGGCCTAAAATTATGTGTAGCTCTAAACGGGGAGAAATTCTGACTCGCAATGGTACTTCACATGGATAGTCATGCCAGATGCATCTAAACGGTAGACGAAAAGCACACTAGCCTGCCCAGATGCAAAACATCTGTTTTTCAGGTTTGGGGATTATTATAAATCTCTCATTCCTACTTACAATACCTAAAATGAACCTGAAACTACTCCGACTGTAAAAATGAAGAATTTCGGACTACGGTTGGAAGGATATTAGAAAATATCCACCTTTAAAACGGAAGAACTTGATTTTTCGAAAATGGTTTTTTATCTGAGATCCTACACACAAGAGGAATGTTCGACTGGAGAAATAACCCGCCTTCCAAACAATTAGGAGACCCTTGCTACGCACAGGGAATCTACCTTTAAGACATGAAGTTCTTTACGTTAGACCTAAAATCTCTAACGCTGCCCTGGTGGCGCAGGCTTATGATCATTCGCCCTAGTTGGGTCAGGGTTCGAATCCCGCTGAGGCGTTTGTGTTTATCTTTCGGCACTGGCTCTCAATGTGTTACTTGTCCAACACTGGTTATCTGTGTACATTGGTAATTTAGCGTACTGTAAAATTCATCTTTGATATATACTTGTTCACAATGTGTTACGTGATCAACTCTGTGTATATTGATCATTTGGCATGCTGTCAACCATGTATGATTTTGTACTTATTGCTGTGTAATTTCTGTCTCTTATTTATGTCTACCTGTGTGTTTTTGTACCACCAGGTCCATTAAATCATTTCATTTAAAAAGAAAAACAACTTCTAATCAAAAAGAAAAGAAAAAAAAACTCTAACCTAAACTGGAAGCCTGCCAGAACATGTAATCTAAATTCGTGTTGAGGGATTTTTTTAACTTTGAACAAATCTAGGTGAACGAAAATAAACATTACTGAAAAGGAAATTATAAGTGTCTTTGTTACTATTTCTTATTTTCAATTATCTTTTGTGGATAGAAAGCTGATTTTCTTAAATAATATATTGGTGTACCCCTAAAACTGAAGAAATCGATTTAACTAAAACAATACCCGAGATCAGAAGCACTGAACAACGACAGGTCGGATTAACACTTAAAAACGTCTTGGGCCGCTGTCTTCGTGCTGTTTCCAATGCACACACACACCGATGAGACGTTCCAATTTGACCACCCCTAGCCTAGAGAAATGAGCGCGCCTGCAGACCAAACGGTGGCGCATGTGAAGTTCACAGAGCAGTACATATACAACACTCTACTAACTGGCTTTAGGTTAGTAGAGTGTTCGGAGTCAGAATGGGAAAAGCTGTCGATTTATCGGAGTTTGATAAAGGACAAATTGGGACGGCACGGCGCCTCGGAACAACGATCTCGAAAACGGCGCGGCTTGTGGGTTGTTCACCTGCCGCTGTAGTGAGTACGTATCAAAAGTGATGCACAGATGGCCAAACGACGAATCATCGTCGAGCCGTGTGTCGTCTGGCGCTCATTGATGCCAGAGGGGAACGGAGACTGTCGCGCATTGTTCACAGCGACCACAGGGCGATAGTGTGACAAATCACCCGCAACTTCAAAAGTTGTGATCAGGGCAATGGGTCACAGCACACAGATCATCGCAGCTTTCTGCGCATGGGCCTGCGTAGCTGAAAACCCAGCCGGGTATCCATGTTCACTGCACGTCATCGCCAACAACACCTAAAATGAACACAAAATCCTATAGATTGGACCGTGGATGATTGAAAGAAAGTGGCCTGCTCTGACGAATCAAGATTCTTGGTGTAACGCGTAGATGGCCGAGCGCGCATACGCCGATTACCAACGGAGGCTATGGCACCTGGATGCACTGTTGGGCGGAAACAGGCCGGCGGCGGTGTTATGCTGTGGGCGATGTTTTCTTGGGACACTTTAGGCCCCATTATCCCAATAGCACAGTCCCTGACAGCTGTCAGGCATCTGAACATCGTTGCGGACCAAGTTCCCCCATTTATGGAACCTGTGTTCCCTGCTGGTGATGGCCATTACCAACAGGATAATGCACCATACCACACTGCCAGAATCGTCAAGGAGTGGTTCGAGGAACATGCTGGTGACTTTCTGTTAATGGCCTGGCCTCCGAATTCACCTGACATGAACCCAATCAAACATTGGGATTCAGAAAAGCGGGTTCGCGCTAAATCACCACCATCCCGAAATGTACGGAAACTGGAGGACCTGTTGTTGGCATTATGGTACCAGCAGGCCCTCCGAGTGCCCGCTGTTTCGCGGGCTAAAGGAGGTCCTACTGCTTATTAAGTAGGTGGTCTTAATGAAATGGTTCATCGGTGTACATGTCAATGATTAGAGTTCTGTACACAAGAGTAATCGTTTGATGTGTTACCTAAGATGTGAAATATTTAGCAGTTCCCTGTGTCTATGATTGAAGCAAAGAAATTTACAGATGGCACGAGTATATTACCTAGCAATGAAGTGAAAAGGCGGAAGGCGTTAGCAATAAATTCACAATTGGTAAGATCTACAGTAGCACCATAAAAAATTCAGGTGATCGAAATGAGTATCTCTGCGAAAATTTCAAAATCTACGAAAAAATTTTTTAGCTTGAATTTGACTTGTATGAGATAGAATGGGAAGTCACCGACTTACGGATATTGTTTAGACACTATACATTTTTGAACATATATAATGCTTTGTGCTCCTTGTCATGAATTCACGTTCTACAGTTTCGTTTAAACAATAAGTTAAATGTAAAAAAAAAAAATTATTTTATACCGTCCAGCTGGCCGAGTGGTCAAAAGCGTGAGCTAAAGTTCTGAATAAGTATAGAGTGGTGCATTTTTCCTACTGCTCTGGATCTGTCCCCTTCTGCGAACCAGTTGCCGTACCTTAGGGATGGACGACTCAATATAACCCTAGATGCTTATAGGGTTATCAATACCTCGAAGCAAGCAAACAAACAAGCAAAACACAGCTCGTTTAGAAATTTGTCACTTAAACGCCAAAAGTCGTTACTTCACCAATCGCAGGTTTTGTTAACACTTGCGCTTTTGACCTCAGTTTTATCGGCAGATGCAATGTACGGCGCCGAAAAATTATAAATAGAATAATGCAGCTGGTTTCCCTTATACGTAAAGTCTGTAGACAAAACATTAGAGATAGGGGTGATGTGCAGTTGACATAGGAATCTCCTTCGCAAAGTGGAACAGACCAACATCGAACACAGGCGATAAATAGGCGGACAGCACGGTTTCTCAACAGTATATCGCAATTGAGAAACAAGGGTAAACGACAGTACGTCCACGGTCAAGTTCTGGGCGACTTTGATCGTGGACATACTGTCGGCGCGAGACAGATGGGTCATTCTATCGCCCAATTGGTAAGAATCCTAGGGTCCCCGAGGGCAACCGTATCAACAATGTACCGCGATAATACGGTCTGCTCAGAGAGCAATCACTGGTAAACCCCACGCCATTGATGACCGGGGTGGACGTAGATTATTAAAGCTCGTAGAGACATCCCGCTTGGTAACGGCAGCACAAATCACGTCTAGGATAAATGTCGGATGCCCAAGCAGACTTAGCGAGCGAACGGTACGACGCAGGTTGCCAAACAGGTGCATAGATTTTATGGTTACGGCAGCCGACACCTTACTCGTGTGCCACTGTTCACTTCTCGTCATCGGAAATTACGCCTCGTCTGGAGCCGGGAACATCAAAACTGGAGCTCTGGAAAGTGACGCCGCGTCATGTGGTCAGATGAATCCCGTTTTCAGTTGTACTGTGCTGATGGGAGGGTGCGGGTGTTGCGTCGACAGTATGAGGTCATAGCCCCGTCATACCAGGTTGGCTCTGTTCAAGACGGTGGTGGCTCTGTGATGGTTTGAGGTGCCTTCTCATTGGACACATTAGGTCCCTTAGTGTGTCTGAAGAGGTTGTTCTTAAACCGTTGCGGGCTACCAGCATGTACTGGCTGATCACCCACACGCCTGACCTCCGCGCATCCAGCTGTAGATGGTCTATTCCAAAAGAACAATACGCCATCCCACCAGGCCGCAACAACCCTGGTATGGCTCCAAGAATACTCATCTAAGTTTGGAACTATCAAGTGGCTTCCAAGGTCTTCGGATTTAAACCCTGTAGACTATCTCTGGAGCGCCGTGGTGCGAAACATCAGATCCATGTAATCTGGAACGACGTCTCGGGCAGAGTTGTGGACAATGCTGAACAGGCATGGCTGGCATTACCTCCGGAAACCCTCCGGAGTCGTTACCTCGGCCTGTACGTCTGTTATTCGCGCTAGAAAAGGACCAACACGCTATTAGATAGGTATCCCTAATGTTTTGTCCATTGAGTGTAAACGTATGGCGTGTATCTTATCAAGATACACGCCGTATGCTGCTGAAATGTTTTTGACTGACAAATTAAATTTAGCCTCATCAAGTTTACTAATATTCTTGGGATGTAAATTAAAAAGAGAAAACGAAGGTTTCTTCTCTTTCGAGAATCTGCTTTCCAGAGAAGTTATCAAAGAATTCAAATACGAGGTGTAGATAGATGGATGGTAATATTTTTTCGCCGAATTTGATGGTACATTAAATCTATGCACCTGTTTGGCTACGCTGGGGGAAGGAAAGTAAACACGTTTCCGTGGTTGAGTGATTCACTGGGAAGACAGTGATCGAGGACTATGGCGAGCGTGGTTTGCCGTAGTGAGCGAGAAAGGCTAGAAGCTCAGCTTCTGGTATATAAAAATATCGAAATTCATTCCCTCTCTGTTCTGCCTTAATTTTTTAATTTTAATTTTGGAGGATTCCAATTTCCAAGAGGCGTCACTTGACCCTCCGTGACTCCTTGTTTCTCGCTGCTGGCGCCCATGGTTAGTCGTGCATTCACACCGTATGTGGACCGACAGTTACATACAATGTGACTGCAGTATACACCGATGAGTCATTACATTATAACCACCCCCAGCCTAGAGAAATGAGCGCGCCCGGAGGCTGAACGGTAGCGCAGGGTGAAGTTCACAGCGCACTACATATACAACCCTAGGACCGGCTTTCGGTTAGTAGAGTGTTCGGAGTCAGAATGGGAAAAGCTGCCGATTTATCGGAGTTTGATAAAGGACAAATTGTGATGGCACGGCTTGTGGGTTGTGCACGAGCTGCTGTAGTGAGTACGTATCAAAAGTGGTGCACATATGGCCAAACAACGAACCGTCGTCTAGCCGCGTGTTGTCTGCAGCTCATCGATCCCAGAGGGCAGTGGTGACTGTCGCGCATTGTTCACAGCGACCGCAGGGCTACAGTGCAACAAATCACCCGCAGCTACAACAGTAGTGATCAGAGCACTGTGTCACAGCACACAGTTCATCGCAGCCTTCTGCTCATGGGACTACGTAGCTGAAGACCTAACCGAGCCCCCATGCTCACTGCACGTCATCGCCCACATAGCCTGAAGTGGGCCCAAGATCATCGAGATTCGACTGTGGATGATTGGAAGAAAGTGGCCTGGTTTCACGAATCAAGATTCCTGGTACACCACGTAGATGGCCAAACGCGGATACGCCGATTACCAACGGAGGCTATGGCGCCTGGATGCACTTTTGGGAGTAAACAGGCCGGTGGCAGCGGTGTTATGCTGTGGCGATGTTTTCATGGGACACATAAGGTCCCATTATACCAATAGTACAATCCCTGAGAGCTGACAGGTATCTGAGCATCGTTACGGACCAAGTTCACCCAGTCATGACAACTGTGTTCCCTGCTGGTGATGACCATTACCAACAGGATAATGAGCCATGCCACAGTGGCAGAATCGTCAAAGAGTGGTTTGAGGAAAATGCTGGTGACTTTCTGTTAATATCCTGGCCTCCAAATTAATCTGAAATGAACCCAATCGAACATTTGTGATTCGACTTCGAAAAACGGGTTCGCGCTAAATCACCACCACCCCGAAATGTACGGGAACTGGAGGAGTTCAACAATTTATTCATAAAAAGGATGATACAAGCGCACCTCAGGCGATGAAAACATAAAAAAAACAATGAATGGCAATATCTACAGATGAATGCATATAACAAGATAAAACCACTGATGCAGATATAGAACAGAAAATGACATACGTACAAAAATGGCCCGGAGACAATCCGGGATAAATTACATACAATGACATACTATAAAGTCTGATAAGGAAGGAAAGGAAAGTCCAGAGAAGCTGTAAAAACGCAGGACTAGTCCAAGAGCAAGTAATAAGTCAGGAAAAGTCCTACTCATCAGCAGGGGAATGACGAAGAAATGAAGCAGAAAGTTGAGCGGTGTCCTCCATTTCACAGAGCCGTTGATAACAAGAAAAGAACGTTCAGTCAGTCTTGCAATGAGCCTCAAAGTCAGCTCTTATACACGTCAGCCGACGAGAAACATCATCCGGAGGAAAAGTAGAGTGAGAAAGGTAAGAGGCCATATCAAACGATGGATCCCGGAAGAGCGAAAATAGGCGAAATAGTTGTCTACGGGTAAGGGTCGAGTGAGCACAACGGTATCTTGACAAAACTGTTCAAATTGCGCTTGGAGCACAACCTCTGCGAGTTCCTCTGGATTTTCCGTAAGGCTAGACCCCCTGGGGGACGCTGGAGGAGAACGAGTGCTAGAAGATGAGCGAGAGCGATACACTCGTGGACGTCCACGTTTAGCTGGAGCGCTAGGAGCTTTGAAGACGGTGCGTTTTGCGTATCGGCTACTGGAATCAACAACAGTCTCATCAGTAATGGCCAAGTCATCCACACTGGTGTGATCTGCAGTGGGAGTAATAGGAAGATTTAACAGTCCAGGAGTGTCTGGAGCAGTCGTTAAAGCATTGTGGTAATCATCAAGATCAGTTGCCGATGAATCAGTGGTAACTATGGCCACCTCCTTTTTTTTTTTTTTTTTTTTTTTGATTGGAGGTTTAACGACCACCGTGAGCAACTCAATGGGCTATAAGCAGTCGCCCGTCCCTAATTTAGGGTCACTGATTCCAGGGAAGGGAGAGAACCAGTGCCGTAAGACAAACACAACATCCATGCCTCACCGGGATTCGAACCCGGACCCCTTACGGACGAATGATCAGAGGCCAGCGCCTTAGACCACTGCGCCACCGGGGCGGCCCACCTCCTTTGAGGGAGCCTCACCAGGAGAAGTAGAAAGCACCACCTGAGCAGAAGCGTCCTGCTCAGAAAATGAACAAGGAGGTGCAAACGGTTCAGGTGAAGTTGAAGAACCAAGAAGAGGAGGAAAGTGAGCTTCAGTAAAATCAGAAGCACGCAAGTCAGGCTCTGCACGAGAACCAGACGGGGGCGTATCAACAGGCACTGATGTAGACAACAATCCAGAAGAGGGTCCAGAAGAAGAGGAAGGTCCAGGACACTCTTTATAAAAATGCCCTAGGCCTTTACACTTGCTGCAGTGGAACTCCGTTAAGAGATCGATGTGTCTCCGTTGACCGTGACAATGGACAGTAAGTTGTGTAGGTAAAGTTTGCAATATCGTTCTTAGAAGAAAAAATGACAGGCACCATGCGACGAGCACCATAAATGTGGCGATCCTCAAAGTCGTTGGGCGCTGCCGAGTAGGTTACGATGTCCCCGGCAAAGCGACCAAGTGATGAGATAACTGAAAGGAGCATGACATTTGTGATTTCAGGTGGCACCGAGTAAAACGACACGTTAACCGGGCGTTGTATCACAGGTTTGGGCATCAAGAGGTTATTATTAATAGTAATACCTTTCTGTAAAAGAGAAGTCACATGGTCAGGTTGAGAAAGATAAACAACACCCAGCAATGACCCAGTACTATGTTGCCGCTGCTGAACCGTCAATAAAATGTCCCGGCGGTCAACAGAAGGGCCAGCAGTTCAGTCCAACAGCTGGCACCCCATCAGTTGTCATATGCCACAACAGGACATCAGTTGTCCATCACAGGCAGTAGCTGCCACAAGTAGCACTTCAGTGGCCCTGCAAGCACGTGCCAGAAATGATGGCTAGCCTAATGTGGTCCGCTAGTGTGTCGTCAGTGGCATCTGACAA
This sequence comes from Macrothele yani, assembly GCA_039090855.1. NCBI lineage: Eukaryota > Metazoa > Arthropoda > Arachnida > Araneae > Macrothelidae > Macrothele > Macrothele yani. The sequence continues at coordinate 50,169,059 of CM077023.1, read as the reverse complement.
CCACGTGGCGTAACTGGTGGCTTGCCGAATCTTGTCCGCCAATTTTCCAGTAGTAGCCATAATAATGATAACCGCAGTTTCCCAAAGCTACAATTTTTTTGCTACCCTTACGAAGCTTGTGAATTAACGCACTGCGCTGGGGAAATTTTCTCAACAGACCGGAAAAACGTCCGTTTGCATTGGAATGGATTTGAACCAGGGCCGTTGGCGTGGTAGCTGCGCTCTCTACCGACCGGACTAATTGGCCACGCTCGGGCATATGCTTAAAGTTGTCTGCTTGGTATGCAATGTGTAATCGAATGCTTCCCTCTTTCATTTTACAATATTGCGAGGTATTTTTCATAAAAGTCAGTTTCATATAATTGACAAATTAATTTTTTCAACGTAACGATAGTTTTCTTTTTTACCTTAAGGGAATTTCACTCATTTTCAAGGAGTGTACATACTTAGAGTCCCTTTCCAAAGTTTTGTACTGTCCTTGACGTCTTGAAAAGAGATTGTTGAATAAATATATATTTACCCGGGTTCACGTCACATTCTGTTACATTTTTAACGTTGTGTCTTTCCTTTCCGTTGTCCGAAGCTACATTTGTTTTAAAGAGTAAAGATATTTTATTTTACTTCTCGTTATTTTTAGAAGCGAATTCCTCCCAGTCTTGTGTATTCAACCCATGGATGAGTACACCACATAGCGTTGTTTTTTTTTACTTTCAAATAATTAATAAATTTTGTACGCGTATAATTCTTTTTTTTTTCTTTCAAATAATTAATAATAATTAATAATAGTCTTGTGTATTCAACCCATGGATGAGTACACCACATAGCGTTGCTTTTCTTTTCCTTCATATAATTAATAAATTTTGTACACGTATAATTTTTTTTTCAACAAACGTTGTTTTAATGGTTTTCCAGGATATATGTTTCAAGCGGTTTCAAATTTTTCTTGTTATTCATCTCCATTCCATGAATTGTTATTCGTGGGAATGGAGTGGGTGTATTTCATGGCTGTAATCTAGTATTTCACGGCTTAATCTGATATCTTCGTCGACGTAAAATTTCATTAGGAAATTAATTCGCCTCCCCACATATGGATTTTTTTTCTTAGCATCCACTAAAAGACACAGCAATTGCTTCGGCGCATGCGCAGTCCTGTTGCTTCCACCTGCTGTTGGGGTTGCATTGGTTGCCAGCAACGGGCCACTAGTGGCACTTGCTTGGAGGCCCACAATTCACGGCGATGCTGCAGGGCCATCAATGGCTCGCCAACTGATACCGCTGCCACCAACGGACCACTACCGGGCCGTGAGCGGCAGATTTCAGCCAGCAGGGACCCATCACTGCCAGCTGGTGTCCAGCAGTTTCCCAGCACTTGTGTTTTTGCTGGGCAATAGTCCGAGCCCGACGATAGAAATGAGTAATAGCAGATGGAGATTTTTTTTTTTGATTGGAGGTTTAACGACCACTGTGAGCAACTCAATGGGCTATAAGCAGTCGCCCGTCCCTAATTTAGAGTCACTGGTTCCAGGGAAGGGAGAGAGCCAGTGCCGTAAGACAAACACAACATCCATGCCTGACGGGATTCGAACCCAGACCCCTTACGGACGAATGATCAGAGGCCAGCGCCTCAGACCACTGCGCCACCGGGGTGGCGCAGATGGAGATAAAAGCTTCTTAACTGCCGTAGCATAAACTTTCAACTTGGTATCAGGAAGGGCTTTAAAAAAACGCCTAAAAACATGTGAGGAGAATTTTGAGCTTGAACAGATGACACCGGAATATGAAGATGAATAGAGATGCCGGTGCGACGAACATGAGGTTTCAAAGCATCGACTTGCTGTAACACAATCGAGGATTGGCTATCAGATGCAGAGGTCGTTACAGCAGAATAAGACTACGGCAATCGAGCTGCTGTGGAAGGGGGAGGAGTGACGTCATCGTGCGTATGTTTTGCATCAGTAAAAGTCGCAGTAGAAGCTGAATCAGAGGAGCTGTCTGACTGGGCAGCAGCAGGAGAAGAGGTGCCGAATAACGCACCGGAAGAGGGCAGTTGAACAGCGCCATGAGGAGAAGTCAGCGTAGCGGCGCCAGCAGCAGCGTCGCCGGTTACAGCAAGAGTGGAAGTAGGGCTATCGAACATGACATCTCCACCGGAAGCCGTCATTACTAATGGCGGCGCCCAGCAGTTCTTCTGTCCAGCTCGACCAGAAGGTAAATAAAGCTTGGAATGAAGAAAATATCGTACTTACGAATCGGAAAGTAGAACAAAACGATGCACTAGACCTTTAGATACACGAAAAACATAAAATTAGAACAGGGAGGGCACTATAAACTGAACTTTAGACTAGAAAATATCGGAGCTGATGCCGAGCACGGGAGGACCAGCTGTTGACATTATGGTACCAGATACCCCAGTATACTTATCGTCACCTCATCGAATCGATGCCTCGCCGAGTGGCCGCTGTTTTGCGTGCTAAAGGGGGTTCTACAGTTTATCAGTTAGGTGGTCATAATGTAATGGGTCATCGGTGTAGTGGTATGGCTTCTATCTCTGTCTTCATTGTCTTTCTCTAACAATCCAGGCGTGGGGGTCGTGAAAATCGTGCATCATTCTCAGAATAAGGTAATCTTACTATCCAGTTTGTGTTCACCTCGGAGGGAACAAGAAGTTATTCCGTTCTTAAAAGCTTCAGGAAGAGGAAGGGAATAATAAATACCTTAATTTATTTATTTTTACACCAGACTTTAACAAATTAAGTTTAGAAGACGAACTAAATAACTTTCTTTTACATATTATTCCGTCTACAGGAATTATGAATGTTCATATTCTTATATTTATATTTTACTGTGTTGCTCTTATTTAGAAAGAAATGCCGGGAAATTATTGGGTCCAGGACAATATGAATCCTAACGCTAGGATAAATTGTAGAGTACGCATGCAGCTTTTTCTTGAGGGATATACATCCCAAGAAGAAATCAAAAATTGTATTTTCCACTATTTCCGTTTTGTGGAGAGGTCTCTGATTACTTTAGTACTCGTTCCCAACAAACCACGAAAATATATAGTCAATATCACAAATCATTATGTTATTCTGTACGCTTTGATAAAACGATATTACATTCTCAATGTTCGAGAATGCTGTGTGATGTAATGAATATTTATTCAAAATTTATGAGAGTTATACTGATCTTTTGTAGCCAAATATCACTTAATGCCAACTACTTCGTCTTTATTCCACAGAATCTGCTTCTCGGAGATGAAAACCAAAAATTCAGAAATGAACTTTACAGAGAAGGTCTGCGATGAGCCAGATAAAGTAGCTAATGATTCGACCGATAAGACTACAGGATGTTACGGACAAGTATATCACATGAACTGGACAAGAAAACGAATTTTAAAGAATCTCGTAGTTGTTTCCTGCGTGTTTACTTTGCTCTTTACAGCATATGTGGGTGTTTCAGCTCTTCAAAGTACAATGAATAGCGAAGAAGGAGTTGGCGTGATATCTCAAGCAACTATTTATATATTCTTTTGCATTTCTGCATTGATTTTCCCTAAGTATGTCATCAGTAAGCTGGGATGCAAAACTACTCTCATTATATCTATCGTTACGTACTGTCCGTATGTAGCAGCCAACTTCTATCCTCGCTGGGCAACTATGATTCCCACAGCTGCGCTTTTGGGCTTAGGGGCTTCATTACTTTGGGCTTCAAACTGTACTTACATCAATGAGCTCTCATCTATGTACTGTAAATTCGGCAAGGAGAAAATCGAAGTTATAACTGCTCGATTTTTTGGATTTTTGGAACGATGTTCATGTCTACCCATGCTTGGGGTAATTTGATATCATTCCTTGTTTTAAAAAAAGATTCTACAGTCTTGGCTTTTGAGAGTAACTCTACGGCGTCTTGTGGATGGACGTTCTGCAACAACGAGCATGAAATTGATGATAATCCAAACCTAAGCACTCTAAGTGATCCTCAAAGATATCTTTTAACTGGAATTATGGTTGTTTTGTCCATTCTGTCAATTGTTTTAGCAATTTTTTTCATGGACTCATTACCAAGAGATCAAAAGCAAACTCAAAAAAGCACGGAGACAGCAAAAGAACTCCTTGTTTCGACACTGAGGTTGTCGAAAAGCCCAAACCAGCTCCTGTTGATGCTGCTTTCCTTTTATGTCGGCTTAGCAGATTCATTTTACATCGGTGATTACACTATGGTGAGATTTCCTACTCCTTTTGCTGTGTATTTGAATCAAAGCAAGCATTCAGTGGTGCAGGAAATTGTACCGCTACGAAAACATCATGGCTTATCTATCAGCAAACGTTTCAGCTACTGGGTATTGCTATATCATTTGTCATAGCTGAACAATTTTTCCTTTCACTCTCTAAAAGAAAATATCCTCTCCGTTAATCATCTAGCTGTCAGCAAGGCCACAATCGTGTCTGTACTATTCCTCGATCTGCGGTAACAACTGCAATCTGTGGTAACCAGCGTACTCCTCAACCCATTTTCAAGAACTAACTACAATGGCTTGTCTAGGGCTGCCCAATTGTTTTTTCAGAGGGCCATGAAATGAACTTGGCAGAATAGCCTCGCACCACTTAATGTGTATTTGGGTGTGTGTGTGCTCGTGGTACTCATTTATGATAGTTCGTTCCACGTTACTTGCTAATAAGCTAAAATACAATACCAAGCCGAATAGTCCCGGAAAGATAGTTGCCTAAATGAATAAATTAGGTTGAATTCAACAAATATACTAATCATTTACATAATTTGTATTATTACACTGTACGGAAACGTGCATTCCTTCTTTTCTGCACTTGAATGTGAAAGATGACTCTGCTTGTGTTACATGATGTGATTCAGACTCAATTCCATTGTAGTTGCCAACTGATTGGTATCTCTCAGGTGGCAGTCTTTGAGAAAAGTTCGGTACATGTCGCTTACAGTATGTTGCGTTGTTGAGAAAGTCTTCTCGAATACTTACGTTCAACCAAAATGTGTGATTAGATGTAGTGGCAATTTACTTGATAATTACTTCTTGGCATATATTCTGAGAAGCAAAGAAAATCTCTATGCTGTGCGTTGCAGAATTTTTTGCATAAGATTTGCAGAGTTAAATAGTTTTGAAGCTCCAAAATCTCCAATTGCAATATTGTATCAGACAAGTTTACGTCCGATGTTATACACCGAGTGGCCAAATTATGATAGGTAGGTTTTCCTAATACAAAGCTAACTCAGTTTTTTTTAATTGGAGGTTTAACGACCACCGTGAGCAACTCAATGGGCTATAAGCAGTCGCCCGTCCCTAATTTAGGGTCACTGGTTCCAGGGAAGGGAGAGAGCCAGTGCCGTAAGACAAACACAACATCCATGCCTCACCGGGATTCGAACACGGACCCCTTACGGACGAATGATCAGAGGCCAGCGGCGTAGACCACTGCGCCACCGGGGCGGCTAACTCAGTTCATGTGTAGGAGTTGAAAAAAGTTGCTGAGTACATTGATGTTACTCGACTACGTAGGAAAGTAATTGTATAATACTGCCAGAATGCAAGATTTTTTTATTGGGAGTTTAACGACCCCTGTGAGCAACTCGATAGCCTATAAGCACTTAGACGTCCCTGATTTAGGGTCACTGGTTCCAGGGAAGGGAGAGAGCCAGTACCGTAAGACAAACATGCCTCACATACCTCACGGGATTCGAACCAGGACCCAACTCGGACGAATAGTCGGAAGCCAGCACTTAGACCACTGCCCCACTGGGACGGCCCAGAAACGCAAGATACAAATATGTTTGGCCTAGTGCTTATTGAAAGCTTTCCATGTTTCTCTATTTTTGTAACTTTCAGAGGAGTACGCTGCAAAAACCATGAATAATGTATTCAGCAACCAGCGCAATTCGAAAGCTTTACCTTCCGTTGCAGTAGCAGTCCCGAATCTGTTTTAACACTCCGGGCCGTGATCGTATCTCGTAACTCTGAGAAATGATCAACGGGAGTTCACCTGGACTACAACTGGAAATGCAAAACGATAGTCAAAAATGCAGTACGTCACTTTTCGATACTAGCAGGATTTCCTTTTTCCAATTCAGTGCCACAAAAAGTAAGTTATTACATTTTATCCTCCAAAACTGCAATTTTTACATGTGATACAACAGCAAGAGTATTTCATATTCGATAGCTTTCAGTGTTTACCGTGTCTAAGATAAATAGATAAAAAAATATTTAAAAATGTTATAGACAATCCTTTTCATAGAAGATACAAAAAATGTTAAAGGACTAAATATGCGATGTACGATGTAAATTAGTTTGCAATGTTCACTAAAAGAATGCGTAAAGAAATTTTGTATGGTACATAAAATAAACTGCGAAATTGAGATGTGATGATCTTTCGTTTGGTACAAGAATATGTATGCAATGCTCTGGATGCATCTTTTATTTTTATTAGGTATTGTTAGAGTGAAGTGACCAAATGAAAAAAGAGGAAAAAGGAGCAACTCTGTCCAAATAATTTTAACTTATCGTATTGCCTTTGATGCAGTGATAAAATTTTGAAAAAGCCCATTGTTCCTAAGGATCAGTGTATACCATAAGTTGGTGGTCCGCACTCAGTTTACTAGTCCACACACAAATAATAATTTATTTAATGTTCACACTGTGCTAGTTTTATTGTCCTTCAAAAAGGGGTACCGCGAATCATGAATTTTAATGCTAAATTAGCTAAATAATATAATATAAACATTACAAAATGTACCAGACATTTTCACACTGATTGCAGTTTTTTATGCCATCGTGAACAACTAAATGTTCTATAAGCAGTCGCTCCGCTCCTAATTTAGGGCCACTGGTTCCAGGGAAGGGAGAGAGCCAGTGCCTTAAGACAAATGCAAAATCCATGCCTCACAGGGATTCGAATCCCTACCCATCACGGACGAATAGCGATAAGTCAGCGCTTAGACCACTGTGCCACCGGGGGAGGCTGATTACGGTTTATAAGCCAACAAATGAAAATTTAAGTTAGATTTAACTTTAATTAAAATTTTGACGGGTGTAAGGTTCAGTATCAACTTTTTTGTGCCTTTCCATCTAATGGAATTCATAGGGCAACTGGCGGAAGTGGATCAGATTGTTCAATATCTGGAGCATTTATCAATACCTTCATTAAGTCTGAAACAGTTCCAATATTCAGTTTGTTTCTTCAGTCTGTTTCATTGATTGATTGGAGTTTTTACCGCCACCGTGAGCAACTCAGTGCGCTATAAGCAGTCGCCTGTCACTAATTTAGGGCCACTGGCTCCAGGGAAGGGAGAGAGCCAGTGCCGTTAGAAAAACACAATATCCATGCCTCACCGGGATTCGAATCCGGACCCCTTTCAGACGAATGATCAGAGGCCATCGCTTAGACCACTGCGCTCCCGGGGCGGCAATGACTGCTCTATCGGACCACTTCATTTTGATTTTGGTGGTCCAACTCTTCTTTTAGTGATCTTGGACCAGCGGACCACCAAAGAACTCGTACGCTGCTTTGATGGATGATTATATCGGTCCAACGTACACATTTCTTAAGCACCCCAAAAACGTCTTCCATGCATCAAATTTCGGTTGTATATATTCGTGCATAGATTCAAAATGCACAGTCATACGATAAAGGTACATAGAGTATACGAGAATATTAGTTCTTTATGTTCAGATTTTCATCTGAAATTATTGAAAGCTCATCAGTTATTACTTATTCAGTATGATCTACGGAGTTCTGTGAAAATTAGCCAAGTAGCACTAGCGGAATTGCTGTATGGGGAAATAGCACTGTGACTCAGTGAATTTTCGTATAGTTTTGTTCCAAGTTCTTGAAGTTTCTTCGGCTTTCTGCTCCTTCTACAATCAGTACTTTTTAAACCTCTCCGCAAGGTTTGTATCGACGAAATGGCCACCCCTGTGGCGAGGTGGTCTAAACCCTGGCTTTTGATCATTCGCCCAAGATGGGGCTGAGTTCGAATCCTGGTGAGGCACGGATGTTGTGTTTGTCTTACAGTCCTGTCTCTCTCCCTTCTCTGGAACCAGTGGTCCTAAATTAGGGACGAGCGACTTCTTATAGCCCATCGAGTTGCTCGCAATGGTCGTTAAACTTCCAATAAAAAAAATGGATGCAATGTTTCTTGGCATTGTCGAGGACGCCACCGGTATTTCCTTTAAATCACCATTTTACATAAACTTTGACTTTAAACATTTTGCATATCTACTTTGCTGTACTTGGAACTGATATTGGTGCTGCAAAAGAAAGACACAGTACGTCTTTATTGAAGAAAGACAGTTTCAAACGGCAACACAACAGAGGAGTGCATTTCCAAATTCCACTCTGAATATCTTATATGTCACTAATCCTTTCTCACGGTGTATTTTATTTATTCCACTATGATATTGAAATGTGTCCTAAATTTGTGTCCATGGAATTTACGAAAGAAGTTGTTCTTGCGTAATACTGCAGATAAGTGTGCTTTTGTCACGCAAAGAACGCCGTTGTAACAGTTCAACTTTACTCATGGGTCAATTTTACTCTGGTAAAGGAAATCTGTGTGTCAAGTTACCCCCTTCAATAAATCGTCTGGAGCGCAGACAAAACAATCAACGGGCGTCTCCAGCAGACACAACAATACAGCAGGGACTTCCCCTTGTGTAATAAATCTTTCGATAAAACTGTCATGGGACGTGCAAAATAAATTCTCCCTGGTTCTTCCTTCTACCGCGATCGGTCGGGGGCACAAAATTTACGAACCCATCAATGAAATAGGACATACTATTCTCATTCAAAAATAGCTGATTTATCTGTGCAATAAGAATTACATGTAATAGCACGAATTATCCGCATGAATCTCTCGTCTAACTGTGGAATAATATGACATTACATATAGCGTAATGCAGAGCTCAGTTTGATGCCAATAATTGATTCAAGGCTTGAATCTACATTCCTAAATGTTGCTACTGCTTTTATTACTTTTTTTAAAGTTTCGCTGCTAAATATTTTATTGGTGAAACATCTGTTTTAACGCTGAAAATAAAAAAAATAAAAAGAGAATCTGCGCGTGGAGGAGGGGTTAACCTTGGGATTGCTTTTATCTCACTCTGAAAATAATTTTCATTTGAAAATGTTTCTTGTATGAAAAATGTTGTCATACAAGAAATGATCGATTTGCGATTTTCATCAATTTTCTTCTCATTAAATTTCTTTTATTGTCACAATAATAAAATCATCCTTCGCTCCACTGTGCTGATATGTTGGAAAGAGTTTCATAGTATACATGGCTGCATAACCTTTCTTACTTTCAGACTAATTACATCATTTGCCATCATACAATGGCAACAAGTAAAGATTAAACATTTTTAATGGTATTTTTGGTTTGCAGAATGCTAAAGAAATCTTTTATTTTACATCAGGTCTTCGCTAAATTTAACGTATGGGTTCTTCTGGCAGTGTCAGTCATTTAGTGATAGAATTGGGCCACGTAACTTAATTAGGGTAGCGACGTTTAATTATTCGGGGCTAATTGCTATACAATCCGTGTTATTCATCGCATTTTCGGAAAATTTAATATCTGGGTTCGTCAGAAAATTTTAGGTACATATTGATTGGTTCATCATCATCATTTTCAATCCACTGCTGGATGAAGGTATCCTCAAGTTTCTTCCACAAACTTCTATCCTGAGCCACTCTTTTCCATGCAGTGGCGCCTTAACAGGTGGGCCAACTGGACCTGGACCACCTGTTGAAAACTTAACCGTCCTGAAGCGGGAATTGAACCCCGCATCTTCCGATTGCCCGTCCAGTATGCTAACCATTACACCATCCAGGACAGTGAAGTTCCAAGCAACTGAGACATAGAAATCTGAAAGTCCTCAGATTTTCTCTAGTCGAAGGATCCACGCTTCCTCATAGCGCTTTGACCCAATTCCCATCCGGACGGATGTAGGTCGGAGGTCACCAGTACAAAGGAAGCATGAATGCTTCGACTAGCGAAAATTTGAGGACTTTCATATTCTATGTCTCAGTTGCTCGGAACTTCACTGTCCTGGGTGGTGTAGTGGTTAGCATACTGGACGGGTAATGGGGAGATGCGGGGTTCGATTCCAGAATGATTGAAAGTTTTAAGTTTTCTGAGAAGTGTTACATAGATGATCAGTCAGTGATACAAGCAAATTCAGTTTGCTTTGCTTGTGAATATATAGTGAAATAGTTTTCGGGGTAGTACCCCAAAACATATACTTGGGTTGAAATATCGAAGTGTTTAATTTTTCGGGATTACAACACTTCCTCACACTAATGTACTGCATGAGCAACTAAAAAGGGACATGTTTAGACAAAAAATGTCTTACTGCAGCATAACCGTTAGAGCTTTCGTCGTTTAAAAAAAATTTGGACGCAGTGCCTTTAATGATTTCTTAATAAAATAATCGCGCGTTGAGACTGTACCAGAAAAAGCAATGAACTGTGCAAATATAAAATCGATTGTCTACTTAATTCAAATTATCAATCTTTTAATACGAAACAGAAATGTTCTCTTAAAATATGTCCTAGTGTTATTACAGAGAAAGGAAATGAACTTTTAGGCACAGTGCTTTTTACTCTTTCAATAACACACTTATGAAGCAATAAATTAATAATTTAATTTTTTGGATTTTGTCATATCATGAAGGGCAAGTACTGGGAGCGGGGCACATCAGCGAAAAAAACCCCCCAACCATTTCATAGAGATCACATGGTGACAGTTTCGATATAGAATATAATATTTCCATGGAAGGGGGGAAATTCCTGGAAAATTTGGTGTCTTTAGCTCTTTAATGAGCTAAATGCATAACCGAAAGAAATGCCACAGACTAAATATTCTTTCATAGCCTATAATTAGAATACTAATTTTTCCGCGGCGCGAATTTCCGCAGTTTTCAGCATTGTTTTTGTAATTTCGCGAATTTCAGGGTTTTTTTCTGTACTTTCGAAAATGTCAAAAATATCCGCGATTTTTATATTTTCATATTTTTGCCTAAATTCTATTACAATTTTTAGATTTTTTTTCACATTTCATTAATTTTAATACTGTCTTCATTTGAATTTAGGCGAAAAAATGTACTGCAAAGTAAAATCTAAACCTGCTACGAAGTCTAACCAGAAATTCAAACCTTGAATTGCCCCTCAAGATTGTTCGTTGCGAAGAGACTCTTATTGAACATGTTTGACGGATACAGAATCTTTACGCAGTTTCTTCTTTGGGGCCAAACCCAATAATTTATTTTGCAGATCTCTTTCGTAGTCCATATCGGCAAAATGGGTTGAACATATTGTGGCATTTTTTAAACTAAACGCATCTCCTCTTTTGCAGCACGATTCCCATAACTTTGCTAATTCTTGATTTTTTTGGAAATCTGATATATAACTGGAAATCCTTTTGTGTTTCTGACGCCAGGTAGGGGTGAAGCATTGGCGCCAGCAGGTCGGCGGTGACGCCACTGGCGGAAGCACGAGTGTAACCTAGTTGTCAAGTAACCTTGGCTCCCGTCCAGTGGCGTAATTATGTTTCAAAATCTGGGGGAGGGGGAGGCCCGATCACACATACACATATTATATGTATACATATATAGATAGAGTTTGGGACTCCCTCCCATACACACACACACGCAGGAGCAAAACAGTTGCTGAGGCGCGATTTAACGGGCACGACATAGGCGCCTCTGTTGGCGAATTGTTGAACTTAGCGTGATCGATAGGGCAGAAATGTAAATAACAAAGTTGTAGAACTGACTTTGCTTATTAGGAATCAACATCGCTGTTTTATTAAATACACATTATACACGTGTTTGCATTCTACGAAAAATTACAATCTTATATTATCAAAGTTAGTTGGTTCACATCATAAAAAAGTGTGCATTATATCATTATATTCCCGAAAAATCTGCGGGATCCTTTACATTGGGGATCCCGACTCTGAAAATATGGGAGGGGGTCCTGACGCCTCGACTCCCCCCCCCCCAGTGGTTACGCCTATGTTCCCGTCTATGCTTTGGGGTACAGTTGACACGCAGATTTCTTTTACTGTGTACGGTAAACTTAAACCGGGTAAAACTAATCTGTTGCACCGGTATTCATATCATCATCATGATCAATAACCATGGGTAATAGTCCCATAGGTGCCTGAAGCCATGTGACATCAGATTTCATTCGTCTCACAGTGTTGTACTACCAACGCATCGACACTCATCTGGTAAATCCAGGCTTCCTGGGGAACGGGGGTCCACGAACAAAGCGCGTCCGGGGCAGACTTCAGAGGGAGCCATCTATGCACTCGCGTCCACAAACACAGGGACACTGCGGAAAACCGCAGACTAGGTGGGCGGCAGGACCAGGGTTCGAACACACGTCAGAAACGTCCGCCTCCCATAGATTGCATAGCGACTTAACCAACTGCATGCCGGTGGTCAGCAGTCATATGCCAGATGGAATTAAATGGTACACACATATCTATGAAATTTTTCTGATCAGTCATATGCCAGATGGAAATAAATGGTACACACATATCTATGAAAATTTTCTGATCAGTGCAACTAAATGGTACACACATATCTATGAAAATTTTCTGATCAGTGCAATTAAATGGTACACACATATCTATGAAAATTTTATGATCAGTGGAGTTAAATGGTACACACATATCTATGAAAATTTTCTGATCAGTCATATGCCAGATGGAATTAAATGGTACAGACATATCTATGAACATTTTCTGATCAGTCATATGCCAGATGGAATTAAAGGGTACACACATATCTATGAAAATTTTCTGATCAGTCATATGCCAGATGAAATTAAAGGGTACACACATATCTATGAAAATTTTCTGATCAGTAATATGCCAGATGGAATTAAAGGGTACACACATATCTATGAAAATTTTCTGATCACAATATGAAGATCAAAAAACAGCTTTAAAGACTCGCTTTATTGGAAGCTTAAAAAACTAAATGCACAAAGTTTAAATAAACTACATTAATTTGGCATTACGATTTTGCGAGTTATGTTTTTCATGAGGTTATATTTTCATATGTATGAAATATTCATGATAAACTAAAAAATATAAAATGCTGCAACTAATAATGTCTTTCTTTCCTTTTATCAAGGCTTATGTTGCCTGCTCGTGGGGTATATACCATGTAGGTATCGTAACTGTTTGCAATGGAATAGCATGTGCTGTCTCTTCATCGATTTCCGGCTTTTTAGTTAAATATCTCGGCAGACCTACAATCTTCATCGCAGCTGCTATCGATAGTGCAGCCGTCTACATTTTGCTTTACACGTGGTCTCCTGAAACCCATCACCCTCTTATGCTATTTGTCGTTTCTTGTTTATGGGGCTTGTTTATTGGAACCTATTGGACGCAAGTCAGAGGTAAGAATACTGGGATCAGAAATTATTTACTGAACCCTAGCAATCAGAAGTAGAATATCTAATTCTTTTTTTTATTTTTGATTGGAGGTTTAACGACCACCGTGAGCAACTCAATGGGCTATAAGCAGTCGCCCGTCCCTAATTTAGGATCACTGGTTCCAGGGAAGGGAGAGAGCCAGTGCCGTAAGACAAGCACAACATCCATGCCTCACCGGGATTCGAACCCGGACCCCTTCGGACGAATGATCAGAGGCCAACGCCTTAGACCACTGCGCCACCGGGGCGGCGACATGACTTGAAATATGCAACTCACGAAACGAACTCATTTCTCTCAAGCACGAAGATAGTCCACCATTGTTTTAGGAGGCAGAGATCCAGTGATCGCATTTGCTAATTCGTCAGATCTTCTCCTTTCTATCTTAAAAACGTGGGTGCTATTTTCAATATTTCGAAAACAAATCTTCCAGGTTGTTCCGATTTGTTCTCTACCATGAAGATTCACCTGGTTTCGGTGAATAGAACATGTTTTTCAGATTGAAGATTTAATCGATTTAATTTAATGACCACTGTGAGCAACTCCATGGGCTATAAGCAGTCGCCCGTCCCTAATCTATGGTCACTGGTTCCAGGGAAGGGAGAGAGCTAGTGCCGTAAGACAAACACAACATCCATGACACACCAGAATTCGAACCCCATCTGGGACGAATTGTCAGAAGTCAGGGCTTGGATAATTGCGCCACCGGGGCGGAAAATAGAACATTATACGAAGATATAATTACAGAAAACTGTAATGAAAAGCGACCTATATGAAAGAAGTGCTCTTGAGTTATAATGCCACATACTTTTTCCCGCGCAAACGCTGAGACGAATGCTTTTGGCTTTGCTTTTAAGGTACTAATCGTTCGTTGTGACTCTTTCTTAATAATGTCTATACGATGTAACCATCTGATATCAGGCGTAACGCATCCTCTAGTTATGCCATGTCTCAAATATCTTTTTTGTTAGCGTCGATCTGTTTTTATTAATATAGTAAGAACCAAATCCAGCACATTCCACATGCACTACGCGTATTTTCTCTAGTGTTACACTTGATGGAAATATTTTGTTTATGAAGATGAAAAAGTAACTTTGGGGCATACGATTTCCAAACCGATCAGCAATTGTTTCAATCACTTATCTGTGGACTTAAAACATCTTCGGGGAATTCATCCCTGCTGCCTTTACAGCTTAGAAGAGGATTATTACTTCTAGCAATTCCATATACCTAGAAGTACCTTTTAGATTTTTTTCAGTTAGAAGTTGCTTCCAACTGAAAAAACACACATTTCATTTTTGCGCCAGAAATATTCGTGTGAAAAAAAATATTAGACCTTTGCACTTGGCACACCAGAAACGACATAAACAGAAAATATGTCGTAAATTTAGTTTCGGACTTCTACAAATGAAAGGGATAAATTCGGTGCGTTTATGCACTCTGTAATATTGAAATTGTAGCATCATGAAGGAATAATCAGAAGCGCATGCAAATCAATAGGCAGCTAAGTTAATTCGAAATACGCACATGATTAAAACAAGGGACCAATCCGATTGCAGCATTTGCCTATATAGGCGAGAACGCCTCTGCCGTAACTTCACAGCTAAGACTGGTTTCCTCCTGAGAACAGGCTTCTGACTTCGAGGCGCAATTTCTAGGAGGAAGCAAACTTCGTGCAGAAGGCCAAGCGCCAAATTTCTCAGTCATATCGCCAGCAAAGTATATTTGAGAGAGAACGGATTATTGGTCTTCGAGAGGGTTAATGGTCTACTCACTATATTGGGCAGTATTTGGGCCTGGCAGCAGTTTTTGAGAGAAGATAACACCAATCATCATCCTGGAATTGGAGCACGCAGAGTGATCACACCACGGGAAGACATTTGATCCGACGGCAAGTGTCCGTCGCTCCTACAGCTGCTCCCTTTACTGTCAGAAGAGCGGGAAATGTTTCCGTCACAAGGCCCCTATCTGAAAGACTGGCGGAAACAGGACTTCACGGAAGGCGTCCATTGCGTCACTTGCTCCTATCCAATGATGATTGTCGCGAGCGTCTGGAGTGCTGTTGTGCTCGCCAGTGACGAATTTCGTTTTTGTCTGGAATTCGATGATCACTAAGTTTGCGTATGGAGATGAAGGAAAGAACGGACCAATTCAATAGTAATTGTCCATCGGCATACAGCACCAACGGAAGAGGACATGGTCTGAGAAGCAATCATTTACGGCAGTCGAACATCTCTAGTATTCCTTACATGCAATTTGACAGCTCGACGGTACGTGGAAAATATTCTAGATGCTGTTGTTGTCCCTTTCGTAAAGGGGAGCACCTGGACTAGTGTTTCAGCACCATGCTGCAAACATCTCCAGGGAATGTCTACGCGCTGTCAAATCCCTGGAATATACAGCAAGATCCCTGTATCTGTCCCCAATAGAACATGTATGGTACATGACTGGACGGCATGTCAACAGCTACCTGCAACCAGCTTAGACAACGGCCACCCTGCAAGGCCAGGTGCAGGAAACATGGTGGGAAGTGCCGTTGGAGACAATCAGATGTTTCAACTATGCATTGTCAACAGAGGTAGCTGTGGCTTGTACTGATTTTCCTTATTTTTCAAGTAGTAAAATTATCTACACACAGTAGTTTTGAAAATTTGAACATGTGTTTCTCGTCTCCCATACTGCTCCATTCCTGAACATCAGTTGAATTTTCCCACCGTTTCTGGGTGTTGCAATTTCAATATTACAGAGTGTATTTTGATGTATATTGTGCCCCATTTGAAGTCACACTAAACTGATTAAACTAACCATTTTGATGTTGAACACCATTTGGGGATTTCATAATATTTGTACATCAGCGTACATGTTTTTTTAAGGAAATGTTTATTTGATGATTCTTTCTAATGAAAATTCATAGTAAGGAAATGAAATATAGCAAACACCTGCGTGCCCATTGAATGGAACTACGATTTCTTGGAAACAACAAATGCTACTTACTTTTTTCAGCATATCGTGCTTGGTGTTCTTTTATGTAAAATATTGTTTGTGAAAATTGCAACACCATGAAGGAATGATGGTAATCACGTAAAACTTACAGGATATGCAGAGCAGGGTAGGACTTGCAAATGATTAGAACTGCAGAGCTATTGCGCATGTCTGGGCCCGGCAGCACCATCTGAACAGTCGAGTGAGGGGTATGAAGAGAGGGCTGCTTAGGATACACACCAGTAGTGCATTGCGGACAGCGAGTTGCAAAAGGGTCTCCAGGATTCAATAATGCCTCGGCGATGACGAAGGGTGCAATATCCCCATATGACAGAGTTTGAACGGGGACGAATGATTGGTCTGCGTGAAGGTGGTGGATTTTGGTACCGCGATATTGCGGCTCGGACGGGACATAACGCCACGACAGTGATGCGCGTGTATCGGGAAGTGTTCCAAGGAGAACCAGGTGCATCGACAATCCGGCAGTGTCCGAGAAATGTGAGGACACCGCGGGATGACCGACACCTCATCAGCATATCAGTGACGAACCGTTCCGCATCTTCGCAAGTGTTAACACAACAGCACTACAACAGTTGTGGCATTGTCTGCCTCTACAGCTCGACGCAGTCTGCTGCACAGAGGACTGATTGCACGCATCCCTTTGCGGCGGATTCCTTTGACCCTGAACCATGGACGCCTCAGGCATGAATGAGGTTTTGAATACAGACAATGGCGTGCTAATTGACCACGTGTCATGTTTTCGGTCGAGTCCCGATTCAACTTGGACTACCATGATGGCCTCATATGCATTAGATGGCATGGTGGTGAGCGCCTTCTTCCAGCATGCATTGTTGAGCATCATACAGGCTGAATTCCAAGTGTGATGGTGTGGGGTGCCATTGGGTAACATTCGCAATCTCGGCTACTATGACTTAAGGGCAATATCACCAGCCACCACTACATCAGGAAAGTTGTATAGGCAGAAGTCATACCCTTCCTTCGTATCACTCCAGGCGCTATATCCCAGCAGGACAATGCCCGACCAAATGTTTCCATTAATGTCCAAGCCCTCTTCTCAGCACAGCAGATACCGCTTCTTCCCTGGCCTCCACGTTCGCCAGACATGTCGCCTATTGAATATGTCTGGGATATGGTCACCCGCCATGGGCCCGTCAAAGTCCTCCAGCGGTCAGTACCAATGATCTGTGGACTCGCGTACATGCCGCCTGGCAAGCAATTCCCTAGGACACCATCCAACGCCATTTCGATTCAATGCCACGCCGACTAGAAGCTCTTACTGCAGGTGGCGGAGGCTTCACAAGATACTGATTTGTGCAGGTCAAAATTGTTGTATTATTCTGAAAATTAAGTCACTTATGTACAGTAATATCAGTAATGTGTAGTATGAATTTCATTTGAATCGCATGGTTCCTTCTTGGTGTTGCAATTTTTACAAGCAGTAGTGTCTTATCTTAAGTGTCGCTTACGATCTGTCAAAGGTTTAACAAACCTTTGGGTAACGTGGACGTCAAACTCTAACTGGGTGATCTTTTCCACAAGATCCGTAATCTTCAGGCTACGAATATGACTTTTTTTTTTTGATTGGAGGTTTAACGACCACCGTGAGCAACTCAATGGGCTATAAGCAGTCGCCCGTCCCTAATTTAGGGTCACTGGTTCCAGGGAAAGGAGAGAGCCAGTGCCATAAGACAAACACAACATCCATGCCTCACCGGGATTCGAACCCGGACCCCTTTCGGACGAATGATCAGAGGCCATCACTTAGACCACTGCGCCACCGGGGCAGTGGTCTAAGCATGACTTAGACCATGACTTCAGGGTGCTGGTTATGTTGTCAAAAGATATTTCTCTCTGGTTTTCCAAAGATATTTTTGCCGCCCCGGTGGCGCAGTGGTCTAAGGCGCTGGCCTCTGATCATTCGTCCGTAAGGGGTACGGGATCGAATCCCGTCAGGCATGGATGTTGTGTTTGTCTTACGGCACTGGCTCTCTCCCTTCCCTGGAACCAGTGACCCTAAATTAGGGACGGGCGACTGCTTATAGCTCATTGAGTTGCTCACGGTAGTCGTTAAACCTCCAATAAAAAAAGAGAAATAGATATTTTTTGAGATCCTTTAACTGATTATGGAAGCAAATTCATGCAGTGAGAATATAGTAGGAGGTTTTCTATCCTTTACATAAAGAGCCAGTATGGAGGAGTTATTCCAAGCTTTACAAGATTTCTAGATGGCAGGTATCTGATTTCAACAGTCAAACGTCATGTAGCGTTGATAGTTTCCCAACATGCTTCATAGTTTGTTACCTACATAAAAAGCAGAATTTCGTGGTGGAAAATTTCAAGAAGGTTACAGAAGCAGTTATGTGTTAGACGACAGTGATATGTGCTTTCTTAACTCTCCTCGCAGGATATATTGCTTTAATTTGTCTTAGCAACGTTTTCCCGATGCCTCAAAAGAGTTGAGTATTTTCTTTACAGTTGATTCCAGATTCAGATTCACTGCCTGAATCTCGAGTCAGCTGTAAAGAAAATTTCCGAACAGACTTGTTACTACTCGTAACATTGTATCCTATGACCGTGCCTTTGAAAGTCACTGATCTCTGCCGTATCGCCCTTCTATTATACTATATATGCTCGTCTACGTTATTTACCAGGCCACGTGAGTTTTATTTACCTGTATAAGCCATGGCTGTGACGTATATGGATGGATAAATCCACTACTAAAAAGGGGTATCCGAATACTTTTGATCATATACACTCTTTCCAAAAAAAAAAAAGAAAAAAGAAGCACACAGAAGGATCCAATCGTGGTGAAAAAAGAAGCATCCAATCGTGGGAAAAAATGATATGTGCAATGTAATAGAAAAGGAAATGATTGCAATTCCAGAGCAGTTGGGTCATTTATTCTAAAACCACTATACGAGTGTAACAAGTCAGTGGGTTGTAGCACCACCTCTGACTTGAATACAAGCGGTTACCCGCCGTGGCATAGACGCATACAGTTCACGGATGCTCTCCTGAGGTACAGCATTCCAGATGGTGTCTAAATTGATGGCCAGTTTGCTGACATTCTGTGATGGGCGTAGGTAGCATTCCATCATGTTCCAAACATGTTCGATTGCTGAGAGGTCAGACGATGGAAGGGTGTCGACGTTCTGGAGGCAGGCCTGAGGGAACTGTGCCGTGTGTGGCCCTGCATTACCCTGTTGAAAAATTGCTTGGTGATGCTGCGACAAGTAACACAACAGGTCGTAGAATGTCGTCGACGTACTGTTGAGCCGTGAAGGTCGTACGGTGGACTACCAAGGATGTCCAGCTATCGTAGGAAATTGTTCACCAAACAGTCCCTCTCGGTGTGCAAGCCGTGTGCCGTTCCACGGTAAAGGCATGATCTGTGTGCTGGCCGGATAGTCTCCAGAGAGATATGCGCTGGTCATCGTCGCCAAGTGCAAACCGTGACTCGTCACTAAAGACAACACGACGCCACTGGACACTATCCACGTTGATCGGGCCCCATACCACTGCAACCGGTGTCGGCGATACTAGCTGGTCAGCGGTAGGCGGCGTAGTGGGCTCCTCGAATGTAATCCCCGTGCTACAGGTCATCTGGCAACGGTCCGAATGTCCACTTTCGTACATGTAGACGACGCAATATGGCCACGGATGTTTGATAGCGATGAATTCGGTTCTTTTCGTGTAGCTCTCACAATCGATCGAACCTTGCGGTATGTTGTTGCCCTCCTCTGTTGTCGATCGCGCGTCGCTCCGACCCAGATGCTTGGTGATACGGTGACCTGACCAACCGGTCTCTCTCAGCCCAATTATACGTCCTCTCTCAAACTCGCTCAGCTGCTCGTATTGTGCACTGATCCGACGTCGAGGCATATATATATATATATATATATATATATATATATATATATATATATATATATATATAAAATTGATTTTATTATGTGTAACAAAAAATTCGTCATAGAAGACTGCAGTGTGCTAAACAAGTTCAACACAGGTAGTGACCATAGATTGGTGAGATGTAAGATGCACCTCAACACTAAACTTGAACGTGGCAAGCTCATAAGACAAACAAAATCTATTGACATAACCAACCTTAAAAAACACCATAATACCTTCAAGTTAGAACTGAAGAACAGGTTCTCTGCTTTAGAAGGCCTAACATCGGAAGAAGTGGACATCTCTGAAGTTAACAGAAAAGTAACGAAAGCTCTTATGGAAACAGCAACAAAATTAGCTGGGTCTAAGAACAAGTTGCATGTGAACAAATTATCAGGAAAAACCAAAATGTTGATGCAAAAAAGAAGAGAGATGAGGACAACTAAAGAAGATGTGACTTCCAAAGTGGAATATATAGAGCTATGCAAGACAGTAAGAAAAAGTATCACTGAAGACGTAAGGAAATTCAACTGTGAACTAGTGAGGAAAGCAATTGAAAACAACCAAAGCCTAAAGATAGCAAAGGGACATCTCAGTAAGGGAAGAAAACAGATTATGGCACTGAGAAAAGAAGATGGTTCTGTAACAAGAAATAGAGGCGAAATTTTGACAAGAGTGAAAGATTTCTACTCCAAATTATATGAAAGGGATGATATATGCACTCCAGACATCATGAAAGATACCTGTACCAGAGTTCCTCCAGTCCTTCCAGCAGAAGTTGCACATGCAATCAAGAACACGAAGCGAGGAAAAGCTCCAGGAGAAGATGGAATTACTGTAGACATCATACAAGAAGCAAGTGGAGAAATCGAAACAGTACTCGCCCAAATTTTCAGTCGATGCCTTAATGAAGGAAAGATTCCTGAGGATTGGAACACCGCTACAATGATCCTGCTACATAAGAAAGGTGACATTGAGGATCTCGGAAACTACAGACCTATCAGCCTCCTATCAGTAGTTTATAAAATCTTCACTAAAGTTCTTTCACACCGCTTGAAGGTAACACTGGACATGGCTCAACCGAGAGAACAAGCTGGATTCAGGAGTGGCTACAGCACAATAGATCATATCCACGTGCTGAGAGAACTAATTGAAAGAGCGAGGGAATATGAACTTCCATTGTGCATGGCTTTTATCGATTATGAAAAAGCCTTTGATTCGGTGAAACCATCAGCAGTTACAATGGCTCTGAAAACCTGCGGTATTGAAGATGCATACATTAATATTATTAATAACATCTATGAAAATGCAAGTGCAAAGATTAGGCTGTTTGAAAATACAACACACGTAAAAATTGGAAAGGGAGTGAGACAAGGTGACACCATATCTCCGAAGCTCTTTAATGCCACATTGGAGGGTGTTTTTCAGTCGCTGAGCTGGGAAAACAAGGGGATAAAGATTAATGGAGATTATCTAACCCACCTTCGTTTTGCTGATGACGTAGTCATTTTTGCAACTACCCCATCAGAGCTGCAGATTATGATCCAGGAACTTGCTGACAAGAGTAAAGAAGTGGGATTAAAAATGAACTTTCAGAAAACAAAAGTGATGTTCAATGCTTTTACAAGAAATGAAGATTTATCGATTGATGGAGAAAAGCTGGAGATAACAGACACGTACGTTTATCTTGGACAGCAGGTATCAAGTGAGGGTCACATTGATGAAGAAATTAATCGGCGTACAAAACTTGCCTGGAGAGCTTTTGGAAGAAACAGCATAATTTTCAAGAGCAATATGCCATTATGTCTTAAAAGAAAAGTGTTTGATCAATGCATCCTTCCAGTGCTTACGTATGGTGCAGAGACGTGGACCTTAACTAAAAGAGACATACAAAGGCTGCAGACAACTCAAAGTAGCATGGAGAGGTGCATGCTTGGTGTAACCAGGAGAGATAAGAAGAGGAACTCGTGGATCCGAAAAATGACAAGAGTGGAAGACATCATGATCAGAGTTAAATCCCTGAAATGGCAATGGGCTGGACACACTGCCAGAAGGACAGATCATCGATGGACAGCCGAAATTTTAGATTGGATTCCAAGGGACAGGAAAAGACCCAGAAGAAGACCACATGGGAGATGGGTGGATGAAATTCGAAAGTATGCAGGGGTGACATGGAGGAGACTGGCACAAGACAGACCGTTGTGGAGGAAACTTGGGGAGACCTTCGTCCAGCAGTGGATTGATAATGGTTGACAATGATGATGATGATGATATATATATATACACGGTCGAGTCACATTATTGTGACCACCAGCTAATATCCAGAGTAACCACAATGTGCCGCGCGGAAAGCAGCTAGACTGGCTGGGAGTGATCCGATAAGGTGCTGGAAGGTGTTCACAGGTATGTGGAGCCATGCCTACTGCAGTGCATCTGACAGCTGCTGGAGGGTGCGTGGTGGGGAATCGAACAACACAATTGAGGTGGTCCCACAGATGCTCAATTGGGGTTAAGTCTGAGGAATTAGGGGGCCAGAGAAGCACTTTGAAGTCTTAATCGTGCTATTCCAACCACTCTCGATCATTTCTAGCTGTGTTACACGTCGCATCGTTGTGCTGGAAGATCCCATCCGCCCGAGAGAAGACAATCAGCATGTATAGGTGTATGTGGTCTGCAAAGATGGATTCATAACGAATTCGGTCCATAGTGCCTTCCACAGGTATTCGGTCCATAGTGCCTTCCACAGGAGTGTCACGAAGACATTCCCCAGACCATAACGCTGCCTCCACCAGCTTGTGTTCTTCCAGCAATAGTTGAGGGTGTTTGTTCTCCGATGTTTCTCGCCTTATACGCCAACGTCCATCCGTTCGGTGAAGCAGAAAATACGTGACTCGTCGGAAAAGGCAATCCTTTGCCAATCAGCGGATGACCAATTCCGATACTGCCGTGCAATGTAAGCCTTTTCTAACGATGCACCTTCGTTAGCATAGGTGCAGTGACCATCCGTCTGCATCGGAGCCCCATACGCAGCAGGGTTCGCTGAACTGTCGATTTAGACACACTTCCGGTAGCCCCTGGTTCATTCGCCCAGTAAGTTGGTCCACTGTAGCGTCTCGATCGGCCCTCACGCACCTTCGCAGCCGACGTTCATTCACCTCTCACATCAATGGCACGTGGTGCTTCGCAGTTTTCCCGTCGCTTATTTGCAATGGTGCCATTTCTCTAATCACAATACACTTTAACCACAGCAGCACGCGAACTGTTCTCAAACTGTGCTGTTTCAGAAATACTGCCACCCTGGCCCGAAAGCCGATAATCATCCCTTTTTTGCAAATCTGATCAATCGCTTCTTTTATCCATGACAGCAACGAGTGATATGCTTTCAGAATGCCTACAGCACAACTTATATACCCTCCAAGCCAGCTCACGACACGTGCCTTCTTTCATTGGCTACGCGCTGTTGACGTCAAAAGTGGGAGGTGGTCACAATAATGTTACTCGACCGTATATATATATATATATATATGAAAATTTTCAAGTTTTCAAAAATTATCTGACTTACCATCCTTGTCACATTTACGCCAAAAATCGGATTGTCATCTTCAAAATTTATATATATATATATTTCATAAGGCAGGATCTCTCTTCATAAAGGCAAGATCCACGCTATAGTCATTTGGTGAGATATACACAGCTGGCCACCCAAAACTCAACACCAAGAAGGACACGAGATAGCAAAGCCAGATATACTGGACACATAACAACAGATACAAAGATGAAACGATTGAGCTTACAGGCCCGTGCGACTTGCGGAACACGCAGACATCAATAGTTCGTGTGACCTCATGGCTGGCAATAACGGCCGCTACACGCCGTGGCATCGAACGAAAGAGGCTTTGTACAGGCGGGCCACTGCAGCAGTGACATGTGGTGGGCCGTGAAGAATTGTTGCACGATACGTGCCAAGTGCGGGCTCGCATTGTCCTGTTGAAACTTGGCCGCTGGCAGGTCCTGCAGGTAAGGGAGGACTACAGGCTCCAACACGTCGGAGATGTAGCGGTGGCTGTTGAGTGTACCGGCGATGCGTACCAGAGGGGTGCGGGTGTCATATCCAATTGCGCCCCAAATCATAACGCCAGGTGACGGACCGGTATGGCGATGCATAATACAGGCGTCATACAGTTTCTCGCCGCGGTGCCGCCACACGCGGATCCGACCATCGTGGTGTTGCAGGCAATAGCGGGATTCGTCGGAGGAGACAATGTCGTGCCATTCCGTAGTCCAGGTGCAGCGTTCAACGGCCCACTGCCACCGCATTCGCCAATGGTGTAACGTTAATGGCAATCGGAGCAATGGGAGCCGTGCGACACGTCCCTGCTCCTGTAGACGACGTCGAACGGTACGTGCTGACACAGGTTGTTGCGCAACACACCCTAATTTCTGCACTAACGTTCGTGATGTGGCTGTGCGAGCCGTCAATGCCCGCCGCACAACATGCCAGTCCTCTCGTCCGGTGGTGTGCCGCGGCTGCGGCAATCGCTTACGTCGGCCTGTCCATTCCTCCTGCACCCACCGAATCCCTACTCGCCTCACTGTGGCTGGATGTCGTCCCACACGGGTGCCGATATCTCGTTACGATAAACCGCTTTCGCGATAAGCCACTATTCGTCCTCTGTCGAACTCCGAAACGTGTTGGGATGATTGCCGTATTCTGCGACGAGGCATCAGAAAGCTTCCCACGCACAGGTCCGGCAGCACAACAGACTTCCACTACTTATACCCCGCCTTCTGTGCACCCTTCTTATAGTGCTTCTTGGTGGCGTGCCGGGCGCACATGATATACATATGCCCTGCAATGCTAATCGTTTGCATGACCTCTCGCGGGTGACGCATGATGCGAATTTCAGACCAATCGGGTGCTTCCTTCTTGGTCTTGCATTTTGGGTGGCCAGCAGTGTATATATATCACCAAAGTCTTTTGGTGATATACATATGACATATATACGTATATCACCAAAAGACTGCTTTCAATATTGTTTGAAGGCATTGTTCTCAATTTGATGAGACGATGACAGTTCTATAATATTGTTAGGGCTCATGGCGTCACTTATTTAAGAAGCATTTCGGCCTTCTTCCAGCTGCATTTCCACATTTGCGCAAAGATTTAATGTATTAAACATCAGTATTTATTCTTATGCAAAAGTTTTGGTCATGCAAATTGAGATATGCATAAACTTCTCTTAGCATTTCGGCCTTCTTCGAGCTGCATTTCCACACTTGCGCACAGATTTTAATGTATTAAACACCAGTATTTATTCTTATGCAAAAGTTTTGGTCATGCAAATTGAGATATGCATAAACTTCTCTTAAAGTTTGCATGCATGTCTTTAAAAACCAGTGTTTATTTCTATCTTACTTAACTTTTAACTTTTACACTTAAGCGTGTGTCTGCATATCCTTGTGCCGTCCCGGTGGCGCAGTGTTCTAAGCCCTTGGTTCCGGGTTCGAATCCCGTTAAGGCATGGTTGTTGTGTTCGTCTAACGCCACTGTTTCCCTCCTTGGCCCTAAATTAGGGACGGTCGATTACTTATAGACCATCGAGTTGCTCGCGATGGTCGTTAAACCTCCAACCAAAAAAAAAAAAAATATCCTTGTATGAGGACATTAGAATAAACGGATCGTCCTATTTATTATAAATAACGAAGTGCCTTAAGATTTTTGTGTCAGCCAAATGAAACTTGTGGAGCCGGGATCCATAATACCGCTCAGATTGCTCTCAGTGATTTAAAATCTCCAAAGCAATCAAGGCAACTATCCCACTGCTTAATCATACAGTGAATTCCAGTTAAATAAAATTTATGAGGTTGTATCTGCAGCCATTGTGTGACAACTACGTACTTTCAGGTTTTCCAACGATGCGAATGTTCTTCTTTTCAGTGATTTTTCGTAATGCTTATAAATGTGAGAGTCATAAAGTACCAGATGTGGATATACTGAATGGATGCAATTCCCACCTGAACTTCCTTGGTGTTTCTGTGGTTTAGCGTGCAGTGCGGGCTGTATAGCGTTATCACGCAGAAGGGCTGCCCATCAGATAGAAGTCCTAGACTCTTATTTTTGCCAGCATGGCGCCATCTGATGAGGTCTCGCAGTATCGTTCAGAAGTAATGGTGTGACTATGTAAATAGAAGTAAACGAGAAGTGGTTCTTGATGGTCGAACAAAAACGTCAGTAATATCTTGCCTGCTGTTGGCTGTGCCTTGAACTTCTTGAAGGCTCTGACGAGCGATGTTCCCATTTCTTTTGTATTAATGACCACCATGAGAGGGATATTAGCATTTGCCCATCCCTAAACAAACACACCACCCCATGTCTCACCCGGGCCTATCTCGGACGAATGGTCAAAAGTCAGCGTTAAATCACAGCCCCACAAGAACTGCGATCCTCATTTTTTATTTTTTGAAATCCTTCGTAAGAAATCTTAAATAAATGAGAAAAACTCATTAAATGGGAGATCGTGGCTAAATAAGAGTGTCTACTTTTTTATGGACTGAGTTTGGAAGTGTGATATAGGAAGGACAGTATAGAAAAAGAAAAAGGGAAAGAAGAGAAAAAATTAGTGGCGGCCAGTTGGAGTTAAAACTTTGCATACTTCTTAGTTTTCGGGATTGAAGTGGAGCTCCAGCTCCTGAGTAGAAGTGCTAACCGGAGTAGGAGAATTTTAAGAAAAAGTGGATGACCTGTGGGATGCGAGTACAAGCAGCATAACGGGAAAGAGGACGTCGAGGAAAATGCCTAGAGGATTCGCGAAAAAGTTTAATTTTGATATAATGGTTTGCAATTTTTAATTTTGTCGAGACATCCAATTTTGAGGAGGGAAGACGACCATCTGTGTGTCGAGAACAATCTGTTTACTGATTCTGCATTTGCTGGACATTTCTCGCTTCAGCACTTTGCTTAGAAGAACGCAAAAAAGTTGTAATTAAGAATGTGTCCAAATACCACAAAAACAGATGTTTCTTGGAGCGGCTAGAAGAGGAGAGATTCGACTGCTTAGAGGCTGAGGAGAAGTAGATGTTTCCATTTCTTTTGTACCTAGATACATTGCCTTAGCGACCTTATCTTTTAATGCAGCAGTTGTAGATTCCTATCTTTGCTCATCGCGGAGTTTCTTGAACATATTGCCGCGATCTTTCTCCCATTATTTCTATATCAAATGGGCATGGTTGACTGTCAGAGTTAATTAAGAATTAATTAATTGGCCTGCCTGGATTGGAATGAAAATGAAAAGGGTAGGGAGAGTTACATTCATTAGGAGAAAGAAGAACAAAAGATACTTTTGGTGATAGTTGGGTGGTCTGTTATGGTGAGGACGTTAAGTTAAGATATTGCCATAATTCCGTCTGGTACCTGGCTTTAATACTAAGCAACTTATAGAGCTACAGAACATGAATCGGCACCATAACCCACCATTACGGGAAAAGGAGCGAAAGATAGCTCATGCCCATAAATCCATCTCCTTTAATAGAATCTCCAGTGTCTGCTTATAGCCCATCGAGTTGCTCACGGTGGTAGTTCAACCTCCAATTTCAAGTACTTGGGTTTGTGTGTGTGGTCCCGGACACGAAAAAAGGCACGTGACAGAGGAGAGAGAAGAAATGAGTCAACAAAGCAGTTGCATATTGGAATCGACGGAAAATAGACCTAGAAAAGGTCAGTCGCTCCAAGAGGGTCAGTGCGCCACCACTCAAGTCCACAGTCACTCGATTATGGCTTGAGGAACATTTCACGGAGTTTGGCATCCTGACTTGGCCCCCTTGTTTGCCGGATTTAAACGCCTTCGAACGCATTTGGGATGCTGTTCAACGTGCCATCAATGCCAGTAATCCTTCACCGGCAAATATTACGGAATTATGGGATGCTCTTCAGGAAGCTTAGTGCGCTCTGTCTTCACAGTACTATAAAGAGTTCATGGAGTCCATGCGTCGTCGCGTTGCTGCCGTTATCCAATCGTGAAAAGGACCAACGCAGTATTAGAGAGATATCCCAGTCTCTTTTGGTATTCCAGTGTATACTGAAGTATTTTTCTAAGTTCTTTGTGTTCGGGAAATTTTCATGGAATCAACAAAATTTTATAGTTTTTTGCTGATATAGATCGGTAAACAAGCACCTCAAAAATATATTTTTTCTCTTTACAGCGTTTTACGGACTCCTCTTCAAAGCTGAAGAAGAAGCAGGATTCGCCAATTACCTATTGTGGAACTCTCTTGGGTTTTGCTTATCTTTTTCATATAGTAAGTACCTATGTATTGCAACCAAAGCATACATTGCGTCAAGCGTTCTTGTAATTGCTATGTTACTGTATATTATCCTTGAAATAAAATTAGTTTGGGAAAGACGAAACTGTCGCGTTAATGTACAATAAAAAATTTTCAAGCAGGGTTGAGTTTCTTTTAATGCATCGTTCATTTGCATTCCCGAACAATTAACAACATTACCTAAAAAAGTAAAAAACATGAAACATCGAATTATGATTCGAGTAAAACGCACGAAACAGCAAGAAGCATTTGCGTGAAAAATTTACAGAAAACGCGGAACAAGTCGTTCAAGAAACCCCAACAAGCAGCGATATCTGAATTCAGTTTAGCATAGAACCTTTTGATTTCCCATTTGATTGGGATGTTCCGCCTATATTGCCCGAACTGTTAGCTTTCCATTAGCTTACTCTTGGCACTCTTTCGCTATATCGGTCCCTTGTGCCATGAAACTCTCAAACCAAATTAGCAAACCATTTCTACTGGAATTTGTGCATACCATAAGAAGACTGCAGTAAAAAATGAAAGACCGAAGAGATAAAACTGGGCTTCTTCAAAACCATTCTATGGACTGACATATTATTTCATCGTATGAAAGGCTGCTGTCTTATGTGCATCACTTCTTTCTAAATTAAATGTATCATTTGGTGACTTGAACATGATCAGACACAAATTATTATACACAAACAGTTAGAATAATCATCATTTCACTGTCCCTTTGTCTCTGATATTGCCCTTTTGTCACGACTCCCCACGAACAGATGCACAAATTTCCAGTCAAAAAGTGTTGCTTAGAAAGATTTAATTATATGCTTCATTGTTACAAGAAAGAGTTACGAAGTTTTTATTAACTTTTCTTAGTTAAATATATTTGTATTTGAAGAAAGAACAGTTCATGAAATATGTTTTAGTTTTTTAAGAAAAAAACAAAATTAAAAACTTTATTGATTTTTCACATTTCGTCGGATTTGTATTGGATTCAAAGATAGATCATTTAATGAACTTCACTGTTCTCGGAAGAAATATCAGTTTCATTCATTTTTTCACATTTTTGCTGATGAACTTATTTGTGCCGGGTCTAAGTGAGAACACTGGATAAACTTCTCTGTTTTCCAATCAAATAAATAAGATATTAATATGGTTAAGTTTCCCCTGTGTTTTCCTATGAAAAGATTTGCAATGGATTCCATAGTAGCATGTTAAAGTACAAGGTTTTGATGAAAAATAAAACAAATATTTCAAATTCTTTTTTTCTCACATTTCTATTCAGCGGACTGATTTTCGGTGAGTACCAAGATTTTCCACTTGCAAAAGATGCATCCGATTGCATTTAAATTTCGTAATCGTTTATTTACACACGGTTAATAAAATAATTAGTCAAAAAGTATAATTGAAAAGATATGGAAAGGGTGGTAATTTTTATGGAATGTAAATTTGGTAAGAAATATGATTATCATCGATTTGTACAGTAAACACTTTTTTTTACATAGAAACCATAGAACACACATAAAATGTAACTGCAAAGTTTTGTTTCATCTGCATGAAGTATCTAAAAGCACACAAACTTTGAATAGTGCCATTGTAAGGAAATGTTTGTTCACTGAATTGTGCTGTAGTCTACTCTGTGATCGCCTAAACAGTAACACACACGTAAGCTCACTTTGTTTAAAAAGTCTTTTTTAAAAGCATAATTAAACTTCACTTAGTTGTTCGCACTCTTCCAAAGAATCATCTTTACTACCACATTTAGTCCTTCTGATTATTGTAAGGATTTGGTTGAAAAAACCTTTTGGCTTCTCCTTTTCTTCTTCCATTATGCTGAATTCTTCTTCCTCGAGAAATACAGAGTCATCATTTTCCATCTTCTTAATCTTCATTTTGTTCGTGATATTCTCCCTCTGCTGAAGGCTCTTCACAGTCTCAAGGGCTAAGGAAAAAACAATCATGAATTGGATTTGTGTCCATGAAACGGATTTTTAAATATTAATTTTTCATGCACATATACGGAGAGTGTTAAGAAAGATCTCAATCAAATTATGTTGTAATAACATATTCCTGTTAAGAATACTTGTCAGCATTCCATAATCCTTTACCAGAGTAGCAGAATGTAGACTTACGCGCGTACGCTGTACGCGGATAGTTTCCAAATTATTAGCAGATAATTTTTGCTTAGAGATTAAAGAACATAAAAATGTTATTTACAGCAATTATGACACTTACTCAAGGCTTTACTCAGATTAATATACTTAATTCAATACTAATTTGAAAAACTTTCAATTATTTTTTACATCTTTTGAATTCTTTTTGTTTTTACAGACGTTTCTGGCCTCTAGATTTTATCAAGGCCTATTCTGGATGTATATTAACTGTATCAAAAGTTTCATTTACACAAAAGGAATTTAAATTTTATTGACAGGTTTCTCTTGCAGTTTCCAGTTATTAAATGAAAATATTTTCCTTATGTATTTTGTAAGTCTACTATTTTTGAATTAAGTTGTTGAAAATGTTATTTATAAATTTTGAAGGTTCATTAATGAAACTGTTTTTCTGGATATAAAAACCTTCTTTAATTAGTCTCTTGTTTTTATAAGGTTCATAGTCCAATATTTTAATATTTCGCCATAAAGGTCCGTTTCACACACACTGCTGCACATTCATTTACACAGAAAGAATTTAAATTTTATTGACAAGTTCCTCTTGCAGTTTCCAGTTATTAAATAAAAATCTTTTCCTTATGTATTTTGTAAGTGTACTATTTTTGAATTAAGTTGTTGAAAATGTTTTTTATAAATTTTGAAGGTTCATTAATGGAACTGTTTTTCTGGATATAAAAACCTCTTTTAGTTAGTCTCTTGTTTTTATAAGGTTCATAGTCCAATATTTTAATATTTCGCCATAAAAGTCCGTTTCACACACACACTGCTGCACATTCATTTACATATCATGTCCTCATTAGAATCTGCAATGTTCGAATAATTATTTATTTTATTAATTTTCCTATAAACTATCTTATTCTATTGTTAATGTGGTTCCCGCATCGTGAGTTTTCAGCAAGTTTTCTGTTTCAATGGTTGTGAACGCAGATACATTTTATTTTTATATAACTCTGTCCTTTACATACACTGGTGCCCAAATTTAATATGACAAACACAAAATCTTGAATAATGCAAACTCACACGACAGACTTTAAAGACAGTTGGTACGGACATACAGGGTGGTTATAAAGTAACTTGGCCTATTTACGAGCCTCTAGTGACCACAGGTTTCGACGAAATCAGATGAGATTTGGGATTTAGACGTTTCAAGATATGCGCTCGAGATTTATGCAGAGAAAATGAATCGTGCTCTCACGGTTATGGTTTCAGCTCACGAATTACGGAAGCTTCCAATGGCAACACCCACTTTGTGATATCTCATTGTGATCAGCACCTTAAAAAACTACAAATAGCGTCAAAAGTTTCTTTCTAGCCCTAAAAGACACAGAGTAATAGCACTTTCAAATGAGATAAAAAGTAACAACAGAAGAGGAAAGAAAGTGAAAAAGTAAACGTCACAATTACTTTTGTTTACAAATGCGCGATATGCCTGCCATCACAGGCAATGACAGATTGTATGCGAGGAATCGTGGACATTACCGAAGCATGCAACATGTTACATGGAATATGAATAACCTCTCATTTAATGGTTTCTTTCAAGTCAGACAAAGGACTTGGATTATCTTTGTACAATTTAGATTTCAGAAATCTCCAGAGCCATAAATTCATTGGTGTTAGATCTGGAGACCGTGGTGGCCATGGAAATGCAAAATGGCGAGATGCAATTCTGTTACCGAAGTGCTGTTTTCACAATTGTTTGACACATTTGCTGACATATGGTGGAGCACCATCTTGAATCCAATTGACGTCAGATATTACATGTCGCTGCTGCAGCTCTGGAATGACGTAATACGTTAACACTGCTGCGTAGAGAGCACCCGTTACAGTACACGTCCGTAACCCGTGAAGGGTCACTTGTTTAAAGAAGTAGGGGCCTAGAATGAAACTGCATGTGATGCCGCACCACACAGTCACTTTGGCATCCTGTAAGGGAAGAGGTAACAAATCATAGAGATGTTTGTCTGCCCAATGCACACAGTTTTTAGTATTCACTTTGCCAGTTAACGGGAAATGTGCTTCGTCAGTCCACAGTATGCGCGGTGGCCAACTATTGTCATATCTTATTAAAAATTCATTCGCAAATTCCAAAAGCAGCTGTTCGTCACCCTTTTCCGACATTTGGACTCGATGGTACCGGTACGGGAACATCTGGAGTACCGATCGAAGAATCTTTAAGACTGTAGTTTTAGGAACATCCAGAATGCGAGAAGCACCTCGTGCAGTTGCATGACGATCGTCATTAATCGTGTGATTCACTTCAGCAACAAGTTCAACTGGAGTGGAAGGTCGTCCAGCTCGAGGTCTATCGTATGTTCACCCCGTATCTTCAAATTTAAGCACCAAGTCCCGCACAGCTTGAATAGAACATGGACTTCAACATAAATTATGGATTCGACGGAAAACACGCAACGCCTCTGCAGCATTACAACCATTAATGTAATAGAGCTTGACCAGTTCACCACGATGTTTAGCGAAAACTCTTATCTTGTTTTCCTACATGTACAGACACGATACTGACTCGAAGTCCAGCCGTCAATGCTATTTATCGGAACTGGTTGCGAAGATGTAAAACAAATTGGATTCGCCAGTTGGATGTTTCGTTATAGACGACGGTGATTTATGCAAATGACGTGCATCATCACTGCTGCAGATACAATGCAAATGAGTGACCAAAGGATGCCACCGTTTAATTTTGACTTTTTTTTCCTCTTTTGTTGTTACTTCTCATCTCATTGAAAGTGCTATTGCTCAGTGGCTTTTAGGGCTAGAAAGAAACTGTTAACGCCATTTGTAGTTTTTTAAAGTGCTGATCACAATGAGATATCACAAAGTGAGTGTTTCCATGAGCTAAAACAGTAATCTTGAGAGCACGATTCATTTTCTCTGCATAAATCTCGAGCGCATATCTTGAAACGTCTAAATCCCAAATCTCATCCGATTTCATCAAAACCTGTGGTCACTAGAGGCTCGTAAATAGGCCAAGTTACTTTATGACGACCCTGTATGTATGTGTATATATACACTATATTGACAAAAGTCACAGGACACCCCTTCAAAAGCAAATGAACGGATCCTCTGCGTTGTTAAGATGCGCGGTACGGGTGCAAATGGCATAAAAACAAGACTGCGGCTGACCACGATCATATTGCTCTGTGAGGTTGAGTGAAAACGTTGCGGCGGGAGAGAACCTCCAAAATGACTCCACAACTTAAATCTTGGCCCTCAGTCCCCGACAGCTGAAATGTACCTGGCCAAGGTAGCGGCAAGTGCGACATGAAGGCAGAGGGTGCTAAGAGTCCCCGAAGGACCGGACTAGGCTGCCATCTGATGCTGACCTTGGCTACGTATAATGGACGCTCCCTATCTTCTGATTCAAGGCTTCTTGAATTGAAAGAGGAACTACAAAGGATCAAGTGGGGCATCGTCGGACTAAGTGAGGTAAGCAGAAAAGGAGAAGATCTCATTGAACTGAAAAGTGAACATCTCTTCTACTATCGTGGGGCAGATACTGGCAGAACTAGTGGTGTTAGATTTATAATAAACAAGAAACTGAAGGATAAAGTTGTAGAAGTTCCTCTGACAGAGATGCACGACTCGTTATCCAACTCTCGAGAAGATACAATGCTCAGATTATTCAAACTTATGCTCCCACCACAAGTCATATTGAAGAAAAAATTGAAGAATTTTATGAGGAAATACGTCATCTAAATAATTGCTTTCCAAAAAACAGCACTTGAAGATAATTATGGGAGATTTCAATGCAAAAATAGGGCAACGGCAACAGAATGAAACTTCAGTAGGTAAATTCGGTCATGGCAACAGAAACCATCGTGGAAATACTCTCGTTGAGTTTGCAGAGGCAGAAGGGCTTTTCATCTTAAACTCCTTTTTCAAGAAAAAGCCACGCAGGAAATGGACATGGAGGCGGCATCCAAATGGGACGACAAGTGAAATTGATTTTATTATGTGTAACAAAAAATTCGTCATAGAAGACTGCAGTGTGCTAAACAAGTTCAACACAGGTAGTGACCATAGATTGGTGAGATGTAAGATGCACCTCAACACTAAACTCGAACGTGGCAAGCTCATAAGACAAACAAAGTGTATTGACATAACCAACCTTAAAAAACACCATAATACCTTCAAGTTGGAACTGAAGAACAGATTCTCTGCTTTAGAATTCCTAACATCGGAAGAAGTGGATATTTCTGAAGTTAACAGAAAAGTAACCAAAGCTCTTATGGGAACAGCAACAAAATTAGCTGGGTCTAAGAACAAGTTGCATGTGAACAAATTATCAGGAAAAACCAAAATGTTGATGCAAAAAAGAAGAGAGATGAGGACAACTAAAGATGTGACTTCCAAAGTGGAATATATAGAGCTATGCAAGACAGTACGAAAAAGTATCACTGAAGACGTAAGGAAATTCAACTGTGAACTAGTGAGGAAAGCAAATGAAAACAACCAAAGCGTAAAGATAGCAAAGGGACATCTCAGTAAAGGAAGAAAACAGATTATGGCACTGAGAAAAGAAGATGGTTCTGTAACAAGAAATAGAGGCGAAATTTTGACAAGAGTGAAAGATTTCTACTCCAAATTATATGAAAGGGATGATACATGTACTTCAGACGTCATGAAAGGTACCAGTACCAGAGTTCTTCCAGTCCTCCCAGCAGAAGTTGCATATGCAATCAAGAACATGAAGCGGGGAAAAGCTCCAGGAGAAGATGGAATTACTGTAGACATCATACAAGAAGCAAGTGGAGAAATCAAAACAGTACTCGCCCAAATTTTCACTCGATGCCTTAATGAAGGGAATATTCCTGAGGATTGGAACAACGCTACAATGATCCTGCTACATAAAAAAGGTGACATTAAGGATCTCAGGAGCTACAGACCTATCAGCCTCCTATCAGTGGTTTATAAAATTTTCACTAAAGTTCTTTCACACCGTTTGAAGGTAACACTGGACATGGCTCAACCGAGAGAACAAGCTGGATTCAGGAGTGGCTACAGCACAATAGATCATATCCACGTACTGAGAGAACTAATTGAAAGAGCGAGGGAATATGAACTTCCATTGTGCATGGCTTTTATCGATTATGAAAAAGCCTTTGATTCGGTGAAACCATCAGCAGTTACAATGGCTCTGAAATCCTGCGGTATTGAAGATGCATACATTGATATTATTAATTACATCTATGAAAATACAAGTGCAAAAATTCGGCTGTTTGAAAATACAACACACATAAAAATTAGAAAGGGAGTGAGACAAGGTGACACCATATCTCAGAAGCTCTTTAATGCCACATTGGAAAATGTCTTTCAATCACTGAACTGGGAAAACAAAGGGATAAAGATTAATGGAGATTATCTAACCCACCTTCGTTTTGCTGATGACGTAGTCATTTTTGCCATTACCCCATCAGAGCTGCAGAGTATGATCCAGGAACTTGCTGACGAGAGTAAAGAAGTGGGATTAAAAATGAACTTTCAGAAGACCAAAGTGATGTTCAATGCTTTTACAAGAAATGAAGATTTATCGATTGATGGAGAAAAGCTGGAGATAACAGACACGTACGGTTATCTTGGGCAGCAGATATCAAGTGAGGGTCACATTGATGAAGAAATTAATCAGCGTACAAAACTTGCCTGGAGAGCTTTTGGAAGAAACAGCATAATTTTCAAGAGCAATATGCCATTATGTCTTAAAAGAAAAGTGTTTGATCAATGCATCCTTCCAGTGTTTACGTATGGTGCAGAGACGTGGACCTTAACTAAAAGAGACATACAAAGGCTGCAGACAACTCAAAAAAGCATGGAGAGGTGCATGCTTGGTGTAACCAGGAGAGATAAGAAGAGGAACTCGTGGATCAGAAAAAATGACAAGAGTGGAAGACATCATGATCAGAGTTAAATCCCTGAAATGGAAATGGGCTGGACATACTGCCAGAAGGACAGACCATCGATGGACAGCCGAAATTTTAGATTGGATTCCAAGGGACAGAAAAAGACCCAGAAGAAGACCACATGAGAGATGGATGGATGAAATTCGAAAGTATGCGGGATTGACATGGAGGAGACTGGCACAAGACAGACCGTTGTGGAGGAAACTTGGGGAGACATTCGTCCAGCAGTGGATTGATAATGGTTGACAATGATGATGATGATGATGATGATGATATCAGTGGGTTGTCCATAAAAGAAACCGAGAGGCGTTTAAACATACCCAAGTCAACTGTTTTGGATGTACTGAATAAGTGGAAGACACATGGCGTGCCTGAAGTAGCAAAACGTACCGGCAGACCAAAGGAAATCAGTGATAGAGGACGTCGAAGCCTCAGGAGAGTCATTACAGATAATCGACGAAGTACTGCACAAGACCTCAGTGTACAGGTAAATAAAGATGCTGGAACCTCGGTATGAACACGCACCATTCGCAGAGAACTTCATTCCATGTGTTACCGTGATCGTGCGGCTGCTCATAAGCCTTTCATCTCTACTGGGAATGCTACTCGTTGTTTAGCATGGTGTAAAGAACATTTATCGTGCGCCGTAGATCAATGGAAACGGGTCCTACGGACTAATGAATCCAGATACACGATCCATCAGTCTGATGGCCGTGTGTGGGTATGGAGGCAGCCGGGGGAACGTTATTTACCACAGTGTACTGTTCCTATGGTCAAGTTTGGAGCTTACAGTGTACCCGTGTGGGGGTGGTTTTCGTGGTATGGTCCCGGCCCATTGGTTATCGTAGACAAACCTGTTAACCAGCACGTTTACCTTGATGTTCTGGACAATTATGACCTACCAACTCTGTGGAAATACTATGGAACTGAGCCTTGTTGGTACCAACAGGATAATGCGCCGAGCCATAAAGCAAGGACTGTTACGTATCGTGATATAATTCCGTATCGTGTGTGGACTGGCCAGCACAGAGCCCTGATCTTAATCCCATAGAGCACCTATGGGATGAATTAGAGCGCCGTATATATTGACAAAGTCACCGGATACCTAGTGGAGAAACACAGCATCGCATTTATTGCCATACATTAGTACGGTGTCGGTTCACCTTTGGCCTTAATACATGCACTGAAAAAACACTGTTAAAAGCCTCTCGGTTTCTAAGCATTATGTGCTGAATAGAAGCGCACACCTATCGCTGTGTTCCAAAACCTTGTCGAAAGCATGTCTTGAAGGGTCAGTGCATGTATTAAGGCCAAAGGTGAACCGACACCGTACTAGTATATGGCAATAAATGCGATGTTGTGTTTCTCCTCTAGGTGTCCGGTGACTTTTGTCAATATACATATAAGAAATGCCATCATTGCAGGAGGAGGAAGCACGTGCATGACAGCATGGCAGTCCAACAGTGATACAGTAAGTGGTGTGGATTTCGAGGGGCTAATAGGAAGTGTATGTACACGAACAACGATACAGTTTGCACAACGAGCCTTCATGCGGTTTACAAGGCTGCTAATGAGAGTTTGGCGCAATAACTGCCATTCCTCCACCAAGGCGCGTCGGAGTGACGGGAAGGTTCTGGAAGGCGGCTTATGGCTTGCAATTGCTCTTCGCAAGACATCCCGCTAGTGCTCTATCAGATTCACGACCATGGATCTCGCGTGCCACTTCATCCTGTAAATATCCTTACACTTCAGGCGTTCGCCGACCAGCTGACCCCCTATGGGGATGGGAGTTATCGTTCACAAAAAAGGAACTGGGGGCCAACAGCTCCTCAGAAAAGCCATACATAGGGCTCTAGGATGCCATCCTTGTAGCGTGCAGTTGTCAGGGTGCCTCCTGAAAGCACGTGCAGCGACATGGGCTCATCCAACAAGATGTCAGCTCAAACCAGTTGTTCTCCACCACCGTAATGGTTAATATTTTTTTTTATTGGAGGTTTAACGACCACCGTGAGCAACTCAATGGGCTATAAGCAGTCGCCCGTCCTTAATTTAGGGTCACTGGTTCCAGGGAAGGGAGAGAGCCAGTGCCGTAAGACAAACACAACATCCATGCTTCACCGGGATTCGAACCCGGACCCCGTTCGGACGAACGATCAGAGGC
Source organism: Macrothele yani (assembly GCA_039090855.1). NCBI lineage: Eukaryota > Metazoa > Arthropoda > Arachnida > Araneae > Macrothelidae > Macrothele > Macrothele yani. Next base: position 50,130,156 of record CM077023.1, on the reverse strand, counting down.
CATCGCTTAGACCACTGCGCCACCGGGGCGGCATGGTTAATATCCCTAATGTTAGATGAATGATTTAGGCTTCCTACCTCCCTCCGAACGTACCCACGGTGAGAATCCATGGCTGTACTGTGACTCATCACTGAAGAGAACACAGGCTCATTGATCAGGGGTCCAGGGGTGATGTTGATATGTACACTCAACAAAAAATTATGTCCCTTCAGTATCGCGTAGAGCCACGTTTGACACTCAGATCGGCTAAAGTTCGTCGTGAAATCGTCCCCATGAGATGTCGGGGTGCATCCGAGAGAGACGTCCAGTCACGCGGTTTCCTATCACTTTGTCCGTGTTCATTTGTCCGTGTTCATTTGTCCATGTTCACTTGGTCCACATTCATTTCGTCCTCAGAATGGATGGAATACCGTGGAAATTTTCTGTTTTGATGAAATTTTTGTTACTATGCAGAAAAGAAAGGTCAGCGGACATTGCTTGCGTGCGATGTTTTTTCTGTTTAAGTTTTTCGATTAAAGTGTAACGATTTTAAATGCTATTTAAAGTAGAACGAGGAACTGAACTTTAAAGAGCTTTTTAATTGTTTTGTGTGGTACGATGATAATCACTCTGACAGAAATCAAAGTTGATTCCAATGGCCATATAAATGTGTTGGATCTAAGAGGAGAATTTTAGACCCCCTTTTTCCTTCATGTAAAGTCTATTTTCCTTTTTTCACACTGCAAATTCACAGTAAATATCAATCTAAACTTTTTTCACCATTATAGTTTTATGGATTTTTTTTCTCATGTTAAATAGCTAAGACACATTATAGTTAATTCGTATGAGAATTAGTAATACGGAAATCATAAACAATTAATAATCAAAATAAATAATAAATTTACTGAAAAGCTAAGAACTATATGAAAACAATATACAAGATGCAATTCAAAACATTAAAAGATTTTTGTAAAACTTTGAATTATGACAAAATGATTGACATCGTACCACACGAAAGAGTTAAAAAGCTCTTCAAAGTTCAGAAAAACTTAAACAGGAAAAAATAGCATGTCAGCAATATCCGCTAACCTTTTTTTTCTAGTAACAAAAATTCCATCAAAACAGAAAATGTCCACAGTGTTCCATCCATTCTGAGGACAAAATGAATGTGGACAAAGTGAACGGCGGACAAAATGAATAGTGGACGAAATGAATAGTAGATAAAATGAACAGCGGACAAAGTGAACGGCGGGCAAAGTGAACAGTGGACGAAATGAATAGTAGACAAAATAAACAGCGGACAAAGGGAACGGCGGGCAAAGTGAACAGTGGACGAAATGAATAGTAGACAAAATGAACAGCGGACAAAGGGAACGGCGGGCAAAGTGAACAGTGGACGAAATGAATAGTAGACAAAATGAACAGCGGACAAAGTGAACGGTGGACAAAGTGAACGGTGGACAAAGTAAACCGGAGCCGAAATGAACTCGGCCAAGTGAACGGGGACGAAATGAACACGAACAAATTATCGCTGTGCCGGAGAGTTCGTTCCAGAATATTCGAAGCTTTCCAGTTCGAAGGCCAATACAGGAGACGAAAATTACCAAGATGCTCTTCCACACATGCCTGAAAAAATCAAGCACGCTTGCGGCGTTGTAACACATAACCTCAAGTCAGGTTACCACAAAACATTCTCGCTGAATGTTTTTGTGGTAACCTGGCTTGAGGTCAAAAGTTGAATGACGTATGTGAACGAGAGTGATATTTACGGCCTCTCGTTAGACTGGGTGATGGGGTCAGCGACCATCGTGAGCTACTCAATGGTCACCCTCTCTAATTTAGGGACGCTAGTTCCAGGAAAGGAGAGAGCCAGGGCCTTAAAACTAACAAAACATCCATGCCTTACCGGGATTCGAACTCGGATCCAACTCGGACGAATGATCAAAAGCCAGAGCTTAGACCATTACCCCTTCGGGAAGGCGGCTCTCGTTAGAAGTCGGCTAGATTGTGAGATCGTTGTAATTGCGTTGGAAACAGATGTTAAGAGAGCTTAGTTCACCAGTTAATTATTAATTCTTTCAAGTTGAATAATACGTTTCGCTTATATTGAAGCTTTGAATTATTGTTGAGTTCATAAGACTTGAGAAGTGTCCTGTATATCGCGAATCTGCTGCATTTCGATGTCGAAGTACTAGAGGATTTCTTACGAAGTGAATTCTATTTTGTTGTGCTAAATACCTATAAATAACCAATAAAAGGTTGAATTCGTAAGTAGACGACTTTTCTGGTTGTTAGCGCTATTAACTGCTTAATTAGGTGTTTGGTTAAGCTCTCCGGAGCACAATTTAACTTTACCGAAACACTTCAGCACGAAGGGTATTTATATTGAAGTAATGCTAATGTTTTGGTGTAACATGAACAGTTAACAGATATCTTCAACGAGATGCACTAAAGACATTACAAACACATCATCACTGACTACAAACATTCTCCACATGAATAGGTGGAAACGACCAGCAATCATGCCACAACATCCCTCGTTATCCTTGAGGCTTTTGATACGCGTTAGAGGTCCTGAAGAGTACTGACAGTACGCACGCCACACCATAACGAGACCTCTACTTACTTGGAAAAGTATTGCTCATAAGTATTCACCATAACGAGACCTCTACTTACATGGATAAGTATTGCTCATAAGTATTCACCATAACGAGACCTCTACTTACTTGGAAAAGTATTGCTCATAAGTATTCACCATAACGAGACCTCTACTTACTTGGAAAAGTATTGCTCATAAGTATTCACCATAACGAGACCTCTACTTTCACCGGAAAAGTTTTGCTCATAGCACGTCCTATTTTCTCCAGATTTGCCTGCTGCCTGAGCGATGCAGCATATTTCTGAACTTATTAAACAAATGAACCATTTGCTTGATATGAAGATCCCAGTTCAAGCTCTCTTGATATCAAGCCAACCACAATTGTGTCTGGCAGTAAGAACATGGTAGCAGATAAGCTATTGATCCCTTGACTGAAACCGTTGCAGGGTACGACAGTGTCCAGCTAGAAACAGTCCTATTGTGTCCTGCTTTATACTTGAAAGTCACGGCATTGAAGCTAGTCAACATATCGTCACGCACTAGACGTTCCACTTATATCTCACTCCGAGTGAGATATGAGTGTTCTGTCCACTTTTATCGATGCACCAAGTCTCCGCCCACTAGCAATAACCTATCTTTAAAATTCCTCTAAATTATGTAATGCTTTTAATGTATTTGGGCTGCAGGTATCAGTTAAATGTGAACGTTGCACCAAAACACTGACATTACTTAAATGTGAATACTCTTCATACTGATACATTCCATAGCTTTAAGTCGTGCTCCTGATACCAGAACTAAACACTTAAAACAAGATTTGGCGCTAAATAGCACAACGACCAGAAAAGTCAATATCTATTATTTCAACCTTTTATAGGTCCCGATATGTATTCAAGTCAGCACATCAAAAGAGAATTCACTTCGTACACAATCATCTAGTTATTCGACAGCGAAATGCAACAGATTCATAATATACGGAGTACTTCTCAAACAACAACCATTTAAGGCTTCAATATCAACGAAGCGTAATATTCAATCTCTAAAAACAATACCCTCGCAAATCGAGCACTTTAAAACTTTTTCTCCAAGACAATTACAACAATCTCACAATCTAGCCGACTTCTCACAAGAGTGAGTATACAATCCTAAACATCACTCTTATCTGCTTAGTTAACATACAGGGGTTGGACAGAATGTGAACACCTAGGAAAAGAAGGTTTTACGTACCTAGTAAGGTGTGGAACAACCTTTGGCATTCAAAACCGCCTGAATCCCCCTAGGAGTGGACGCATACAAATCCTGAATCGTGGTTAGTGGGATGTTACCACCATTCTTCATGCAGAAACTGTTCTAGGTCCTTGAGTGATGCAGGAGGAGGATAACGGGATCTTACTCTGTTTTCCAACCCAGAGCACAGTGGCTCGATGATGTTTAAGTCTGGTAATTGGGAAGACCAAGGAAGGCGTGAAAGCTTGTCCTAATGCTCCTCAAACCACGATTGGTCATTCCGAGCTCTGTGAATTGGGGTATAATCATCTTGATAGATGGCATCCCTTGAAGGAAACAATACCTAAGCCATTAAATGGATTTGGTCGGACAAAATGGTTTCATACGCCATGCCAGGCATCCGTCCTTTCAAGATCCTCAGGGGACCTGTAAAAACCACCATGCTGCACTGTTGGGAGCAGACAGCCTGCGTTGTAAGCTTTTGACGGTGTTATCCACATGTAAACATGTCCTGCTGTTGGAATAGTGGGAATGTGGATTCATACGACCACATTACGGGCTTCCATGCATCGGCAGTCTACGTTGTATGGCTCCTGGCACCACGGCCGTTGCCGTTGTGCGTTCACACGGGTCACCAGAGGTCTTGCGACAGCAACTCTGCCATGAACATTTTGTTTTCACATTTTGTGTTCAACAGGACCAGTTCAGTATACCTCCGGAACAACATGATAAAATTTTGTCGCAATAGAAGCATTTTTAGTCAAGTTATGAGGATAACGGCTGTGGAATAAATCTCGCTCCTGTGCCGTGACCTTTGACCCCATTTCGATGATATTCAACAGAACCGGTTCAGTGTACATTCGGAACAACATGATAATGTTTTGTCGCAATCGAAACATTTCTACATAAGTTATGACGCATAAGGGAGATGGAATAGATCCCGCTACTACACTGCTGGCAACCCAAAATGCAACACCAAGAAGGAAGCCTTAGATTGGCCTGAAATTCACAATATGCGTCGCCCGTGAAAGGACATGCAAACGATTAGCATTGCAGGGAATATGCAAATCATATGCGCCCGGCACGCCACCGAGAAGCACTATAAGAAGGGTGCACAGAAGGCGAGGTGTAAGTAGTAGAAGTGTGTTGTGCTGCCGGACCTGTGCGTGGGAATCTTCCTGATGCCTCGTCGCAGAATACGGCAGTCATTCCAGCTCGTTTCGGAGTTCGACAGAGGACGAATAGTGGCTTATCGCGACAGCGGTTTATCGTACCGAGACATCGGCGCCCGTGTGGGAAGACATCCAGCTACAGTGAGGCGAGTATGGATTCGGTGGGTGCAGGAGGGACCGACGGACCGACGTGAGCGATTGCCGCAGCCGCGGCACACCGCTCAACGACAGGACCGGCATGTTGTGCGACGGACATTGACGGCTTGCACCGCCATATCACGAACGTTAGCACAGGAATTAGGGTGTGTTGCGCAACAACCTGTGTCAGCACGTACCGTTCGACGTCGTCTGCATGAGCGGGGACTTGTCGCACGGCGCCCATTGCTCCGATTACCATTGACGTTACACCACCGGCGAGTGCCGCAGAAATGGGCCGTTGAACGCCGCACCTGGACTACGGAATGGCACGACATTGTCTTCTCCGACTAATCCCGCTTCTGCCTGCAACACCACTATGACCGGATCCGCGTGTGGCGGCACCGCGGCGAGAGACTGCATGACGCCGGCATTATGCATCGCCATACCGGTCCGTCGCCTGGCGTTATGGTTTAGGGCTCAATTGGATATGACACCCGCAGCTCTCTGGCCCGCATTGCCGGTACACTCAACAGCCACCGCTACATCTCCGACGTTTTGGAGCCTGTAGTCCTTCCTTACCTGCAGGACCTGCCAGCGGCCACGTTTCAACAGGACAATGCGCGCCCGCACGTGGCACGCATCGTGCAACAATTCTTCACGGCTCACCATGTGTCACTGCTGCCGTGGCCCGCCTGTTCTCGCGATATGTCGCCCATCGAACACGTCTGGTCGCTCAACGGCAACCGAGTGGCCCGGCAAGCATTACCCGCAGCTACGCCTGATGAACTGTGGCAACGTTTGGAAAGCAGCCTGGACCGACATACCCCAAGCCCACATCCAAAGCCCCTTTCGTTCGATGCCGTGGTGTGTAGCGGCTGTTATTGCGAGCCATGGGGCCCACACAAACTATTGTTGTCTGCGTGTTCCGCAAGTCGCACGGGCCTGTAAGTTCAATCGTTTCATCTTTGTATCTGTTGTTATGTGTCCAGGAAATCTGGCTTTGTTATCTCGTGTCCTTCTTGGTGTTGCATTTTGGGTGGCCAGCAGTGTATGTCACGACTTTTGACTCCATTTCGCCCATTTTCAATGAGGTTCCTCCCCCTCTTCCCCCCCAGGTAGTCGCCTACAACATACTAAAATTTTATCGAAATCGAACCATTTTTACGCGAGTTATCGTGCGGACGGACAAAGCTGGAGCATATACGCTTCTTCTTCAACCTACCGTTGGAAAGCGTAAAAAAAATGCCGATTCATTAAAAACATTCGTTTCAAAAATTGAAAATAAAGAAGGATGTTCATCAAGAAAATCTATGAAAAGATCTTTAAATGATAAAGATAAGGCCGTTTAAACTTGGTTTGTACAAAAATGTTCTCAAGGCCAGCCGATATCAGGACCTGTACTTTCAGAAAAGGCCTTAATGTTTAATGGAAAATTAGGTGGAGATCCACAATTCAAGGCAAGTCAAGGTTGGCTCAGAAATTTTAAAAGAAGACACACAATTCCTGAGCTCGAAATTCACAGCAAAAAGATATCTGCCAACTCGAATTCCGCAAATACGTTTGTTTCAGAATTTACACCAAAGTTTGCAAGACAATTCGCCAAAGATGTTAACTACAATGCAGATGAAACTGGACTTTACTGGAAACCTCGGCCTAAAAAACGCTGGCCTCAAAGAAGGAACTTACGGCACCTTGTCATCAAATGAGCAAAGATCGGGTCACTGTGTTGACTTGTGCAAGTTCAACAGGAACTCACAAGCTTCCACTGCTTATGATAGGGAAATCAAAGAAACCCAGGGCTTTCAAGAAGGTTAAAAACTTTCGCGTGGTGTACATGAATCAACAGCGAGGGTGGATGAACTGTAACGTGTTTCTGCAGTGGTACGACACCTGTTTTGTTAAACAAGTCAAAATATTTCAAGAGAATATCGGTAAAGAAGGGAAGGTATTGCTGGTTCTTAGGTAATGCTCCATCTCACCCGTCTCCTGAAAGTTTAGAGTGAGAGAATGGAAAGTTTTCGGTTGTCTTCCTACCACCAAATGTAGCAAGCCTCCTGCAGCCAATGGACTAGGACATTATCAAGTGTATGAAACGCCAATACAAAAGAACACTCCTGCGTAAACTTCTCTCCGATGACGAAGATCAAGCTATGGATTCCTATAAGCGTATAGACTTGAAAGAATGTGCTTACATGGCTACAGATGCTTAGAATCAACTCAAACCAATAACACTGAAGCGAGCTTGTTGAAAAACCATGAGTGCCATAGAAAGCGAAACTGATGTAAGTACACCGGACAAAAAGTTAATCCCCCTCTCAGAACTTTCCTAATAGCGGATGACAGCGCCACTTGCCCTGATAACAGCATGAATCCTGCGTGGTAGAGAGACTCCACGAGGTTGCGGATGTATTGAACATCGATTTGCAGCCACTCGTGCGTCAATTGGTCTCGAAGTTCCGCCAGAGTACGTGGGTGTCTATTCCGGCGTTTCACCTTCTGTTCCAAATGATCCCACAGATTCTCAATAGGGTTTAAATCTGGAAATTTGGCGGGCCATTCGATGTGAGACAGTGTTGCTGATTGTTCGTCGGGCCAGTCAGACACAGTTTTAGCCCTAAGCACGCGGCAATTGTCGTCTTGGCAGACAGGAGTGGCAATATGACGCTGCGCCTGGAGATGTAAGGCAAGGGCAACATTTCGTTACTCAGAATACAGAGGTGCGCATGCTGGTTTAAATTCATCGTCACTGCAACGAGAGATCCAGTTTCGTGGTAAGAAGGACATCTCCAAAACATCACAGAATCCCCTCCAGCTCGTACAACACCTTCGACACAATCAGGATTAAAGGCTTCATTGGGCCTGCGATGCACTCGTCGCCTCCCATCATTGGAGTGCAAACAAAAACGAGACTCATCAGACCAAATTACTCGTTTCCAATCCTCCACAGTAAAGTTTTAGTTCCTCTGAGCCCATTGATATCGTGCTACTTTGTGACTTGCTGTTAAAAGAAACCTCTTGCGTGGTACTCTGCTCCAGATGTCCATCGCATGCAGTTCTTGTTGCAATGTCCTTTCGGAAATTGGTTGGAGTGGACTTTCATTGACCGTTTGGAGCCATTGTTGCCTGGTTTGAAATCGATTTGCTGTTACTAGGCGTGAAACATGGTGGCCGTCCCTGTCGGTGAGTATCGTTTTCCGGCCACAGTTAAGTCCCCAATTTTCAGTTGACTGCGAACTACCTCACTGTTTGTAGACCCGCTGGACAATACGCTTCGACACACCAATAAATTGGGCGACTTCATTCACTTTGTGTCTGTGGGCACGGCCGAACACGATGGTTCCTTTTTGCCACTCAGTAACGTCTGTCTTACGACCTATCATCATCATCATCGTCAACCATTATCAATCCACTGCTGGACGAAGGTCTCCCCAAGTTTCCTCCACAACGGTCTATCTTGTGCCAGTTTGCTCCATGTCACTCCTGCATACTTTCAATTTCATGCACCTATCTTCCATGTGGTCTTCTTCTGGGTCTTTTCCTGGCCCTTGTAATCCAATCTAAAATTTCGGCTGTCCATCGAGGGTCTGTCTTTCTGGAAGTATGTCCAGCCCATTGCCATTTCAGGGATTTAACTCTGATCATGATGCCTTCCACTCTAGTCATTTTTCGGATCCACGAGTTCCTCTTCTTATCTCTCCTGGTTACACCAAGCATGCACCTCTCCATGCTTTTTTGAGTTGTCTGCAGCCTTTGTATGTCTTTTTTAGTTAAGGTCCACGTCTCTGCACCATATTGCAGACTGAATTCAACACACACGTTGCTCTTCACCACTGCACGAGATAGAAATGATCCTGTAGACCACGTCAATGCTATTTATCTCCCAACAATAGTATCACGGCGCCCTCTGTGCAACTTGTAACTTCCTACTGTCATTTCTGTTAGGGGTAACTGATTTTTTCTGGTGTGCTTACAATCAGAAATCACAAGTATTAATGAACTAACGAATATCGCCACCCAAATTCTTGGTTCATCTCAATGTGAGGTGGAAGATGTGAAAGAATGGCTGATATCTGGCTTTTCTGATCCCGGCTACAAAATCATGACTGACGACGAAATTGGGGACAGCTTCTTAAATGTGGATGCATCGGAACGAAAAAGTGCAAATGTTGGAGAAATAGAAGAGAGAAACGTGCCTTCTCACAATGATGAATTTCATGCTTTGCAGCTAGCATGAGCGTGGATGGAGAATCAGGAAGAGGGGGACGCTTTCCAACTGCTTCATGTTAAAAGAGTTCGCGACTTGGCAGCTAGGAAGCGATGTAGCTCCTCGAAACAGAAAAAAAATAACGGACTTCTTTCAAATATAAAATGCACATACAGATATAAATATATATATTAATAGCTTTTTTTTTTTTTGAGAATGTGTTTGCCATTTATCTTTTTGTACCCGATTTCAATGGAAAATCCAATTATAAGGATTTTTGAAGATCCGGACGGACCCTGGTCCCTATTCATCCGGATAATTGGAGTTGCACTGTATCTGTAGTTTGTGTTGTAGCAGCAAATTCGGTTTGCGGAGGCTCAACCGTCTAACTTATAAAAGTTAAAGGATCTGCTGGTGGCGTGTTGGTACCAGATACCACAAGACACCTTCAGAAATCTTGTAGAGTCCGTGTCTCGCTGGGTAGGAACTGTTTTGGCGGCATGTGGAGGACCAAAATCATATCAGGCAAGTGATCAAAATGTCTTGGCTCTTTGGTGTATCTATAGTGTGGTTTCCCCATACCTCTTCCCATAAACTTGCCACGCCGCAGTAACAAATCGCTTCCCCTTACAAATAGAACTTGAGCGGGCTGCGTGGTTTTATTGTCCTCATATAGTTGATTTTGATGGGAGAGAAGAGGTCATAATTATTTTTTAAGTCAGTATGTATGTTTGCCCCCTGGCCCACCAAGACGTTAGCCAACGTTCGTTGCACTAGCCGCTCACGGATTATCTACTGACGCACATGATGCGAAATTGAAGAACAGGCAGGGACACAGCTGAGGCTTGTCAACATGACATGGTACATTTGTATGCGCCACGCAGTTGTCAGTCAGAAGCCGAATTTTCCTCTTGCTTAGTTCGACATTCAAATGGCATAATACTTTACTGGAAAACTTTCACTCTTCATCGAAGTTTCTACATACTGACGATTCTCCAATATGTCACTCTTCCATGCTTACCGATAACACATCTTATTTTATTATTTTCTTTCCCGTAACGGAGCTTAAATTCTTTGCATACCACTGCAGGCTTTCCTATCCTTCGGCGAATGACGTGAGCCAGGTGTTAACGCATTTGGTGTTCTGTCCCCAGACTATGGGAAAGAATAGGGCAAAATATTTGCGATTAGAAACCAGAGTTGCTCATGTGAGTATCGAAGCCCGATCCTGTAACTACGAGAGTTACACACAAAGACAATTATTAAATAATTGCCTCTTTCATTATATTAGACTACGACAGTGAGTAAACTACTGTACGTTTATTACATTGATTATGTGAAATTCGCTTTCTAGTTTGATTGGATGAAAGTATAAATGCACATAAATAGTACTGTGACGAATATTGTTTGAGAAAGAAAGCGTTTTTGAGGCCATGGTTAAAAGCGAGAAATTGTAACGCAGAAAGGCAACCACCGAAGGGAATCCCCCAAATTAAACCCCTTCGACCCAGAACAGAATGCCTCTGGAATTCAGTCGAGGAGCCAGAGCAGAGTCCTAGACAGGCACGTGATGACCAGGTGGTAATCATTTAAACATTTAGTGTGCGTAGGCGTATGCAGGGTTGCAACAATGGGGATGCATGACACAGGTTTAAAAAAGATCCTATCAGCAAAACACAAAAAACAAAAAAACGGTGAAGCAATGTGGAGTTCAGATTTTGGGTGAACAGAGGAGCTGTATTTCAAAAGCTCAGTGATATAAGTCATTAAAAGGTTGTTCTCACTATCTGGTTCTTATAAAACCTAAAATTTAAATTATACTGTTACAATAACAATGCCTATACAGAGTGAGGTTTTATACACCCCTCCTTCACATTTGTCTAACTTTTGAATTGATGAATGGATTTTTGAAATGATGCTGGATTTGGATATCTAACGAAGTAAGCTTTCTAACGATATGTCACACAATATCCCCGTCCATTTAAAATTTTAAAGTCTGGGTGCGCCGTAACGCCGTGGTTCGTCAAAAACTAATTTATTAGAATGCACATGAAAAATTACTAAAGATATGCAAATTTCATTTTAAAATATTTACAACGACATTCGTCGGTCAAATGGAATCATTTTTCGGTTGCTATGTGTTTCTGGAACGTGAAAAGAGCGATGTATTTATTTATTTACTGACGCCACGTATTTGGAGGATTTTCACCTTGGATCTCGCCCTTTGAATTTAACTGCTATGATATATACACTATCTAACAACAAGTAATTAGACACCCCTGCAATCGACGATATCTGCGGTCCTGATACACGTCACGGCCGCCACCGTTAAATATCGTGTGGGAAACAACAACGCAACCAGTCGCATGCAAGATGTCACGCAGTTCGGAGCTCTCTGATTTCGAGAAAGGTGTAATCGTCGGGTATCACAGAAATGGCCGATCCATACGTGACATATCCAGCGAGTTGAAGTACCCAAAATCGACAGTGGCCTACGTGATTGGCAAGTGGAAGATGAGAGGTGACTGTCGGAATGTGCCCCGACACGGCAGACCCACAAAACTGGGAGTTAGAGACCGACGGGTACTGGCCAGAGAAATTCGGAAGAACCGCACCAAATCGATGGGCCACATCCGCGAAGAGTTTCAACAGGCATCCTGGAGTGTTTTTTCGATGAATACCATCCGTAAGGAAGCCCATCTGCTTGGTTATCATGGACGTGCTACCGCCCACAAGCCTTTGATCACCAAGTCCAATAGCGCTGCTCGGCTAACGTGGTGCAAAGAACGTCGACAGTGGACCGTTGAACAGTGGAAACAGGTTCTCTGGAGCGACGAATCAAGGTTCACCCTCTACCGTTCGGATGGCAGGGTCTGGGTTTGGCGTCTGCCTGGAGAACGCCTCGTGCCGGAATGTATGTGCCAACTGTAAAGTTCGGCGGCGGTGGAATTATGCTATGGGGGTGTTTCTCCTGGTTTGGCACGGGACCCTTGGTCGCAATTCCCGGTAGACTCAACGCCGAGACCTACTGCACCATTTTGGATGACCATGCACTTCCTACGTTGTGGCAGTTTTACGGGGTGGACCCATGTTACTTTCAGGGTGACAATGCCACCTGTCATGTTACGAGGTTCACCATGGCTTGGTATGGTGACAAAGGGGTTAATCGAATGGACTGGCCTGCGCAGAGCCCGGACCTTAACCCTATTGAGCACCTCTGGGACGAGTTGGAGCGTCGACTTAAGGGGTGCCCCCACCGTCCGAAATCGGTGATGGAACTGACCTGTCTTCTCCAAGCCGAGTGGAAGAAAATACCGCTAGCCGTCGTGCAACGCCTGGTTGAGAGTATGCCCCGGAGGATCGCAGCTGTAATCGCCGCTCGTGGAGGCTCCACCAACTATTGAAGGTGAATAAACTTCGTTTTTCTTTGCTATCACAGGTGTCCAATTACTTGTTGGTAGATAGTGTATAACCAGTGCCGTTAATGCCCACCAGATGGAGACGTCTCAGTAGCTGAGCCCATCTTACGGATTTATGATGTCAGAAGCTGACTTAAAAATACACATAGCACCGTGGATTGTTGGACACCGTGGTGTAAAGTTAACGCGCTCGGCTAGATATCGAGAGTTCCGTGGTTCAATTAAACGGCGGCGGCTGTAAAACAATTTTTCGGTTGCTATGTGTTTCTGGAACGAGGAAAGAGCGATGTATTTATTTAAAATGGAATCATGTTTTGGAATTCGTCAATCACATCTTCCAGCTGTCTGGAAATACCTAGTGATTGTTCAATACACAGTACCATAAGTGAGCTCAGCCTTTCCAGTGTCATCGTAGAATGCAATTTTGTCTACACGAGTGAAAGTTTTGAGAAGATCCTCTCACACGAGCAACTAGTTACTGGGATTAAGTAAAAGCAATAAAAGCAGAAAGTTAAAAGAAAACTATTTAAATTATAACTCATTAATTTGCTGTAAATACGTAAAAAAATATTAGCTAGCTAACTTTCTGATTGCTCGGTATTCTGATCTAATGTTGGCACAGGGATAAAGATACGGGAAGCTGTAAAGCGTAGAGCTGGGTACAACGCAATATTCTTTTGCTGATAAGTCATAATACTTTTTAATTCACAAATAATTGGCAAAAATATTAATTTCTCCTAAGTTTTGCAGATATGTCGTGGCAAATGCAAGGGCTAAGGAATGTGCAGCCGCAACCCTTGCACCCCCGTGCGCACGCCTATGAGTCTTTAAGTGTCTTGTTGTGAGAGACCAGGCAAGGGACAAAAAGGGTAGATTGCAGAGAAAGGAGTGTTGTTGCTAACGTCTCGGAAGGAAGACGTTGAACTGAAAGGCCACGAGCGCATGCGGGGCCGAATTAGAGCTGTCTGCTCTAAAATTTACGATTGAGTTTTGAGGACTAGCTCGTATGCTCCAAAATTTACCTTTTATTATTTGGTTCGACAATTTTGATATCTGAATGGAAAATCCTCAAAAGTCAAGATATCTCTCACCTGCAATATCTTAAAAGGACCCGAGTTCAATCAATCTTCATCATCCCGAATCGTGACAGTACAAATAAAACTTGATTTTGTATGGTGGTATGTGCCAAAAGAAATTCAAAAACCACTGATCTGATGTAACAACTGTCAGTGGGGCAGATAAGTGATAAAATCGTTCACATGTGGATACAAGCACTAAAATTGGTATGGTTATCAGTCTTGGTTCAATAATATGAGAAATCACGTTAGCCACTTGAATTTCTAAGATGGCCGCTATATTCCAACATAGCTGCCATTTTCAGCATTTCAGCCACAGAATTAAATCCACTGGACTTATTTCAACTACTTTTATTGACTCCTTTGTTTATCACATAAATGGGGAAGTTAAATGTACAGATACGTATAAAACATCTTAAGTTTCTTTGTTAAATTTTTAGCAATACCCTAATTTTAGCATTGCACAAAATAATATAATTCAACCAAGCATCATGAAATGAAATATGTTTGGATAAGCCTAATGCAAATCTAGTGACAGTTAAAGTTATGCGGTATGCAGCACCAAATCCTCGCAGTGGCAGCTGCATAGGGATATGCACGTAAGACCAAAGTGGAAGCATTTGCATCTTCCACGGCATTCAAACTTGCATCTACACTTAGTAAGCTGCTGACAACTTTCTGCAATCGGAGAAAGCTCACTCCACATGATCTGCCAGAAATCATCATTTTTGGTGTATCCCCATTCAGCAGGACTCTGTATATCTGGATGGCGTAATGTTGACTGACTCCATGTCCAGGCAGCCTGGTAGGCTGCACGCTTCACGTGCTGCAGTGGAGAAGCTCTAGTAGGAGGAATGACTTGGTATGGCCTCTGTTTCCTTGCAAACATGTCCATCTTGCATCATTAACCCCTTGAAATGCATTTGACCTATCATACATCAGGACAACAGCATTTGATTCTCATGAACTTGGTCTATGCTTATAGCTGAGAACTCTCCCATTGATTTGCTCATAACGAATATTCCATTCTAGAACTCCTGGGCCACCTCAGGGTGTTTTTGTTTCAATGTCAACATGTCTCTGAGGTGGATGGGTAGTCATCTTGCATAGTTCATGTTGTTATTTGCAAAAAGGTATGGTAGCAGCTCAGACAGTGAGTGACAGTGCAGGGTGAAATTGGCTTCCCTGAGTGACCGAATAAATAGTAAGATCACCAGTTCCATTGATAGCACCAAAGTCCAGAAATAAAACTGTGGACTTTGTAGTTTACCGCTCTGACACCAATCTTCGAAGCTTAGTTTTTCCTCAGTGTTGCCAACTGTTTCATCACAGTAGCCAGAGTAGGATTACTTCAAAGCGCATGCTGTAACTTGGTGCATCTGCCGTGTTCTAGTTACACTAGAGGCAGTTAGAAATGATTCTGCAGTACCGGGAAATGCTATGCTTGCTTCAACAAGAGCAGCAGCCCAACCGCTGCCCTTCAGTATAGTACCGAGTGACTTCAATGCAGCCATCTCTATATGTAGGCCTCCAAACATTAGGACAAATGTGTCATCAACATACTTCTCAGACCAGTGCCACTGAATTTGTTTCGCTAATGCATAGATGGGTTGGTCAGCTGCAATAACAGGTACCTGGCCTGGGTTCAAGAATAAAATTATGTCCTTGATCTTATCCGTGGCATGTCTAACTGTAACAACTGAGTGGGCCTGATCTCGAAGCAGAGTTAAAAGTGAGGTAATGTTGACCTCAAATGCAGGGCGTCTCTTTTTTGATGAGGGGGGCTGACCAAGTAACATCCACTGGGTCATCAGTCACACTTACCTTCTCCAGCCACTCATATTGCAGTGCCAGTTGTGATCTCAACAGACATGTTCCAGTATCTGTCACAGTCTTGCCTACCTTTTTAGAATCTGTGACATTTGTCTTTGGAGGTGAAATATCCTTCTTGGTGAAGAAGGCAGGGTGGATATTTGTGAAAGAATCAGGGAGTTCAGGAACTTTCCTCACTTTCTTCTCGCTGAACTTGAGCTTCCCACGATGTTCACCTTTGCTGTTTTCGGTTATGTGCTGAAAATCAGAGATACTGGTACCATAAAAAGAGGTGGTTGCTGTTATTGCAGTATGGTTATAGTTGATGTTGTCCGTGGCTGGAGTGGTGAACAACTGTCTTCGCAAAATTGTTGGACAGCTTTTTGGCACCAGCCCATCTTTCACATATTTGCTAACTGCTGAATCACCTAGCTGTGCTGATGTTTCTAAAACTCTGTCGTAGGAAATGCTGAGACCATGCTCATGAAGCAGATCCACCAACGATCTCTTCCTGGTCTTTGCTAGGACGAACATCTCCATGTAAATAGGGAATGGTGTTTCATGGTTTATCGAGTGTTTATGAGCAGATGCCCCTTTCTTCATCCTTGTGTAGCAGTTGTACTGCAACAGCTGGGCTAATGCCATGTCGTTTTTCGTGGAACCAAATGTAGTATGAGATTCGATATCAGTCCCATGTTCAACCATGCCAACAAACTGAATAAGAGTAGGAGGAATAGCATAATCAACACAACCATCATGGAATGTCCTACCCAACGTAGACTTGTAGCCAAGCATGTGCCTTCGCAAATTTTTTGCAGCCTTACCCAGGATGATGACTTCTCTGTGTGATAAGGCGAAACCAGCGTCTTCTGTAAAAGCCAGAAGGACATCTCTTTCCTGCTTTTGATCTGCCAGCTCAGGCATTGCTTCCAGCAAATTCTCCTTCAGTCTAGGGGAGTTTACATGAGGTGCCTTGACACCAAGCTGCTCTAGCCGCTGCTGGTAAAGATGAACCATATCTGCAAGACAGAAGACTGCAAGACACCAAGCGCTGGATTCTGTCTCCGCTATGTAGATCATTAGTTCAGAAAATGCAAGTGGGTAAACTTCGTGTTCTGCTGTCTGCTCCTTTTACTGTCTTCTGATGTTTCTGAGGTGTGTTTTCTCTGTGTTGTACAAGTCAGCTAAACATGCAATGTGACATTTCAGCTCATGTGCAATGGCATATCCACCAATCACTTTTGAGAGAAGTTTCCATCATTAAGACTTTGGGCACATTCTTTCAGTCTTTGATTAAGATGCATTGTCATGGCTTGTCTTAGTTCGGATGTTGGAGCTTCTTTTTCAGACAGGAAGCGCTGAGATTCTTGTCGTTCATGGTTACGTCTTGGGAGTTTCCGCTCCCTCCTTCATCCTTAGCAATGCTCTCTGCATGTTTCTTTCTTGCTCGATCAAGTATGTTGTTGAACAGAAGACGGCAGCTCTGGTGGTACTAGGCTTCGTTCATTTTCAGTGTTTATTCTATACCACCACCTTCATCCAGTCTTCCAAGGTCCAGAACAATGGCATGAAAGAGAGAAACATTAGTCGCAATCATGTTGTATCCATCATTTTTACAGTTATAACGTGTTGGTGGTGATTTCAGTTGTTCGGTCTTGTCCTTTTGGCATAAACAGCATTTGATCCAGTCAGTTCGCCATGTTGGAGGTAATGGTGAAGAATTCGCCATGTTCTTGAATTGTACGTCTTTCACTGCCGAGGATTTATTCTTTCATTACCTGGAACAGAAGATCATACTCGTAATTGAAGTTTCTAACATTATAAACAAGAAAATAATAAAAACCTTTATTGTAATGTTCAAACATTAAACGTGGAGTACTATCCTCGTAAAGATGTCCGCCATATTGAAAAAGGTCGCCAATTTTAATTTTTGATTGGCTAATGGTCTACATGAAAAGTGGGATTTTAAATGATAAAGTTTGTTACTTGTATAAATATTAGAACGATTTCTTTGAAATATTCGATTACCATGTGTCGGCCATTTTGAATTTTCGAGTGGCTAACGTTTTATATGAAAAGTGCGATTTTCAATGAGTATGTGTACGAACTTTGGTACTTGAATCCACATCTGAATAATTCTCTGAAAACATGCACTTATCTGCTCCACTATGTGTCGGAAACTGAAACTAAGTATTTCAGAATTATCAGTTTAGACATGCTTCGAATTAATCATAAACAAAACCAATACATACCCCACATGAGATCCACCTCCTCCACTGGAACTCGGTCCAAGAAAGACCGAAACATGTTTGTTATTTCTTTCCTTTTGTAATTGGTTTCTATTTCCTGCCTTGTCCTCGGAATTCGACATTTCATGCAGCAACAAAGCGCCACAACTGGAGAACGAAATAAACGAAAAGTAAAGAAAAATTCGAACTATTGAAATCTCATTTCATCAAGGAAAGCACGAATTGTTACAAGTGCATCATATTAATATAAAAATTATAGCATCAATTTTACTCCAATGAGAAAAAAAAAAGAGAAAACATAATCATACCGAATTAAGGATTTGATCCTTATATGTAAACAAAGGTTACTTCAGTTACAGTCGGGAACTTCACAACCGAGAAGTAAATGATCCATTGAAAATGGACACAGATAAGTGCTCCGAAACATGTACGGAAGACTGTGGGTGATGGTGACTGGTCGACAAGGTTTGATTCAGGAAATGAGTATTTTATTATAAGACATTTTAAAGTGTACATATTTCTTTTAGACTTTTGAACTCTTTTACTGTTTGGAATCGGTTTTTGGTGAAATACTACTTGCATTTGAGTCTACATCTCAACTTATTTATCAGGAAGTGAAATTGTGAATGCAAACTATGGCTGATTAAGTATTTTGAATTCAGTTGATAATGAACAATTAATGACTATATATGCAGTATAATAACTTTGAAACATTGCCTTAGTCAGACTTTGATATAATAGTGAGGCTGTCTTTAAAGATGTTCGGTCTTAGTGTTGTAATACACTATGTTCGCTGTGGACAATTTTAATATCAATGCAAAAATATTTTAAAGGCTTACAGGGACTTTTAATACAGCATTTTCATTATATAATAAACAGAATCGGTTTAAATGATATTATATATTGGAATAAATAATGAAATAATATATGCTTAGCCGGCTGGTTATTATCGACACAGGTATGAATCAACATGAGTAATAGTATTATTGCATGCCATACGCCTTTGAAGCTTTGAATGAGTCATCACGTACATATATACTTTCACATGTATAACGAAGTAAATTTCTCCGTCATTTCTGTCCACGCCAGGATTCGAACCAGGATCCCCTCATTCCGGAATAAGTCACTCTACCAATTGAGCTACGCGGGCGTTGGTTTTGACTACTATCTGCCTTTATGTCGTGTGCGTCCTGCTGGCAGGTACGTCACATCTCCCCCTCCCCCGAAGGAAGGCCGGGGGCATGGCCCACGGGTCAGCCGTGACCATGAATCGTTGCAGGCAGCCATCCGCTGTAGAACGTGCACTTGAGAACTCCCAGTCAATCTGGTGTGTGGAATGCAACGTCACACACATTTATTTTTCGAAGCGCTGGAGAAGGGATTCTCTGATTTTTCCTATCTCGCGGTGTGGAAATAACATCCCACCATTGCGAGATTTTGAACGGTCGGGTCATCCGGATAGTTTGGGCGCCATTATAATGTAGTAACTTTCTCCGTCATTTCTGTCCACGCCAGGATTTGAACAGGAATCCCCTCATTCCGGAATAAATCACTCTACCAATTGAGCTACGCGGACGTTTGTTTTGACTACTATCTGCCTCTATGTCGTGTGCGTCCTGCTGGCAGGTATGTCACACATGTTGACCTTATTAGGAGGTAAATTTTTACGAAATGTAAATGATACCTCATATGTAAGTTCGTTCACTGTAGAATTTACAGGAAAGATCGTTTCTATTATGATAAAGGGACTTTTCGTAGAATGCCTATCATAAATACGTATGTTTTACACTGAATGATAGCTGAATTTTGACCACCTACCCAATACTTCGTGGGTCTTCCTTTCGCCCTCAGTACAACAGTTATCCGACGTGGCATTGATTCAATAAGATGTCGGAAGCTGTTGGAAGGTATAGCCAACCACGCTCTGTGTATTGCGGTCTTCAATGCAGGTATGGAGTGGGATTGATATCGGGGGAGTTCGGAGGCCAATCCATATGTTGGAAGTCTGAAGTGTGTTCTTCAAACCATTTCTGCTCAACATTGGACCTATGACTCGGTGCATTGTCATCTTGGAAGACACCATCGCCATTCGGGAAAAAGTACAACATTGCTGGGTGTACATGGTCAGCAAGCAATCCCAGATAGTGGGCACCAATCATAGGTTCTTCCACATGCACCAGGGGGTCCAAGTCCCTGGCAAGTGAACATGCCCCACACCATACAACCGCCTCCACCGGCTTGCACTGTGGATATCATGAAGGATGAATTGAGTGCCTGACGTTGTTTGCGCCAAATATGTTTACGTTCATCCACAAAGGGGAGTAAAAACGTGACTTCTCAGACTAGCATACTTTTTCCCAATCATCCGACGTCCAACTTGCATGATCTTTGCACCAGGCGAGTCTTTTTCCCCGATGAACCGTGGGTAGAATAGGATGTCGTTGGGGTTGTTTGCTGTTATAGCTCATGCGTGCGACGCATAGTCATGACAGATACTGTTCCGGGTTGATCTCTGTTGTATTAGGTAGTCAACTGTTTAACGGTGCTACGTCTGTTGGCCTGTACGAGACGTCGGACCCGGCGCTGACCTCTCACATGAACCTTTCCCTGTCCTGAGCAGGTTTGCTTCCAGGTGGCTGTTTAGCCATTTTTCGCGCTAGTCCTGATACACTTTAACTACGGCGGCTAGCGAACAATCCGCTAGTTCAGCTAGTTCAGCCTCCGAGCTCCCACCATCTATCATTTCTCAGAGTCCGATAAATCCTTCCGTTTACCCATTACGCTCCGAATTTCACTACCTACTGCTCACCTCACACCTTATGTATGCTGAGTCGGTTGACTAATCGTGTCCTCTTGGAAATCACGTGGTCAACAGGCCGCATCCACTTTTGATAGGAGTGGTCATAATTCAGTGATCACTCGGTGGTGATCGGTGTGTATTTGGAGAAAAAGTCTCTAGTAACGAGTTTCTAGTAAAATAATTTCCTACATGGGCAAACTTCACGAACGTTTTCTATAATTTTAATGTATACTTTCAACTATATAAATGATTCGTTAACAACTAAACCATTTGACGCCTCGGTGGCGCAGTTGACTAAGCACTGGCTTCTGACCGTTTCTCTGAGATAGGTCCAGGTTCGAATCCCATTGAGGCATGGCTCTTGTGTATTTCTTACGGCACTGATTCTCTCACTTCCCTGGAACCGGTGGCCTAAATTAGGGACACTCGACTGCTTATAGCCCACTGATACTCACGGTAATCGTTAGAAACATCCTTCCATCAAAAACCTTAATTCATTCCCGCCGCCCCGGTGGTGCAGTGGTCTTAGCGATGGCCTCTGATCATTCGTTCGAAAGGGGTCCGGATTCGAATCCCGGCGAGGCATGGATGTTGGGTTTGTCTTACGGAATTCGCCCTCTCCCTTTCCTGGAACTAGTGACCATAAATTAGGGACGGACGACTCCTTATGGCCCATTAAGTTGCTCACGGTGGTCGTTAAACCTTGAATAAAAAAAAATTCCCTTATTCAAACTTTCAATGCAAATTTTAACATGAACTGATTTTCGTTACTCAAAAATCTCGGAAAAACGGATTTTCTAAAAGAAAAGTTTAGAATTAAAACTAAAATATTCCTGTCTTCACGAATGGTTTGATTCTACAGAGGGTGAGTCGAAAGTTTTGCAATATTTGGATCACTTTATATCTTCATACGTACCTTTACTACGAAAGCTGACTAGCATTCAAAGTATAAGCCATCGTATTGCACCGTCTTTAGCCATCTGCCTGCTAGTTCTTTGATTCCGCGGCGGTACCAGTTTTTGTCCTTCGAAGCGAAGAATTCCTTCACCCAAGCTTCCACCTCCTCCTTGTTGTTGAAGTGCCGCCCGCGAAGGATGTGGGCCATGGACCGGAACAAGTAATAATCCGACAGGGCAAATTACAGACTATATGCTGGGTGTGGTATCAGTTCGATACCCTCAAGTTCTTGAAGTTTTGCCCGTGTTGTTCGCGCGGTATAAGGCCGAGCGTTGTCCTGCTGTGGAAGAGCGCGCTTTCAATTCACCAGTGCTGGGTACTTCTCCTCCAAAACGGCATACATCCGCTCTAGCTGTTCAGAGTAGAGGTTGGCGTTGATGATCCGACCGTCTGGAACAAATTTGTAATGGATTATCCTCTCGAAATTCCGCAGAGTATCACCTTGTGCTCGAAGCGCCCATGTTTGGCAACGTCAGGTTCAGGAAGTAGGCCCTGGCTCAAACACTGCCGTTATTTGTTAGGATTACGGAAATAGACCCACTTTTCATCGCAGGTAACAATTCTTTTGATGAAACGTACATCGCGCGGGTTTTCTAGGAGTTTCGTGCACACTTCCACTCGGCGGTTTGCTTCAGCTTGCGTCAGTTTGTGAGGGACAATGCGGCACCTCCTGTAGATCTTGTCGAAATCCTGAAAGTGACGAACCACGGTGGTCTGTGATATGCCCAGCTCGCCTGATAATCTCCGAGTGCTTGCGAACGGTAGATTCGCTGCGTACTTCACCTTTGCTGATCGAGTTTCTGTCACCTGAGCGAAATTTCTTGAACCATCTGGTCGCGGTGCTATGGTCCACGGAACCTTCCCCTTTCGTATGACAAATGTTTCGTGTTGCTTGAGCAGCGTTATGGCCGAGTTCAAACTCGTAAAGCAAAAGTTCCGTAATTAGCCGGTTATGGCTGTTCATCTTTTAGGCGTCCCAACCACAGACAGAACGGCGACATGCAATACTGTTCACAGCAAAGACTACCACTTTATATTCCTTTCGACTGATTGCAGTGAGCTACTTGAACTAGTTTAAACACATGACATACCCGCCGCAGCACATACGTTTATGCAAATATTGCAAAACTTTCGACTCACCCTATGTAAATCTTTAAGCTTTTGCCTTGTTGATTCTCCGATCACATCGTTGATATGAAAGAATGATTATGATATGATATGAAAGAATAATTATGAGATGATATGAAAGAATGATTATGATATGATATGAAAGAATGATATGAATGATATGATATGTATGATATGAAAGAATGCCGAATTGCATTGATGTGTAGAGTCCGCGTTGATTGGAGGAAAACATTCTAATGGAAACTTTTTTCAGATACCACACGTGTGGACGTCTTGACCTTTTATCATTTCACATCCTTTCTTTCCATAAAGTTCGTTGAAAGTCGAAACAAATCAAATTGCCTCGTGATTGGTTGATTTACATTATTATTTCGACCAAGAGTAAGACTTAGAAATGCCATCTTAAACAGCCTTGAGTTGTCAAGATCATTGCGGTATCCCAGCGTTTAGAGAGGCTCAACCGTTAGCTGCAGATCGCTATGTGGAATATATATATTTTTCTTTTTTTTAGAAATACAGCTAGTAAGTTTTTTCACTTTTGTTAATTTACTTCACTACAGCGTTAATTCGCAAATACCCTAAAAAGAAAGTTTCTTCATCTTAGTTCGACGAAGCTTCAATTCAGCAGAGATATCGGGGAAACGCAATTTACCTTTACGCCCCCTAGCGGAAAGTCTATAAATTACTTGAAAATTTTGAAATTATATGAGAGCCATGTCGCACTGGAAACTATCTAATAAAGAAAGAATGTTTCAAATCGGACACTTAGAAGCAGAGATATCGACGTTTCTTGTAGAAAGATATGTAGTTTGCTGTTGCTCATTTGTCGATGACTTGATAAAGTACAAATAGCGTTAAAAACTTTTCGAGATTCGGTGTTTGGCAGAGCAGGATTTAGACATTCTGAGGCCCTAAGCGCAGTTTAAAGCATAGGCCCCCTTTTATTAGCGATATCGAATTGGTTAGAATGCATGTCGGAGTGGGATAAAAAAATAAACATCTTGGTAGTATGGTCGCAATATTCAACTACCTTATTTCGTGTTTTACATTTTGGAAAAAGTGTCCATTATGCCATCATAATTCAGAGGTGGAGAAACCAAAGCTATACATCTACGCCCCCTGGCGGAGAAACCAAAAATATACATCTACGGCTTCTGGCGAAGAAACCAAAAGATTTTCTATCAGGACCTGTATCCGTTGAAGAAAAAGTTTTACAAATCGGAGTTTTAGAAGTAGAGATATCGGGGAAAATACAATTTACTTTTATGCCCCCTAGCGGAAAATGTATGCGTGATTTGAAAAAGTAACAATACCTAAAATAGTCTTCGACATAAATGGAATCGAAAGGTAAAAAAAAAAAATTCAATCCGATGTTTAAAAGCAAATGTATAGAATAAAATGCATTTTGAATTCAATGTCACCTGCATTTACGCCCTCTAGCGACAAAATTTTACATCGAAAAAGAAAACGAAATGAAGGGTCATCATTCGCATATTTCAAGCTTTTCAACGCAAAAAGAATTTTTCAAATCCGACTAATAGTTGCACAGTTATGGTGTCCACCGCAGTGGAGGACGATGGGTTCAAACTCTGGGGTGGCCAGAAATATACATAATTTGTCGGTAACCACAAGGGGGGGGGGGTCCCAGGTCCGGACCCCCATGAGGCCAAGTGTTCTGTAAATATGATTCTGACACCATCGGTGTCCGACACGAGAGATTCCTAACCCTCTAACTGTTCTCCAATTCTTCTAATTGGTGAATTTCAATTTTCATAATTATTGAAATCACGCATTATAGAATTTGTTCTAAAATACATTCTCTGAAGCTATAATATAGCAATAGATAAAATAAATACATTTGTGGTTAACTCTTTTTCTGAAATATGTGTTTTTATTAAAAGTAAAAAAAATGTTTTCATTGGTGTTTTTACTTTTTTATTAAAAGTAAAAACACCAATGAAAACACCAATGCAGTTGGATAATTCATGAATACAATGTATTAAATTCTTTCACAGATCAGCTAGAGCTGATGCCACATTGGCATTAAAGAACAGTTTTGTGAACATACAAAATGCGTTGACGGAAATTGAATCATGCGAAGATGAAAAAACCAGAATGTCGATTAGAAGAGAAAGGGCTGCTGAAACAATTCCAGGAATATGAAACAGCAGCTCTATTAACCATATTTTGGAATACGGTGTTGCAAAGATAAAATTTAACGAGCAAATATTTACAGGATTCTAAAATGAATTTTTGAAAGCTGTGAATTCGCTAAATTCAGTAAAATCCCTCATCATAAGTTTGAGAAGTAATTTTCAATCCACAGAAGTCGACGCCAAAACTTTGACCGACAACCATAAATTTAATGACGAAAAATGTCGACAGAAAGAAAAGAAAACGTTTTTTGATGAGACTACCGAAAACGAAGTTGTTCTGCAAGACAGAGAATATTTCTTCACAGAAACTGCTTACACGTTATGTGACTCGTTAACCTCTGCAATTCGCCGTAGAGTAAAAGTCTATGAAGATTTTATTAAGAATGTTTCGTGTTTTCTTCAACATTCAGATGACAAGTGACGAAGTGCGCGTATCTGTTTTAAAACTGATGAAAACAAAAAGAGAACATAGACCAATTTCAGAATGAAAGTTTTCAGTTTTTAGAATTCATTAAGGAAGAAGGTGTCAGCAATCCCATGGATATATGCAAGTATCAATGCCTTAACAATGGGCTGCGGTCAACATTTCCAAACGTCGAAACAATATTGAAGATTATTTTTTGACAATGGACGTAACGAAGTCCAGCGGCGAACGGTCCTTTTCGGTTTCGAACAGGGTAAAAAATTACTTAACAAATTCATTAGGGCAAGAAAATTTCTCATCTATCTGTGATGTTTATAGAATCAGTCTTAACAAATTCTCGTAATTAGGATGACATAATGGACACTTTTTACAAAATGTAAAACACGAAATAAGGTAGTTGAATATTGCGACCATACTACCAAGATGTTTATTTTTATCCCACTCCGACATGCATTCTAACCAATTCGATATCGCTAATAAAAGGGGGCCTATGCTTTAAACTGCGCTTAGGGCCTCAGAATGTCTAAATCCTGCTCTGCCAAACACCGAATCTCGAAAAGTTTTTAACGCTATTTGTACTTTATCAAGTCATTGACAAATGAGCAACAGCAAACTACATATCTTTCTACAAGAAACGTTAAGCTTTCCTCACACAAAAGCTATCCTAATCTTCATTCATTTGAGCTCAGACTACCGGGAGTTCATTTTGTCAAGTAATCGCAACTGCACTTCAAATTCCGGCGAGCGGAAAACGAAATTGCGCAATAAGCTCAGCCGTTCTAATTACCCCCACTTAGAACCGAGACCGAGAAGGCTCACACACTCAGACACTGGTGCGAGACAAAGTACGTTAAGGTGACGCCAATGATGTAGCACGCAGCACGTTGGCGACAGCTATGTGAAATATCCGATTTCACCGGCAAAGTTCTCGTACCTAACTTGCAACCCTCTTTGCAAACGGACACTCCGTGATATTTACAGATCTAGACTAACCGGAAAACAACAGTCTTGATAAGAATCAAGTAGCAAATTCCTCTAAAGAATGGGTGAGGAGCTTCCCCTCTTTCGGATGTCTTTATTGTGGTATTTTTACAAGTTCTCTGATTAAAAAAGATGGGCTCGACACTGGAAGAAAATAAAACCGTAAACGAATCCAAAGAGATACAAGCACGTGCAAAGCTTTTTGGGTAAAAAATATTGAACAGGGAGCACGAAGATGCGTCACATGTGTTTCAATGCACTTAATTATGATGAAATAACTAAGGTAGTGAGAAACTCAAGAAATTGGAGAGCGCCAAGAGTAGGCAGTATACATGCATACTGGTGGGAAAACTTTACGTCGGTACATTGCTTTCTTACCAATTTTTTATTGAAGTGCTTATAGACCCGAAAGCAGTACCCAAATTCCTTATCTAGCACAATTATTTTACTTCCCAAAGGTGGAAATAATGTCAAACCGCAGAACCATCGACCAATTACTTTCCTCAAATATATATAATACAACATTTTTACCTCAATCCTTGTAAATAAAATTTACGAGCATTGCAAAAAGACGAAGTTTGTCTTGAAAACAGAAAGGTTGCATTTTTTAAAAGATGTTTTGGAACCAAAGAACAATTAGTAATAGTAATTCTGAAGAACGCACAAGCGAAGTTAAGAAATCTTTGTACAGTGGAACCTTGGTTATACGGTTTGCAGTTATACGTTCTTTTACTTTTATACGGAATTCTGCGTTCCGAAATTTTGCTATAGTTTGTATCGCTTTTTGTTCGGTTATACAGAATTCATATTTTTTTTTTTGCCAGCACATTTCAAGATTTTTTTTGTCGTTTTCCACCGTTATGTTCCTAGAAAGACATATTCTTTCTTAACATATTTTCATCGATTATTTTTGAGAATTAAAATTTTATTGTCACTAAAACATTTTCTTCCACTAAAAACATGTTTTTTGAATTGTAAGTAATATTTGTCACGTCATCGCTAATCACACTAAATCGCTTGGTTGAGTTTTGTAACCATACATCTTTCAGATGTGCACGGGGGAAAAAGAAAGAAAGGAAATGAAAACTTACTAAAAGCAGTTATTCCTCCGATGGCTAAGAAGAGTATCTGCCACACTCGGAACCCATAAATTACCTCCTTTTCTAGCCAGTCTGTTTTATTAAGAACAATTGCACTTGGTTCATTCACGCAGGTCTAAAAGAAAAAAATACTCAAGTTTATTAATTTCATTTTTATAAATTCATAAGAGAAACCAAGAGATACTTGTTGTATAACACTTTCTTCATGCAGCGATGAGCCATTACATTATGGCCTGCCGCCCCGGTGGCGCAGTGGTCTAAGCTATGGCCTCTGATCATTCGTTCGAACGGGGTCCGGGTTCGAATCCCGGTGAGGCATGGATGTTGTGTTTGTCTTACGGCACTGCCTCTCTCCCTTCCCTGGAACCAGTGACCCTAAATTAGGGACGGACGACTGCTTATAGCCCATTGAGTTGCTCACGGTGGTCGTTAAACCTCCAACTTAAAAAAAAAAAAAAAAAAAAAAAACATTATGGCCGTCTATACCTAATGAGCTGTAGGACCCCATTTATCCCGCAATACAGCTTTCACACTGCGAGGCATCGATTCGATGAGGTATCCTGGGGTATCTGGTACCATAATGTCAACAGCAGGTCCTCCAGTTCCCGTGCATTTCGGGGTGGTGGTGATTAAGCGCGAATCCGCTTTTCCAGGTTGAACCACAAATGTTTGATTGGGTCCATGTCAGGTGAATTTGGAGGCCAGGGCATTAACAGAAAGTCACCAGCATGTTCCTCGAACCAGTCCTTGACGAATCTGGCAGTGTGGCATGGCGTATCATAATATTGGTAATGACCATCACTTGCAGGGGACACAGTTGCCACGAATGGGTGAACGTGCTCCGCAACGATGTTCAAATACCCGACAGCTGTCAGGGATTGTGCTATTGGGATAATGGGGCCTAAAGTGTTCCAAGAAAACATCGCACACAGCATAACACCACCGCCGCCCTGTGTCCGCCCAACAATGCATCCAAGTGCCATAGCCTCCGTTAGTGATCGGCGTATCCCCACTCTGCCGTCTACGTGATGAACCAGGAATCTTGATTCGTCAAACCAGACCACTTTCTTCCAAAAATCTACGGTCCAATCTCGATGCTCTTGGGCTCATTTCATGCGCTGTTGGCGATGAAGTGCAGTGAGCAAGGGGACTCGGCTACGTAGTCCCATGCGCAGAATGCTGCGATGAGCTGTGTGCTGTGACACATTGCCCTGATCACCACTGTTGTAGCTTCAGGTGATTTGTCGCACTGTGGCCCTGTGGTCGCTGTGAACAATGCACGAGACAGTCTCCGCTCCCCTCTGGCATCAATGAGCTGCGGACGACACACGGCTGGACGACGGTTCGTCGTTTGGCCATCTGTGCACCACTTTTGATACGTACTCACTACAGTGACACGTGAACAACCCACAAGCCGTGCGGTTCCCGAGATCGTAGTTCCAAGGCGCCATCACAAGTTGTCCTTTATCAAACTCCGATAAATCGGCAGCTTTTCCCATTCTGACTCCGAACACTCTACTAACCGAAAACCGGTCCTCTAGTTGTATATATACTGCTTTGTAAACTTTACCTGCGTCACCATGTGGTCTCCAGGCGCGCTCATTTTTCTAGGCTGGGGGTGGTCAGAATGTAATTGCTCATCGGTGTAAGTACGAACGAAAAACATTATTCAGTGAGTCCTCGATAAGGATGGGTAGCCGCCCCGGTGGCGCAGTTGTCTAAGCGATGGCCTCTGATCATTCGTCCGAAAGGGGTCCGGGTTCGAATCCCGGTGAGGCATGGATGTTGTGTTTGTCTTACGGCACTGGCTCTCTCCCTTCCCTGGAACCAGTGACGCTAAATTAGGGACGGGCGACTGCTTATAGCCCATTGAGTTGCTCACGGTGGTCGTTAAACCTTCAATTAAAAAAAAAAAAAGGATGGGTATCGGATATAACAGAAACCAAGATATATTTGTTGT